>JAGFNQ010004262.1:153405-398679 GCA_024364735.1 Boesenbergia rotunda | reverse complement strand
ATGGAAACTTTCCAATTATAATAAATTTTAGATTTAGGAATTTCTAAGTTTGGAAATCCTCATGAAATTTCGCAAACATTTGAAATATCCTAGTTTCTAAAAATTTTATAATAATTGTGAAAACTTCCCATCTTTCGAAACTTTCCAATTTTGGAAATTTTTCTAATTTTAGAAATTTTCCAATTTTGGAAATATGTAAGTTTTCTTTGTACTAGAAACTTACAATTATTCTGAAAACCAATTTATGAAATCTCGCAATTTTGGGCACTTTCTTTTAAGAAAGTCTAGACAAATTCATGGACAGTTAATTGACAATTAAATTTGAATTGGTCTTTAAATTGACAACAAAATTCTTTATCTTGGATTGAGCCTCGGGGAGCTGTCCAATTTAAAGCTAGTTGTTGTAATTTAATTTCCCAATTTTTTAATTGAAATTGTCATGTTTGATTTAGATTGAGCCTCGGGGAGCCGTCCAATTGAATTTACAACCAATTATTTTTCTTTGGGTATCTGAGCCTCGGGGAGCCACCCTTAGAAAACGATTTGTTGTAATTAATTAAATCCATGAATAAAATATGTTTTAAGAGGTGATGCTCTTACATATTGTTGTCTCCAAAATTAATTAGGAAATGGTTTCCTATAGAGTTTTCTTAAATGAGATTTTCATGAAAATAATATGTCGTTGAATTAAGGGAATTGCCTCTTAATTTAATAAGATTTGATTTAGAGAAATCAAAGTCTTAAACATATTATTTCCGAAATTGATTATGATAATTTAGGAAATTGTTTCCCAAAACAATTCCTTTAATATAGTATGAGATTAGAATTAGGAAATCCGGTTCCTAATTCAATTAATGAGACTTGATAACTTAAGTCACATACATACTTTATTAAGGAAATCGTTAGTCATGACAAATGTCATGAATGTGCTTAGAAAAGATGAGACCCAAAACCCCTTACAAAATATTAAGGCCAACACCTTCCATTAATATGGTTAGAATCGGAGTTTTGTTTCTCGTTTGGGTTGATGGACACATCCATGCCCGACTTGAACCTCAACATGTTCAAACCATGGAATTAGTTTATGTATAATATAGTTGGAGTCAGAGGTCAATCCTTAGTTTTGGTTGTTGGACACATCCAAGCCTGACTAAACGGTTGAATGAGCTCCAACCATATTAAAACTATTTCTTGATTAATGGGTCAGCCTTAAGCTTAGAACATCAATTTGTTGTGCCACAGCCACGGTCGATGCGAAAAGAGGTGCAGTTGGGTGCTATGTATATGATGCATACTTGTTAATGAGTTAGCAACCCAATGATTTATGCAAACATTCAATTAGTTGATAGCATAATGTGATAGTTACATATATGTGATGTGTAATCGGTTTAATTACCTACCTTCATAGCTAAGAAAAACTTGATGGCCACAGCCATGGTTGATCTTATCTATGGTTGGATATCAACCTATTTGGAGATGCTCCTACGATCTCCCGAATTGATAAAAAGGGTTATTCAATTTGAAAAATAAATAGGATTTTATTAATGTATATTGATACATTCTTTAATCAATCTTCTCACATAAGCTCAATTTGTATTTCTAGGTTAATCACTCGATCATGTCTTCTCTAAACTTGCGTTCCATTTTGGACACCAATAAACTGACTGGGTCAAACTACATGGACTGGCTTCGAAACCTGAGGATAGTCCTCAAGGCAGAGAAGCTTGCTTATGTCCTTGAAGATCAACTTCCCAACCATCCTCCAGAGAATGCAACTCCAGACCAATTGTTGGCCTATCAGAAACATGTGACCGATTCTGAACTTGCAAGTTGCATTATGCTAGCATCTATGGTACCTGAGCTGCAAAAGTAGCATGAGCATTTGGATGCTTATACCATCATCTTCCATCTTCATGAGTTGTTTGAAGAGCAGGCGAGATCCGAAAGGTTCGAAGTCTCCAGACTCCTCTTCACCACTAAGATGCAGGAAGGCACTTCTGCCTCGCAGTTTGTGTTAAACATGTTGGGGTACATTGAGCGACTGAACACACTCGGTTTTGCAATGGATCATGAACTAAGTATTGACTTAATTCTGAGTTGTTTGCCCAAAAGTTATTCACAATTTGTGATGAACTATCGGATGAACAAACTAGAGACCACCATTCCTGAGTTGCTCAACCTACTGAAGACTATGGAGCCTTCTGTAAAGCCGGATCAAAAGGCGGTACTGTTAGTTGGTTCCTCGAAGAAAGGTTCTAAGAGGAAGGCCAAAGAACAGAATAAAGGGAAGAAGAAAAAGGCAAAAAAGACTGAAAAGAAACCAAAAGGAACTTGCCATCACTGTGGCAAGGAGGGTCACTGGCGAAGAAATTGCAAGGTTTATCTTGAGTCCTTGAAGAAAAAGGCATCCGATGCCCCATCCTCTTCAGGTATCTTCGTTATTGAATGCCACTCTATTTCCTCAAATACCTGGGTACTTGATACTGGGTGTAGCTCACATATATGTAATGACATACAGGGGCTAAGGAATAGAAGAAGACTCGTCAAAGGAGAAGCAGATTTGCGAGTTGGAAACGGAGCAAAGATTGCTGCTGTTGCCATCGGAACTTATTTGCTGAAGCTCCCCACTGGACGTGTCTTAGAATTGGATAATTGTTATTTCGTTCCTTCGTTAATAAAGAACATTGTATCTATTTCATGTTTGAATGAAAAGGGTTATCATTTAACTTTTAGTAACAATTGTTGTTACATAACTTTAAATGACGTTCTTTATGGTAATGGAACTTTGTGCAATGGCATCTACACGTTAGATTTATCCAGTGACGTTTTCAATATCGAAGTTAGCAACAAACGTGCTCGAATAGATAATCGAATAGACTCTTACACTTGGCATTGCCGTCTTGGCCATGTAAGCAAGAAACGCATGACCGAATTACACTGATGTGGAATTCTGGAATCATTTGAACCCGGTTCATTTGATACATGCGAATCATGCTTAAAAGGCAAGATGACCAAATTACCCTTCTCCGGAAAAGGTAATCCAGTGGGAGAATTGCTTGGTCTAATACATACTGATGTATGTGGACCAATGTCAACTCTCGCACAAGGAGGCTATAGCTACTTCATCACCTTCATCGATGATCACTCACGATTCGGGTATGTGTTCTTGATGAAACACAAATCTGAAGTCTTTGAGAAATTCAAAGAGTTCAGAAATAAAGTAGAGAAACAGCTTAGCAAAAGTATTAAGATACTTCGATCCGATCGAGGTGGTGAATACTTAAGTCAAGAGTTTCAAGATTATCTTAGGGACAATGGGATATTGTCCCAATGGACTCCGCCGTATACACCACAGCATAATGGTGTATCTGAGAGGCGCAACCGAACCTTGATGGACATGGTTAGGTCTATGATGAATCATGCAACTCTTCCAAAATCCTTTTGGGGCTATGCACTAAAGACAGCTGTTTACTTACTAAACAGAGTCCCGACCAAGGTAGTCTCTACTACTCCATATGAGATTTAGAATAGTAAGAAACCTCACTTAACTCACCTTAAGATATGGGGTTGTCCTGCATATGTGAAGCGGGTTGTATCAGACAAATTGGATGCTAAGTCTGATAAATGTCTATTTATTGGATGCCCTAAGGAAACGAAGGGTTACCAATTCTATCATCCCTTAGAATGAAAGGTGTTTGTTTCAAGGCATGCTGTATTTCTAGAGAAAGAGTTTCTTTTGCAAGAAAACAGTGGGAGTGGGATTGAACTTGATGAAGTTCATGAAACTCCAACAGACATCACAGAGACACCTAGTCTAAACCCACAACCAATACCTCATAATGATGAGCTATCAGTTGAACCTAAAATAACACCACCTCTTCGTAGATCTGATAGGACACACAACATTCCAGAGAGATACAGATTTCTCATAAGTGAATCGAACGACGTGTTACTCATTGGCGATGACGAACCTATCAGTTATGAAGATGTTCTGAAAAATTCAGAAAGGGACAAATGGCTTGAAGCCATGAAGTCGGAAATGGATTCCATGTACGAAAATCAAGTATGGGACTTGGTTGACCCACCTGAAGGGATTAAGCCCATAGGGTGCAAGTGGGTTTTCAAGTAGAAAACCGACATGGAAGGTAATGTTGTTACCTTTAATGCTAGATTAGTGGCAAAAGGATATCGTCAGAAACAAGGAATTGATTATGACGAAACCTATTCGCCAGTAGCTATGCTTAAATCCATTCGGATGCTCCTAGCCATAGCGGCTCATTATGATTATGAGATATGGCAAATGGATGTGAAAACAACTTTTCTTAATGGAAACCTGCTTGAGGATGTATACATGATACAAGCTGAAGGTTTCACATCGGTTGATAAAAGCAAAGTATGCAAGCTTCGACGATCCATATATGGACTGAAGCAAGCATCTAGGAGCTGGAACATCCGTTTTGATGAGACAATCAAAGAGTTTGATTTCTCACAAAATCCTGACGAACCTTGTGTGTACAAGAAGGTTAGTGGGAGTGCAGTCGTATTCCTAGTATTATATGTCGATGATATTTTACTTATAGGAAACGATATATCAGTTTTACAGACAGTTAAAATTTGGTTGTCCAAAACTTTCTCCAAGAAAGACCTGGGAGAAGCAACCTATATCCTTGGGATTAGAATCTATAGAGATAGATCAAAATTTGTTGCTTGGTCTTTTGCAGTCTACATATATAGACCGAGTGCTAAAAAGGTTTAGCATGTCGGAATCCAAGAAAGGTTACCTTCCCATCAGACATGGGATCAACCTTTCAAAGTCTATGTGTCCACGCACAGAAGACTAGAGGATTTACATGAATAAGATTCCCTATGCATCCGCAATAGGATCTATCATGTATGCTATGTTATGTACTAGGCCCGATGTATCGTATGCTTTGAGCGTCACAAGCAGATACCAGTCGGATCGAGGAATGGATCATTGGGCGGCTGTCATGACAATCCTTAAGTACTCAAGAAGAACTAAGGATGTGTTCCTAATATATGGAGAAGGAGATATGGAAATACGTGGGTATACAGATGCCAGTTTCCAGACAGATAAGGATGACTCCAAATCGAAGTCTGGATACGTATTTACTTTGAATGGAAGCACAGTAAGTTGGAAAAGTTCCAAACAAGACACCGTAGCGGATTATACCACGGAAGCAGTTTGGATCAAGAAGTTTGTCTCGAAACTTGATGAGGTTCCAACCATTGATGGTGCAGTGCCGGTTGACTGCGACAACAATGGAGCTATTGCACAAGCAAAGGAACCATGGTCTCATCAACGATCCAAACACGTGCTTCGCCGCTATCATCTGATCAGAGAGATTATAAGTAGGAATGACATACAAATTGAGAAAATTCCCACTGAAAGGAATTTAGCGGATCCTTTAACTAAGGCCTTGCCTCAAAGCAAGTTTGAGGGTCTTGTTAGAGCTTGTGGTATTGGATACCGTAGCGATTGGCATTAGGCCAAGTGGGAGTTTGATAGTGATATGAGAGAAGTGTAAGGCAATCGCCTTATGATTGTAAACATTTATTTTAATAAATGATAAATCACTATTTGAGTGTACATGTTTGTGTATTTGATTGGGATCTTAAACTCATCTACTGAATGTCCGCAATACAACTCACAGCATAAGAGAATTTGTGATGGGATCACAACTTGTGATTATCTCTAAATGTGCAAATGTGAAGTATTGAAAACATCCCTAGTCGATGAATTGATAAAAACGGACACTATCAATTCTGTTGAGACTAGCATGGGTTATTCTCTAATCAGCTGATTCTCACTGGCTGGTGACATTGGGATGTCCGGAGATAAACATGGATGCTAGTTAAGGGAACTAGTTCATTGGAGTGACAAGCTGTAAAACTACATATGGTTATCTATATAGATATGTCAATGAGGTTCTTACTGGGGCTTAAGTGCGATGTTCCTTTGACTTGCGGTGTTCAAGTCATCTTGGTCATGGAGACTTATACTTTAACATCTTAAGCAAGAATCTCCAAGGAGGTGTGGACCCAGGATGATTGGGTATGAGCCGAAATGCCCGAAGATGTTTGAACAGCCTACAAAGGATTCACCACTCCTTGCGAGGAGATGTATACCCAGGCCTATCGTTGGATTGTTACTCAAAACCTCTGGCCAGAGTATATCATGTTTAGAGTGCGAGTCTCTAAAATACATGAGAGTAATTAGAAATCCAATGGACGAGAAAGACACTACTTGGGCTAGGTGTGACGTAGTCAGCCTAGTGGGGACTGACACCATAGACCGTGTCCTGAACCAAGTGAGTATAAGGTGGTGAAGGGAATGGGGCACGATTCATTAGAGCTGCTGAAGGGTTTCAGAATAATTTCTTCTGTGGTCAAACCGTTGATCTTTCGATTAATTGGGTATCATGATGTACTACTAGATGCCACTCATGATCGTTCTATAATTAATAGGTTAATTATAGACGGCCAACATAAATCGAAAGCCTATTTAGTCACACGCACTACGAGTAATCCGAGGGATTTAAAACGAGTTGAAAATTAGATTTTTCGATCAAGAGAAATAAGTCGAATCTGAGTTAGTCAGAGGCGCAATGGAAGCTAAAAATGGCTAAGTCTTTTGAAGGCTTTTTGGGCGAATTAAATGAGTTTAATTCGCGGCGGTTCGGGTTGGTTTGGCCGGCCAAAGAGGGTGTCAAAACCCCCTTTGGTGGCCGGCCACAATAAGAGGAGAAAACTAATTAATTTTGGTTTAATTAATAAAATAAATCTAGTGTGATTTGTTTTATAAATTATGGATAAATAAATTTGTATAAAAAAATTTATATAAATAAAATTTATAGAAATTTATTCTTTTATGGAAGATTAAAATAATCCATGAATTGGTTTATTTTAATTTTATAAAATCAATTATGAATTGATTTTTCCATAATAAGAAAGTTTATAAATTTCTTATAAAATTTATTCCATAATTTAAAGAGAAGAAGAATTAGTTTTATTATAAATTGGTTTATAATAAAGACTCGGTTTAAACGGAATAATTAATAAGAAAATTTATAAGATAAATTTCTTATAACTAATTCCGTTAATTCCGTTAATTCAGTTTAGAGGGAGACTTAGCAAAGGAGTTGCTACTATATAAAGGAACCAAAGGCTAGCCCTTATTTCTAATAAAATTATCATAGATCTCTCCCTCTCTCTCTTAATCTCTTCTCCTCTCCCTCTCCCTCTCTTGCCTAGGGCCGGCGCCCACCCTAGAGGATTAGGGCCGGCGCACAAAGGACTCCTTGGAGGAGGCCGTGAGCTTCAAGAAGAAGAAGGAGAACCCGAACACGAAGAAGAAGAAGCGGATAGCGACTCCTCTCTTCTCGGAATTCGATTCCGTTACTTCGTTGGTTAGTTTCCTATCTTTCCTCTCTTGTTCATCTAGTTGTGCCTTCCGAGAATCTAGTAGTTCTCGTCGGCACAAAACTCGTGACTTTGCGAAGTCATCCCGAAGAGAACTCGGCGTGGACGCGAATAGAGGCGGAGCTTCCAAGGGACGCTACGGTTGGATCTCGTCCCTTACTTCGAGTTACGAGAGGTACTTGGTAAATTTGTTTACTTTTCCGCAAAGTTTTATTTTATGATTATGTCAACACAATGTAAGGTTGCATGCTAGATACGAAGTTAAAATAATTTAGGAAATTATTTTATGCAAATTCTTCCGCTGCACGTAAAAATTTAAAATTTTACGAACTCGTATCCTTGTCGACATGCACCCGGTCCCAACAGAAGGGGCTCCCAATGATCAAGTACGAGAAGAACAAGTTGTGTGATGCATGCCAAGAGGGTAAGCAATCAAAAGCATCACACAAAGGTAAAACTCTAATCACCACCTCCTTACCTTTAGAACTTTTGCATATAGATTTATTTGATTGTCATAGTACTCCCTCACTTGTAGGGAGTAAGTATTGCCTAGTAATAGTAGATGATTTTTCTAGGTTTACATGGGTCTATTTCTTGAAATATAAGGATGATACCCTAGAGATCTTCATAGGATTTAGTAAAAGGGTAGAAAATGAAAAGAATATCAAAATAAACCGAATTAGGAGTGACCATAGTGGGGAGTTCCAAAACGTAAATTTCACACAATTTTATGTTGAAAATGGGTACAAGCATGAGTTTTTATGCCCAAGGACTCCTCAACAAAATGGGGTAGTTGAGAGGGGAAACCGAGCCCTACAAGAAGCTGCTAGGACTATGCTTAATGCATATTCCCTTCCTAGCTATTTCTGGGCCGAAGCGGTTAACACCGCTTGCTATATCCAAAATCGGGTCTTGGTACATAGGTTTTTAGGGAAAACACCTTTTGAACTTTGGAATGGAAGGGTACCACAAGTCCACTATTTTAGGGTCTTTGGATGTAAAGTCTACATCTTAAATACCAAAGATGACCTAAGAAAATTTGACTCAAAAGCTGATGAAGGGATTTTAATAGGGTACTCCTTAACTAGTAGGGGTTATAGAGTGTACAACAAGAGGACAAAAGTGATTGAGGAGTCCTCGAATGTTAAATTTGATGAAACAACTAGTACCTACCCTAGGAAGGCCTCAATTGATAAAGACATAGAGGAGGTCCAACCCCTTGCCCAAAGAATCTAAGACCTACTTTTGGAGGGCAATGATCAAGGGGGAGTAAGAGGTACTCTAGAGGATGAGGAATAAGGAGTAAATGAACCTACAACCTCTAGGCCCTTGAGACATCACCATGATCACCCTATTGACCAAATAGTAGGTGATGTAACTCAAGGAGTAAGGACAAGGTCCTACTTTAGAGATCAAACTAGTCAAATAGCTCTAATCTCCCAATTGGAACCCAAGTCCATTGATGAAGCATTGGGAGATGTTGATTGGGTTTTAGCCATGCAAGAAGAGCTAAATCAATTTGAGAGGAGTAAAGTTTGGGAGTTAGTTCATAGGCCCAGTGATTGTACTATTGTAACCACTAGATGGGTGTTTAGGAACAAACTAGATGACCAAGGTAAAATCACTAGGAACAAGGCTAGATTGGTAGCTAGGGGGTTTAACCAAGTTGAGGGACTAGATTATGATGAAACTTATGCCCCCGTAGCTAGGTTAGAATCAATTAGAATTCTACTAGCCTATGCCGCTCACATGGGTTTCACACTCCACCAAATGGATGTGAAGTCGACATTCCTTAATGGGATCATTAAGGAAGAGGTCTATGTAGAACAACCCCCGGGTATGAGGGCCCTAACTATCCAAGACACGTATATAAATTAAGAAAAACCTTATATGGATTGAAACAAACTCCCCGGACTTGGTATGAAAGGCTTTCTTCATTTCTAGTGTCTAAGGGGTTTAGGAGAGGAACAATTGACCCTACATTGTTCCTAAAATCTAAGGACAAGGAGATATTTGTTGCCCAAGTCTATGTAAACAATATCATTTTTGGGTCAACAAATAATGACTTCCTACAAGAATTCATCAAGTGTATGGAAGATGAATTTGGGATGAGTCTTGTAGGAGAGTTAACCTTTTTCTTAGGCCTTCAAGTTAAGCAAACTAATGAAGGTACACATGTCTTTCAAACCAAATATGCTAAGGAGATGTTAAAGAAATTTGGTTTAGAAAATACTAAGGTAGCATCTACACCCATAAGAACCAATGTGAAAATCGATAGTGACATTGAAGGGAAAATGGTAGACTCTAAACAATATAGGAGCATGATTGGTAGCCTCCTATACCTAACCGCTAGTAGACCCGACATACTTTTTGCGGTAGGTATGTGTGCAAGGTACCAATCTTGTGCCAAAGAGTCCATTTGGTTGTAGTCAAGAGGATCTTAAGATATGTAAAAGGGACCCTTAATGTCACAATTTGGTATCCTAGAACCCCTAGTGTTGACCTAATTGGATACACCGACTCGGACTATGTGGGTTGCAAGTTAGATAGGAAGAGTACAAGTGGAGGGTGTCAATTCCTTGGGTCTTCCTTAGTTAGTTGGAGTAGTAGGAAACAACCATGCGTTGCCCTATCAACAACGGAAGCGGAATATGTGGCAATGGGTGGGTGTGTTTCCCAACTCCTTTGGATCATGCACACCTTAGAGGATTATGAGCTACATTACACCAAGGTCAAAGTCTTGTGTTATAATGTAAGTACAATCAACCTAACTAAAAACCCGGTTCACCATTCTAGGATAAAACACATTGAAGTGAAACATCACTTCATTAGAGACCATGTGGCAAGGGGAGACATAGAACTACACTATGTTGAATCCAAGTCGAACCTAGCCAATATTTTTACCAAGCCTCTTCCGGAATCGGAGTTCACATCCTTAAGAAGAGGCCTTGGAATGTGTTTTGTGGAAGTATAGGATGAACTTGGAGACATTAGCTTTGAATAAGGGTGCTTGATCCATTAGGGTGATACATTTGGCTCACTTGTGCTTGTGGAACATTGTTGAACCATTAAAAGTATCAATATATGAAAACTAGACCAACTATGGGGAAGGTAAGTGTTTAATCAATGGACACTTTGCCCAAAGATCATAGTTGGACATTTTAAACTTTTGAAAAACATTTTATGTCTTACATACTTTGCCAAGCTTTTAGAATTCATATGATTGCAAAATTGGTTTTAAAGTTTGATACAAAATGTATTGGTTTTCAAAGATTTTGGATTTTTGTCAAAAGTCATGCATGTTTGAAATTTTATATGGTTTAATATTTTTCCCTGATAAAGTATAACATTTCAAACATGTATGCAAAATTTTAGAATTTTTGGAATTTTCTGGAAGTTTCTGAAATTCGGCAGAAAAGCTGAAAAATCAGACTGATGGAGTATCAGTCGACTGCCCCATGGGCAGTCGACTGGCATGCCTGTTTTCAACCACTGTGAGAAATTTCAGAAATTCCATATTCTCACATTTGATGCCATAGGGTTTGGTTGCTTGAGGCAATCATTTTGATGGTGTCAAAGGGGGAGAATGGGTGGTTTAAGTTAGAATTTTGACTTAAAATGGATGATTTTAGGTATTTTATCTAACTTAGAACTTGAATGCTTGAATGTTTAAAATGGAGAAGACATGGATTAAGGGGTAGGTACCTCTTAGGTCCTGATATGTCTTATATTTTTAACATATTGTTGTTGTTATGTGAAAACTTAACTTGGATTATGAATAGAATTGAAAATGGGAAGAAGACATAGATTAAGGGGGAGGTTACCCATTAGGGATGTCTTAATTTTTCAATTGTTATATTTTGCTATTGCTATTGTGGTTGTTGTTTATCTCTAACTTAAACATATTTCCACACATCAAAAAGGGGGAGATTGTTGAGGCAATCGACCCTTAAATGATTGGAAAATAATGGTTTTGATGTGTGGGCGAATAGGTTTAAGGTTAGAGTGTTATGTTGTATTTGATGTGTGTGATTGAGTTTGCAGGACTTGGAGAATCACACATGGTGGACATATCCGAGGGACGAGAGCCGAGGGAGGAGAGCTCCAAGGGCAAGCCGGGAAGTGAACTTCAAGGGCACACGTGAAGGGTGGCATGGAGGCAAGCCAAGGGAAGGCTTGCGTGCGCATCCGAGGGACGATAGCCAGAGGAAGAGGACTTCAAGGGGCGAGCCAAGGGAGTAGACCTGAAGGCACACGCGAAGGAGAAGGTCCGGAGTGGCTGGAACTAAGCTGGGAGGCAGGGCAGTCGACTGGCCTGGAGGCAGTCGACTGCCAAAACCCACAGAAAGTTTGCGGCCTCGAACCAGTAGACTGACCTTGGGGCAGTCGACTGGTATACCCTGAAACTATCCATTGGCTAGCTATTGGCTAGCAATTAATGCTGGGCCAGTCGACTGCCCTTGGGGCAGTCGACTGGTGCGGGGCTGGACAGACTGCGAGTCTGTCCTTTTCACCTATAAAAGGAGCACCTTTTAGCACGTGTACTGTACGGTTCCGTACAGTAACGAGGTGCTGCCCAACTGAAAAGTGTTCTTGCTTCCTCTCACTCAATCTACTTCATTCTGTAAAGAGAAGATTGCCGTTGTAAAGGTTTCTCCACTTGAAGGAGATTTTCATAGTGAAAGTGGTGCTTGTGGTGTGGATCCTTGGATTAGTCACCCATCTGGGTGGATACCAAGTAAAATACTTTTGTTAGCATTGTTTCATTTTCCTTTACATATTATTTCCGCTGCGCTAACAATTCTGTAGAGATCGAAACAATCCGAAAAAGTGCATTCACCCCCCCCCTCTGCACGCCATAGACGATCCTTCAAACTTGATATCACATATCCATGACTTGTGAGCTCAAGTCATCAGTTGACCTACATGCTAGTCTCCATGCATTAATATTGTCCTTAAATATTAATATTTGACTAGGAATGGTTTAGTGTAGTGTTCTTTACATTATCCCACTATCGATTCAACCAATCGATATAATGTAGATAAGAACCTACTACCCAAGGACATTATTACACTTAGTTATTTGTCACAAATACAAAGTATAATAACCAAACATGTCTTTATTAATGTTAGAATATAATACAAAAATGTTCCTATTCAATCATCACATAATTGGCTCTAGGGCTCCTACTAACAATCTTCTCTTCACCGTGATCACCTAAGGATCAGTCGGAGCTCAGCCGGCGGCAAGAACTCTCAGCTTGCGGTGCCGGTGGTGAAGGAGGTTACGGCGGGATTAGGGAAGAAGAAGAGGGTTGCATTCTCATCTTCTTCCGGTTCTTTTTGTTCATTGCCTTCTTCCCGGAGCTGCCTTAAGGCCGGCGCACCTTGGGAGCTTGAGGTGGCCGGCAGCGCAAGGAGGGGAGGTGGATAGGTGGTCGGCGGTGAACCCTAGGGCTAGGGTTTGTTAGCGCAAGTAAGAGGAAGAAGAAAGGTGATTAGTTCGAAGCCTTGGTGACTCCGCGTCTTGGTAGCTCATCGCCCACACGACGTCCAAAAGAGGAGGATCATAAGATAGAAGACTACGAGGTAAACGGCGAGATATACCTCTCCCTAGCTCCATCTTTATTTTGATTACATTATTGCTTTGATTATTGTTTTCATTGCATGTTGTTAATTAATTATCATAGATTAATTATTTGTTAATTAATATGATAATTAATTTATGTCATGGACCCCGATTATAAACACAAAAATCAGCGATCCATTTGTCGTCTTTTCCGCGGTTGATTAATCCGGATAGTTACAATACCTTAACCTTGGTTTTGGCTAAGTTGTGACTTGGATTAATTAATACGACGACAAGACGGTCGTTAGGGAGATGAGTCTCTATTCGGATTAAATTTTAATCCATAGACATAGAGAGGTCTCTCATGTTCGACCCCGTGGTTGCTTAGGAAATAGCCAAGCCATACAAGGGTTTACACCCAACACCCTCTTCCGGGGAACGTGTCCTCACCTACTCCTCTCAGGAGAAGTTACCTTTTGCCAACCAGCTCCTCCGACTGGGCTTTTGCTCGGCCTCTGAGACTACCGGATCTCGAGATGTCTACACCTCGACCCGCCTCTACTTTTGTCCGTAATCCTCGCTCGGCTAAGACTCCTACGCAATCTTCCGAATCAGGACTTCATTGCCCAATCCACGACTAGGACTTCTTGCCCAACGGTCGGCCAGGTCTTTTTGCCCAGTCCTCGACCAGGACTTCTTGCTCAACCCTACAGGTCAAGACTTCGTGCCTAGGTGAACTAGGACTTTCATGCATACTTGGTAAATCTATTAGATAACAATACAAACTTAACTTTGAACCCTTTGCCATTATCAAAACCAGGTTCGATCTGGTGCTTCCGACACCAACATAAGATATCGCATGTCCATTAATTAATTAAATTACTGACAATTTAATTAATTAATATCTAACCCCAAGAGTAGTACCACTCAATTTTATTATCATGTCGGACCAAGTCCACCTGCAGGATTTACATGATAATCCTTATGAGCTCCTCAAGGGGGCATCATCATCATAAAATAATTAGGACACAGTTTCCGTTTATAATCAACAACACACCATATAAATAATATTCTTTCCCAATTTACTAGGTCTATTAATTTAACGAATAAATCTCGCCTATTGGTAAATAAACAAATAAATATTAAGTATATGTGTCCGTTATTATATCGGGATTAAGAGCATGTACATCCACAATAACTGAGGTCTTGTTCGATTATATAGTCAGTATAAATCGAACCACCTCAAAATGGTCCTGCTCAATACATACAAAGTGCACTAGTGTAATTCTATAATCAAGATATACTAATACCAAATTACACTACAATCATTCCAATGGTTTGTCCAAATCCATCTCAGTTGTGAGCCACTACTTATACTTTACAAGAAACTGATAACATGATCTTTTATATGACACCACACTCCATGTTATCTATAATGTGAAGTATCAGACAATTGCATACATATAACAAATATAAAATGCAAATACATGACCACTGTAATTCTTATTCCAAAATAGATGTTCATACAAAAACTAGGCTTATAATATACATCCAAGCACTGTTAGCTTGTCTCTTCAATCAACAAACACAGGAACAAATTTGACCTAACACTATCCTTAATCTCATCAAGATGGAAAACCAATCATCCAGGAAGTAACTACACATGAAACTCACTTGAGTTTGCGCCGGCAAGGTCACCCAGCTCAGATCTGACAACTTTGGCCCAATCCCAAAATACTGAGAGCTGCCACACTTCATTGGAGAAGCCACGCCAACCCTAGATCCAGCTTCCCAAACTAGAAGAATCCTCACTTGATCACGGTGAAGCTCGACTGGAATTAATAACTTATGTATGCACTTGGATTGGTTTTGATATGATCAACCAAGTCAAGTTAGGTCGTGTGTGTTGTTTATCTTTCTGTCTAAGTGTGTAAGAGCTTAGGAGATAAGAAATCAAGTGGAAGACACAACAGACAAGAAGGATGGCACCAGGAAGGGATCCGAAGGGCTCAGTGCATTCGTGGGATGTAGAGGCTATGGAAGAGTACACCGGTGAACGAGAAGCGCGTGTGCGACATTCAAGGGATGAGAAGCTGCGGAGAAATCTCGTTCGAGGTGAAGGTCAGAGTCTAGTTCAGGAGAATCTAACTTTGGTTGGCCAGAAATCACCCAAGAAACCAAGATTAAAAAAGTCAACACAAATATTGACTTTGACCAAATGGTCAACTGAGGCACCTCAGTTGCCTCAGGAGGCACCTCAGTTGAAAAAATCAGTTCTTCACAAAAATAGAACCGAGGTGCCTCAGGTCAGAACTGAGGTGCCTCAAATCAAGAGTTATTCCTAAGTTACTATTGGTGCTATGGATAAAGTCTTATCCATCCGAGATGCCTCAGATCATAACTGAGGCATCTTAAGTTCATGTTAGCACAACGTTCACTTTCTATTTTAGGCTATAAATAGACCCATAGAGTTAGGAAGTTAAAACAACAAACTTGTATTGAATTTTCTACTCTTTCTCTACGCTTTCTAAGTTTGTAAGAGACTTCTCCGCCTACACTAAAGGAAGATTTTAGTAGAGCATTTCAACATCTTAGATTAGCAATCACTCTTTTTGCAACCAAGTAAATAGTGGTCACTTCTTTTATAGTTGTTTATGTTTGAATTATTTATTTTAACTATTTAACTAACCTGTCCATCCATGCTTAGAGAATAGAAAAAGATCAATTTTAATTTTTAGGACTATTCACCCCTCCCTCCCCCCCCCCCCCCCCCCCCCCCCCTCTAGACGGCTTGTATGAGATCTATAATTGGTATTAGAGCCCAACTATTTCAGGAGGACTAATCGACACCTAAAACAATAAGATGATGGTCGAACTGACAATCCACCCATCAAAGTTTAAGGGGTAGTTCGGGATGTAGAAACACCAAATGGAGGTCTTTTCAAAACTGACTTTAATTTATATTAATAATGAAAAATAATTTTGTAGTACTTGAAGACAAAGAAGAACACTTCTGGATGAAGAATGAACAAGCCGACTTCATAGCCAATGGAAAATTAGAGTTCATTCTGCTAACCGTGTTACCAGCTTAGGAAGTCAACCGGATCGGCAATTACACATTGGCAAAGGAACTCTGGAAGAAGTTCCTAAAGCTTCACGAAGGTACTTCGGAGGCTAAGCTACCAAGACGAATCATCCTCAAACTAGCTAACAAACCTCCAAATGAAAGAAAGAGAAATGGTGGCCCAACTTTACTCGAAGATCAACTAGTTGATCACAGGGCTCACTGACCTTGGTGAATCAGTTACAAATTGCAACTCAATCCGGTATGCACTCAACATATTCTCTAGAAACCAAGAATGGATATTGATAGTAGATACCTACTACATATCTAAAGACTTGGAGGTAAGTACTTTAGAAGAGTTATTTTCTACTTTAGAACTTCACGAGTCTTGATGCGCAGGAAGAACTAATAGAATAGACAATGTTGCCCTAAACTAAAGGAAGGTCGAACCAGAAGTAGAATCTTCAGCCGATGAAGAGGAAACTGTAGGGATCTATGGGAAAAAATATTTAAAATTCGCAGCGGAAATAAGATCCTTTGAGTGATCCATGCGAAAGAAAACTCATACAAAGTGAATTTACAAAAATCCTATCATATAGGTATACCATTGGCGCGCACCCTTCGCTTATCCCGCTTATCCGAGGTATGCCGGATTTTTTGCACGTTCAAGTGTCCGTGCCTCTATGTGTATCCACACGAACACAATATTTGACTCGGAGAGGAACCACCTTAGTTGTGCTAGCAACATGGGATGGTTCACAAAGCACAAGAACCTCCACTAGGGAGTTTTGGACAACGAGGAAGAAAGAAGAAGAAGAGAAGTGCCTCTCTTTAGCCTTTGACAAGAGGGGGTATTTATACTTATCTAATAAATACCAAGGGTCTATGTCCCTTCAGCTCCTCTCATATTAATGCTAATAAAACCCAATGAATACCAAGCCTTTTGATATTCCTTGAGACTCTTAATATTCTATTCATCTAATGAATAGAATGCCTCTTAGCCTTCGTCTTAAATAATTTGTATTAAACCATTTAATAAATATTATCCATAATTAAGTTGTTGTGTCTAATCTAGATGAGTCTAACTCAAATTAGACTCAATCCCATAATCCAATTGGATTCACTTGAGTCTAACTCAATTAATCCAATTCGGATCAAATCTTAGTCAAACTAAGATCAATTAATCTCTGAAGCATCGTGTCCTTAGTGTGTGACCCAATAGATTCTCGTAATGTTAGCAATGTATCTAAACCACTTTAGACACATAAGCAATGACCGGCGTCTAGCAATGCATCATTGCTACCCAAGTGACGAGAAAGTCGAGATCCAACTTAATCTCCGTGACTATGACAATGTATGACCTTGTGTCACACCCCGAGACCTAGGAGCCGCTGTTCCAAAATAAAATTGGACAGCATCTCCCTTGTTCGGCGGACAATTTACATATATAAACAACACACGTAGATAATAATTTGGCCTCAGGCCTCAAAAACAAGATATAACATAACCATAACACATAGTAAATCATACCTGACTGCGGACCGGCCCGACTTACAACAAAAACAACAAACACATAGTCCATCATAGGACTCAAAAATACAATACCAAGACAAATAAAACTCGATACAAGTTCTACGACATAAAGCAAATCCAAAACAAATAATACGATGTAAAGGAAACATAACTACACCGAAGCACCTATCACTGGAGTCGTAGAGACCTGGGACTGGCAACTGGGGCTCCCCTGGAGACCAATCATCCTGGAAACAAAAATATAGGCAACGGTGGTGAGTCCAAATAAACTCAGCGGATACCGAAATCATATATGCATAGCAAGCTATAATTAACAATAAGAATCACGCTGATACAGTCTCGAGTATAGAGGATAAAGCATATCTAAAGACTAAGGGTGAAATACATACCAGAGTCTGTCTATCCTGTAGGTAGGTGTAATCAATCCTCTATATAACCTCAAAAATGATACACAATCCAAATGTGTATGTCACCTGTAAGGGTATGTCAAACATATACAGCACTCCAACACAACAAGCACCAACCAAGGTACAATGCATCCCATACAAATAGTACAATGATCTGTTCTGTACGCACCTCAGCCACCACCAGACCGGCGGTCGGGTGAACAGGAAACAGATAAGCCAACCACTCATGGTTGCATAAAGAAGCCAAACACTTGTGGCGTACAACCTATAAAGCCCAACACTCGTGGCTATGCAAATACGATGCCCAGCACCTGTGGCAGTGCATGTTTGTAGCCCAACACCTGTGGCTATGCAAATATGACGCCTAGCAGTTGTGGCGGATGCAATATGTAGCCCAACACCTGTGGCTATGCAAATATGACGCCTAGCACCTGTGGCGGATGCAATATGTAGCCCATCACCTGTGGCTATGCAAATATGATGCCCAGCACTCGTGGCAATGCATGTATGACGCCTAGCACTCGTGGCGATGCAAGTATGATGCTCAGCACTCGTGGCAATGCAAGTATGACGCCTAGCACTCGCGACGATGCAAGTATGATGCCCAGCACTCGTGGCAATGCAAGTATGATGCCTAGCACTCGTGGCGATGCATGTATGATGCCCAGCACTCGTGGCAATGCAAGTATGATGCCTAGCACTCGTGGCGATGCAAATATGCAACCTCAATCATGACTAGGGACGGGCTCAACCTCAGGGGAGCCGATGGTCTCCATCATGATCATATCATCATGCTAATAGCTCAATCAAACCAGAAACCTGACTGCGCGACTGGCTCAGACCCTAGGGGAGCCGATGATCGCCAGTATGCAATCATACAGAGCCTACAACTCAGTATGCAACCTAGAGGGTAAAGTATGCTAACGACACCCTCCTCACTAATCAGATCCTCAACCATGCGCCGGTAGGAAAAGTATAGGTCTAACACATGTATCCAGATCTAACCATTCTACCTTAGGTATCCATGCAAGGTATATCTAGGAATCAATCCAACTACAGATACAAAGTGACCTATTACAGTATCTAAACACATATGTACGCGTGGCAAATATCGAGACTGTATGGAACTAAACAGGAGTCATCTAAAGGAGTAAGCAACAGATATCTGATCATAATACACAATAGGTAGGTACAACGTATAAACTTACTATTATCTATAACAAACTATGCATAATAGTAAGACAATATCTAAAAAGATAAGTCAGGGGTACCCGCCTCCAATAAAGGAACTCGTACGTAGAGAACCCCTTGCGTCCAGGTATCCGTATCTGATCAACGCCCTGTATCATAAATCAAAGCTTAGCTATTTTAACAAAACAACATCGAGCTAAACAATGTATCTCCACAACCAAAAGACTAATCCTATCTTAATGCTCAACCAAACCTAATCCAATTAAGAACAGATATCAAATCCATCTGCTAATTTACAACACTTCATCTACACTAAACCAAATCAAACCTAATTCCTAAAACAAAATTTATCTATCACTAAATAGATAAAGATTCTAAAACAGAACCCTAGCTCAAACTATTATCATACAACCTAATCTAACACATACAAGTAACAAACTGGGTTGTGAGTCTAAGATTCCACAATTTTAACTGCTATCAAAAACCCTCATCTAAACCAATTCAAAAACCAAGATCCACATCCTAAATCTGATTGGCAGAAATCTTACAGAACCAAAACCAAATTCCAAAACAAAACCCACATCATCAATTTGATCCAAAACAAACATTAAACAAATCCCAAAACAATACAAACTGAAACACATTAATCCCAAGGAAACAAAACCTCACGGCAACACCAATTCGACACCAAATAACAATCCAACAATAGCATCACAGCTCAAGAAACTGATCTAGGTCCAAGCCATACATTCCATACAACATTCCAATATAACATCAAACTACTAGAGCTTAACCCAAATCCACTCCAAAACCGATCACCATAATTAATCAGCTCCCAATTCAGATCAAACAATTTCCAATTCAACTTGCCTTACCTGGTTTGGCTGTGTCGGCAGTATCCTTGCCAAATCTAACCTTACCTAGATGATCACCAGCCGAAAACCCAAACTCAGCAACAGAAAAGGAAATCCAAAAATCTCAAATCCATTTCGATAACAGATCATCCAAAATCCAATCCAAGCAAACCAAATCTCACCTAGTGAAGCAAATAGTTGACTCGTTGTGATTAGTCAAGGCAAGGTGCAACCACAGCAAGAAGTCCCCCCGCTTTAGCGTAGACGACTGAAGAGGGCGCTACAGCGGCATCTGCTTGCTCGCGCGAGGGCTGAGCGAAGTTGACGTTGTCTCAGTTGCTCGCGTGGAAGAAGGCAACGCCACTGGCTTGCTCACGCGAGGCGGGAACTCGCAGATGAGATGTGCCCTCGGTCGGACGAAGAGAAGGGGAGGAAGGGAGTCAGCGCGTTGGCGTGGGTTAGGGCACGCAACAATCAACCCAGTGGAGAATGGTGATGCGGCGGCGGCGACTCCTGGTGTCTTCGCTCGAACACGAGAAGGGAAGACTCAGCTAGACTCAGCTAGGTGATAAGTACCATTTTGTTGATTATTTTAATTGCTAAAATCCATGTTTGACCCATGTTTTACTTGCTTAATTGTGATTTTTCCCTAAGTTTTAGGACTTCCTCTTATTTTGGACTTAATTGCAAATTTGCACATATTTGGATTATTTGGCCACTAAATTTTTGATCTATTTTTGTAGGCATGAAAGGTTTATGGACCTAGGGCATACTGGGTCAAACTTGAGTCAAAAGTGAACCCGTATCGAGTTATCAAGCTTCGGATTAATCCGGGCCGTCCGATTCAAAAGCGGCTAGATCTGAGCCATCCAGGACCATCTGAAGCAATCCGAGCTAGGGTTAGGGTTGATCAAGCACTCTTATCAAGATCTGAAGGTTTCATCACAATCAGAGCTCATTCAACCGTTGGATCAAGCTCGGAGGGCTCTAGATCGTCCATTTAAAGATTAGGTTGATCTGGACCATCCGTCACACATCTGGAGGATCCGAGCTACCACGAGGCAGATCCTGACCCCAGATCATCATCATCAAAGTTTGGATTAAATTAGAGCAAGATCAGCCGTTGGATTCATCCAAATCAATCTGGACCGTCCATTCCTATGTATTTAATCAGAAACTCCACAGTTTTCAGCTTCGTCGCATCTCCGCCGCAGTGTTCCTCCTTTTTCAACTAGTTCTTCATTCTTCAGCTAATTTCTTCAATCCAAGGGGCGCGACCCCTCTATCCTTCATTAGAGCAAGTGTTAGGTCAGTGAAGAGAGTGCTCTATGAAGTTTCCAGATCGGATTTTGCTCAACAACGGAGCTGCGTGAGGTTTCAACAACTCTGTTAACTGAGTTCATCCATTTCAGCTGTGCACCTCCCTCATTCGATTCGAGCCATCTGGAGGGGTTCCCTGGAAGTCTCGGATCAACCCCAAGTCCTTATCGCAATCCACCACAGCTGAATTGAAGAACTTGGTTGCAGTTTTCAGCTTGAGTAGAGTTTGAATGGATTTGATTGTCGAGACGGTTCTTCCACTGATTTGTTGAGCTTACGGGTCCGAGGTTCCCCCTTGTGTGACGAACAAGGAGCTCTTGATGCTAGGGAAGGAAAGAGGAGTAGTTTAATTAGTTAATTTCAGTGTTTTAGTTGTAACATCATTTCTGCCACTTCATTTCTAAAATTCTGAGTAAATTTCTGTAGTGTTTCGGTTCTGAATAGTTTTTTTGCTTCAATTAGAGTTTTAATTTAGTGTTTCTATTAGCTAGATTGTTTGTGTAATGAACAAGTGCATTTAGATCAGTTTATTTTACTGCAATTCATTTCTGAATTTAGTTTCAAGCTGCGTATCAGCTTCTCCATTGTACGTATCAGCTGTCTTCTGGATTTTAACTTATAGTTGCTGAATTTTGTATTCCACTAGCCTTAGTTTTTCTTTGGAAGTCATATTGTAGCTTGTTTCTTTTACCAGGTAATCGAATTCTAATTCCTGCACTTGATTTCCAATCATGCGTATCAAATTTGGAAAATTCTGCAATTTCAGTTTTGTATTAGCAAATGGTAATTGGTAGCTTTTGATTTTCGTGTCAAGTAAACCTTAGTTCATTTCAAGCCTTCCTGCACTTAGATTAGTGATGCAAATTCATTTTGAAAGTGATAATTTCAGCATTTGATCTGTTGTCACATTTCTGCATTCACTTAACAAGTTCTATCTTCTATTTCTGCTAGTTAACTCCAATTCTGCAATTCACAGTTCACAGCTCTGAGTTGTATCAGTTGAGCTTCACCTTAGAATTTTATTGCAACTGAAATCAATTGTCTTGTTAGATTTTGTATCCAATTCATGTTACAATTCATTTCTGCATTTAGTTGTTTGAATTTCTGCAATCGAATCCTGAAATTCTGCATTGAGTGTGTGCTTGCATTTCTGTCTTCAAGATTCTGCAAAGTTTCTGAATCTATCAGCCCATTGCCTGAGTATCAGTTAGAGTTAGTTGAATTGCTTTTCGAGCATTGGGTCATGCATTTAATCTAAGCTTGTCTTGTGAATTTCTGCATTTAACTTGTACCTGCTTTAATCAGTCTTCAAGTTCGAATTTCTGCATCCATTTCTGCAAATGTCTTCCTTATAGCCTAGCCTTCCAATTCTGAGTTGATCAGCTATAACTGCTGAAGTAGTTTCAAACCTTTGCACATCAGTTTTTATCTCATTTTGGTATCAAGTTTGTAAATGGCTTGCACTTTGTATCAAGTAGAGTCTTGGCAATGATTGTGTACTAGTTTGGTTAAAGATTGAATTGCATTTAATTCGTTTGGAGTAATAATTTCTGAAGAAGATCTTTGTATTAGTGCTAGTCAAAATCAGATTTTGCAACCCCAAAACCCAATTCTAATTGAAACCCAAAATATCAGCGACACATAAACACGAGTTCGAATCAAACAAACTCTCAACTAGTCCCGAGGAAAAATACGACCTGTGGCCCCTTTACTACGTTTTCATATTTTTGATTGCAAAAAGGGTTTCCAACATTTTATAAATATTCTAAATTCTGATGAACCCACACATTCGTGACAACTTAATCATCTATTCCGGGTTCATCAAATTTTTGGCGCCGTTGCCGGAGAAGCAACTAGTTGATTTGTTTGATTTTTGCTTGTATGCTTATGGATATATCATTGGGTTCTATTTTATTTTGCTTTATCTTTCGTATACGGTTGCTGCCATTTTTCTTGTTTGTTGTGTGACAGGGCTGTAAGATCAAAATGTTTCCACTAGAGGACTATACAGAGATAAAAGAGGCATTGATGGAGTTGAAATGTTGGTGTTGTTGGGACCGGGTGCATGTTGACAAGGATACGGGTTCGTAATATTTTAAAATTTTACGTGCAGCGGAAGAATTAGCATAAAATAATTTCTCAAATTATTTTAACCACGTATCTAGCATGCGACCTTATGATGTGTGGACGTAATCATAAATTAAAACATTGCGGAAAAGTAAACTAATTTACTTTGTACCTCGCATAACTCGAAGAAAAGGGACGAGATCCAACCGTAGCGTCCCTTGGAAGCTTCGCCTCTATTCGCGTCCACGCCGAGTTCTCTTCGGGATGACTTCAAAAAGTCACGAGTTTTGTGCCGACGAGAACTACTAGATTCTCTAAAGCACAACTAGAAGATCAAGAGAAAAGAAAGGAAACTAACCACCAAGAATCGGAATCTAAATTCCGGGAAGGAAGGAGATGTGATCCGCTTCTTCTTCTTCTTGGTTGGCTTCTCCTTCTTCTTGATGGCTCACGACAACCAAAGGTTGGAGGCGCACCGGCCCTAGCTCTCAAGGAGGGCGCTGGCCCTAGGATGCCCTAAGGGGCGCCGGCCCTAAGGGGAAGAAAGAAGAGAGAATAAAAGAGAGAGAGGGAGAGAGTTAATCTCTTGATAGCTCTATATCGATTAGGAATTCAAGGCTTGCCTTTGGTTCCTTTATATAGTGGCCTCTCCCTTACCAAGTCTCTCTTTTAATGGAATTAATGGAATTAGTTATCATAAGAATTTTATCTTATAAAATTTCTTATGACTTATTCCGTTATGCCTAGTTTTATTATAACTAACTTTATAATAAAACAAATTTTTCTCTCCTTTAATTATGGAATAAATTTTATAAGAAATTTATAAACTTTCTTATTATGAAAAAATCAATTCATAATTGATTTTATAAAATTAAAATAAACCATTCCATGGATCATTTTAATTTCCATAAAAAGAATAAATTTCTATAAATTTATTTATATAAATTTCTTTATACAAATTTATTTATCCATAATTTATAAAACAAATCGCGCTAGATTTATTTTATTAATTAAACCAAATAAATTGGTTTCTTCCCCTTGTTGTGGCCGGCCAAACCAAAGGGGTTTAATCACCCTCATTAGCCGGCCAAACCGAGTCGAACCGATCGCGAATTAAACTCATTTAATTCGCCCAATAAGCCTTCAAAAGACAGCCATTTTAAGTTTCCATTGCGCCTCTGATCAACTCAGATTCGACTTATTTCTCTTGATTGGAAAATTCAATTTTCAACTCGTTTTAAATCCCTCGGATTACTCATAGTGGGTGTGACTAAATAGGCTTTCGATTTATGTTGACCGTCTATAATCAACTAATTATAGAACGATCATGAGTGGCACCTAGTAGTACATCATGACCCCCAATTAATCGAAAGATCAACGGTTTGAGCTCAGAAGTAATTCTGAAACCCTTCAGCAGCTCTAATGAATCGTGCCACATTCCCTTCACCATCTTATACCCACTTGGTTCAGGACACGGTCTATTTGTGTTAGTCCCCACTAGGCTGACTACGTCACACCTAGCCCAAGTAGTGTCTTTCTCGTCCTTTGGATTTCTAATTACTCTCATGTATTTAAGAGACTCACACTCTAAACATGATATGCTCTGGCCAGAGGCTTTGAGTAACAATCCGACGATAGGCCTGGGTATACATCTCCTCGCAAGGAGTGGTGAATCCTTTGTAGGCTGCTCAAACATCTTCGGGCACTTCGGCTTATACCCAATCATCCTGGGTCCACACCTCCTAGGAGATGCTTGCTTAAGATGTTAAAGTATAAGTCTCCATGACCAAGATGACTTGAACACCGCAAGTCAAAGGAACATCGCACTTAAGCTGCAGTAAGAACTTCATTGACATATCTATATAGATTACCATATGAAGTTTTACAGCTAGTCACTTCAATGAACTAGTTCCCTTAACTAGCATCCATGTTTATCTCCGGACATCCCAATGTCACCAGCCAGTGAGAATCAGCTGATTAGAGAATAATCCATGCTAGTCTCAATAGAATTGATAATGTCCGTTTTTATCAATTCATCGACTAGGGATATTTTCAATACTTCACAATTGCACATTTAGAGATAATTACTAGTTGTGATCCCATCACAAATTCTCTTATGCTGTGAATTATATTGCGGACATTCAGTAGATGAGTTTAAGATCCCAATCAAATACACAAACATGTATACTCAAATAGTGAATTATCATTTATTAAAATGAATATTTACAATCATAAGGCGATTGCCTTAGGACATTTCTCTAATATCACTAACAAACTCCCACTTGGCCTAATACCAATCGCTACGGTATCCAATACCACAGGCTCTAACATGACCCTCAAACTTGTTCTGAGGCAAGGCCTTAGTTAATGGATCCGCTAAATTCCTTTCAGTGGGAATTTTCTCAATTTGTATGTCATTCCTACTTATAATCTCTCTGATCAGATGATAGCGGCGAAGCACGTGTTTGGATCGCTGATGATACCTTGGTTCCTTTGCTTGTGCAATAGCTCCATTGTTGTCGCAGTAAACCGGCACTGCTTCATCAATGGTTGGAACCACGCCAAGTTCGGAGACAAACTTCTTGATCCAGACTGCTTCTTTTGCTGTTTCCGAAGCTGCGATATATTCCGCTTCCGTGGTAGAATCCGCTACGGTGTCTTGTTTGGAACATTTCCAACTTACTGCGCCTCCATTTAAAGTAAATACGTATCCAGACTGAGATTTGGAGTCATCCTTATCTGTCTGGAAACTGGCATCCGTATACCCACGTATTACCATATCTCCTTCTTCATATATTAGGGACACATCCTTAGTTCTTCTTAAGTACTTAAGGATTGTCTTGACAGCCGCCCAATGATCCATTCCTGGATCCGACTGGTATCTGCTTGTGACGCTCAAAGCATACGATACATCGGGCCGTGTACATAACATAGAATACATGATAGATCCTATCGCGGATGCATAGGGAATCTTATTCATGCAAATCCTCTCGTCTTCTGTGCGCGGACACATAGACTTTGAAAGGTTGATCCCATGCCTGATGGGAAGGTAACCTTTCTTAGATTCCGACATACTAAACCTTTTTAGCACTCGGTCTATATACGTAGACTGTGAAAGACCAAGCAACCGTTTTGATCTATCTCTATAGATTCTAATCCCAAGGATATAGGTTGCTTCTCCCAGGTCTTTCATGGAGAAAGTTTTGGACAACCAAATTTCAACTGTCTGTAAAACTGATATATCGTTTCCTATAAGTAAAATGTCATCGACATATAATACTAGGAATACGACTGCACTCCCACTAACCTTCTTCTACACACAAGGTTCGTCAGGATTTTGTGAGAAATCAAACTCTTTGATTGTCTCATCAAAACGGATGTTCCAGCTCCTAGATGCTTGCTTCAGTCCATATATGGATCGTCGAAGCTTGCATACTTTGGTTTTATCAACCGATGTGAAACCTTCAGGTTGTATCATGTATACATCCTCAAGCAGGTTTCCATTAAGGAAAGTTGTTTTCACATCCATTTGCCATATCTCATAATCATAATGAGCTGCTATGGCCAGGAGCATCCGAATGGATTTAAGCATAATTACCTTCCATGTCGGTTTTCTTCTTGAAAACCCACTTGCACCCTATGGGCTTAATCCCTTCAGGTGGGTTAACCAAGTCACATACTCGATTTTCGTTCATGGAATCCATTTCCGACTTCATGGCTTCGAGCCATTTGTCCCTTTCTGAACATTTCAGAACATCTTCATAACTGATAGGTTCGTCATCGCTTATGAGTAACACGTCGTTCGATTCACTTATGAGAAATCCGTATCTCTCTGGAATATTGCGTGTCCTATCAGACCTACGAAGAGGTGGTGTCGTTTTAGGTTCAACTGATAGCTCATCATTATGAGGTATTGGTTGTGGGTCTAGACTAGGTGTCTCTGTAATGTCTATTGGAGTTTCTTGAACTTCATCAAGTTCAATGCCACTCCCACTGTTTTCTTGTAAAAGAAATTCTTTTTCTAGAAATACAGCATGCCTTGAAACAAACACCTTTTGTTCCAAGGGATGATAGAATTGGTAACCCTTCGTTTCCTTAGGGTATCTAATAAATAGACATTTATCAGACTTAGCATCCAATTTGTCTGATACAGTCCGCTTCACCTAAGCGGGACAACCCCATATCTTAAGGTGAGTTAAGTGGGGTTTCTTACTATACCATGTCTCATATGGAGTAGTAGAGACTACCTTGGTCGGGACTCTGTTTAGCAAGTAAACAGCTGTCTTAAGTGCATAGCCCCAAAAGGATTTTGGAAGAGTTGCATGATTCATCATCGACCTAACCATGTCCATTAAGGTTCGGTTGCGCCTCTCAGATACACCATTATGCTGTGGTGTATACGGCGGAGTCCATTGGGACAATATCCCATTGTCCCTAAGATAATCTTGAAACTCTTGACTTAAGTATTCACCACCCCGATCGGATCGAAGTATCTTAATACTTTTGCCAAGCTGTTTCTCTACTTCATTTCTGAACTCTTTGAATTTCTCAAAAGCTTCAGATTTGTGTTTCATCAAGAACACATACCCGAATCATGAGTGATCATCGATAAAGGTGATGAAGTAGCTATAGCCTCCTTGTGCAAGAGTTGACATTGGTCCACATACATCAGTATGTATTAGACCAAGCAATTCCCCCACTGGATTACCTTTTCCAGAAAAGGGTAATTTGGTCATCTTGCCTTTTAAGCATAATTCGCATGTATCAAATGAATCAGGTTCAAATGATTCCAGAATTCCACATCGGTGTAATTCGGTCATGCGTTTCTTACTTACATGGCCAAGACGGCAATGCCAAGTGTAGGAGTCTATTCGATTATCTATTCGAGCACGTTTGTTGCTAACTTCGATATTGAAAACGTCATTGGATAAATCTAACGTGTAGATACCATTGCACAAAGTTCCATTCCCATAAAGAACGCCATTTAGGGTGCGTTTGGTTGAGGGTTATCCATGATAACCTTGGTTATCCATCTAAGGTTATCAACAAAAACCTTGTTTGGTTTAGGTAATCAGCGATTCCCAAGTAATGATCGATGCCCGACACGTCAGCAAAAGGGGCATGCAACCAGGAATCGGAAAACCTCAGGGAAGTAAGGTTTTTCTTGATTCCCTGGTTATGGAGCTTATCTTTCCAAAATTATCCTCCAATATTTACACTTAAACGAAAATAACCAATACAATTTATGAACTTCCGAAAGCATTATTCACGATCGACGACCGAAAACGGCGGCCGGCGACCACCGCCGGCGGCCGGCGACCACCGCCGGCGGCCGGCGACCACCGCCGGCGGCCGGCGACCACCGCCGGCGATGATCGCGACGACCACCGCCGGCCGGCGACCGATCGCCGGCGACGATGCCCGGCGACCACCGCCGGCGACGATCGCCGGCGACCACCGCCGGCGACGATCGCCGGCGACGATCGCCGGCGACCACCGCCGGCGACGATCGCCGGCGACCACCGCCGGCGACGATCGCCGGCGACCACCGCCGGCGACGATCGCCGGCGACCACCGCCGGCGACGATCGCCGGCGACCACCGCCGGCGACGATCGCCGGCGACCACCGCCGGCGACGATCGCCGGCGACCACCGCCGGCGACGATCGTCGGCGACCACCGCCGGCGACCGACGACCGTCGCCGCCGGCGATCGTCGCCGGCCGTTGGCGCGACCACCGTCGGCGACCACCGCCGGCGACGATCACCGGCGGTGGCGACAATCGTCGTCGCCGGAGACCACCGCCGGCGACGACGATCGCTTGAGGCCGGCGACCACCGTTGCTCGTCGGTGGCGTCGGCGGCGGGCGACCACCGACGCTCGCCGGCGGCGTCGCCGATTAGCGCCGATCATGGTCGGTCGGCCATCGGTGTTGGACACCGATTGCCTACGTGGACACCGACGATCGACGTCGACGCCCTTAAGTCTAAACAAATAAAATTA
Source organism: Boesenbergia rotunda (assembly GCA_024364735.1). Classification (NCBI taxonomy): domain Eukaryota; kingdom Viridiplantae; phylum Streptophyta; class Magnoliopsida; order Zingiberales; family Zingiberaceae; genus Boesenbergia; species Boesenbergia rotunda. The sequence goes on along the minus strand of JAGFNQ010004262.1, from coordinate 369,232 downwards.
TCTAAACAAATTCTAAAGGGTAATATGGTAAAATATTATATTAAGTTATAGACTATTACCTCCAAACAAACAAGATTTTATTTGATTACCTAAATTGAACCAAACAACTTCAGGTTATGTTTCATTCCCCATAACCTTGGTTATGTGATTACTTGGTAATGACATAACCGAGGTTATATATGATAACTTGAACCAAACGCACCCTTAAAGTTATGTAACAACAATTGTTACTAAAAGTTAAATGATAACCCTTTTCATTTAAACATGAAATAGATACAATGTTCTTTATTAACGAAGGAATAAAATAACAATTATCCAATTCTAAGACACGTCCAGTGGGGAGCTTTAGCAAATATATACCGATGGCAACAGCAGCAATCTTTGCTCCATTTCCAACTCGAAAATTTGCTTCTCCTTTGACGAGTCTTCTTCTATTCCTTAGCCCCTGTATGTCATTACATATATGTGAGCTACACCCAGTATCAAGTACCCAGGTATTTGAGGAAATAGAGTGACGTTCAATAACGAAGATACCTGAAGAGGATGGGGCATCGGATGCCTTATTCTTCAAGGACTCAAGATAAACCTTGCAGTTTCTTCGCCAGTGACCCTCCTTGCCACAATGATGGCAAGTTCCTTTTGGTTTCTTTTCAGTCTTTTTGGCCTTTTTCTTCTTCCCTTTATTCTATTCATTGGCCTTCCTCTTAGAACCTTTCTTCGAGGAACCAACTAACAGTACCGTCTTTTGATCCGGCTTTACAGAAGGCTCCACAGTCTTCAGCAGATTAAGCAACTCAGGAATGGTAGTCTCTAGTTTGTTCATCCGATAGTTCATCACAAATTGTGAATAACTTTTGGGCAAACAATTCAGAATTAAGTCAATACTTAGTTCATGATCCATTGCAAAACTGAGTATGCTCAGTCGCTCAATGTACCCCAACATCTTTAACACAAACTGCGAGGCAGAAGTGCCTTCCTGCATCATAGTGGTGAAGAGGAGTCTGGAGACTTCGAACATTTCGGATCTCGCCTGCTCTTCAAACAACTCATGAAGATGGAAGATGATGGTATAAGCATCCATATGCTCATGCTGCTTTTGCAGCTCAGGTATCATAGAGGCTAGCATGATGCAACTCACAAGTTCAGAATCGGTCACATGTTTCTGATAGGCCACTAGCTGGTCTGGAGTTGCACCTTCTGGAGGATGGTTGGGAAGTTGATCTTCAATGACATAAGCAAGCTTCTCTACCTTGAGGACTATCCTCAGGTTTCGAAGCCAGTTCATGAAGTTCGGCCCAGTCAGTTTATTGGTGTCCAAAATGGAACGCAAGTTTAGAGAAGACATGATCGAGTGATTAACCTAGAAATACAAATTGAGCTTATGTGAGAAGAATGATAAAGAATGTATCAATATAGATTAATTAAAAATCCTATTTATTTTTCAAATTGAATAACCCCTTTTATCAATTCGGGAGATCGTAGGAACATCTCCAAATAGGTTGATATCCAACCATAGATAAGAACCACCATGGCTGTGGCCATCAAGTTATTCTTAGCTATGAAGGTAGGTAATTATACTGATTACATATCACATATATATAACTATCACATTATGCTATCAACTAATTGAATGTTTGCATAAATCATTGGGTTGTTAACTCATTAACAAGTATGCGACATTATACATAGCACCCAACTGCACCTCTCTTTACATCGACCTTGGCTGTGGCACAACAAATCGATGCTCCAAGCTTAAGGCTGACCCATTAATCAAGAAATAGTTTTAATATTGTTGGAGCTCATTCAATCGTTTAGTCAGGCTTGGATGTGTCCAACAACCAAAACTAAGGATTGACCTCTGACTCCAACTACATTATTCATAAACTAATTCCATAGTTTGAACATGTTGAGGTTCAAGCTGGGCATGGATGTGTCCATCAACCCAAACGAGAAACAAAACTCTGATTCTAACCATATTAATGGAAGGTGTTGGCCTTAATATTTTGTAAGGGGTTTTGGGTCTCATCTTTTCTAAGCACATTCATGATATATAATCATGTCATGACTAACGATTTCTTTAATAAAGTATGTATGTGACTTAAGTTATCAAGTCTCATTAATTGAATTAGGAACCGGATTTCCTAATTCTAATTTCATACTTTATTGAAGGAATTGTTTTGGGAAACAATTTCCTAAATTGTCATAATCAATTTCGGAAATAATATGTTCAAGACTTTGATTTCTCTAAATCAAAACTTGTTAAATTAAGAGACAATTCCCTTAATTCAACCATATATTATTTTCATGAAAATCTCATTTAAGAAACTCTATAGGAAACCATTTTCCTAATTAATTTTGGAGACAACAATATGTAAGAGCATCACCTCTTAAAACATATTTTATTCATGGATTTAATTAATTACAACAAATCATTTTCTAAGGGTGGCTCCCCGAGGCTCAGATACCCAAAGAAAAGTAATTTGTCGTAAATCCAATTTGGTCCGCTTCGGAAGCGTAACCAAATTAAACATGACAATTTCATTTAAAATTGGGAAATTAAATTACAACAACTAACTTTAAATTGGACGGCTCCCCGAGGCTCAATCCAAAATAAAGAATTTTGTTGTCAATTTAAAAACCAATTCAAATTTAATTGTCAATTAATTATCCATAAATTTGTCTAGACTTTCTTGAAAGAAAGTGCCCAAAATTGCGAGATTTCATAATAGGTTTTCAGAATAATTGTAAGTTTCTGGTATAAAGAAAACTTACATATTTCCAAAATTGGAAAATTTCTAAAATAGAAAATTTCCAAAATTGGAAAGTTTCCAAAGATGGGAAGTTTTCACAATTATCATAAAATTTCAGAACTAGGATATTTCAAACATTTGCGAAATTTCATGAGGATTTCCAAACTTTGAAATTCCTAAATCTAAAACTTATAATAATTGGAAAATTTCCATAATTGAAAATTTTTTCAAAATTGAGATTATGACAAAGTTTTCCGCAAAACAATTATATGATTATGTCGAACACTAACCGGCTCTGATACCACTGTTGGTACCGGGTGCATGTTGACAAGGATACGGGTTCGTAATATTTTAAAATTTTGCATGTAGCGGAAGAATTAGCATAAAATAATTTCACAAATTATTTTAACCACGTATCTAGCATGCGACCTTATGATGTGTGGACGTAATCATAAATTAAAACATTGCGGAAAAGTAAACTAATTTACTTTGTACCTCGCGTAACTCGAAGAAAAGGGATGAGATCCAACCGTAGCGTCCCTTGGAAGCTCCGCCTCTATTCGCGACCACGCCGAGTTCTCTTCGGGATGACTTCGCAAAGTCACGAGTTTTGTGCCGACGAGAACTACTAGATTCTCTAAAGCACACCTAGAAGATCAAGAGAAAAGAAAGGAAACTAACCATCAAGAATCGAAATCTAAATTCCGGGAAGGAAGGAGATGTGATCCGCTTCTTCTTCTTCTTGGTTGGCTTCTCCTTCTTCTTGATGGCTCACGGCAACCAAAGGTTGGAGCTGCACCGGCCCTAGCTCTCAAGGAGGGCGCCGGCCCTAGGATGCCCTAAGGGGCGCCGGCCCTAAGGGGAAGAAAGAAGAGAGAATAAAAGAGAGAGAGGGAGAGAGTTAATCTCTTGATAGCTCTATATCGATTAGGAATTCAAGGCTTGCCTTTGGTTCCTTTATATAGTGGCCTCTCCCTTACCAAGTCTCTCTTTTAACGGAATTAACGGAATTAGTTATCATAAGAATTTTATCTTATAAAATTTCTTATGACTTATTCCATTATGCCTAGTTTTATTATAACTAACTTTATAATAAAACAAATTCTTCTCTCCTTTAATTATGGAATAAATTTTATAAGAAATTTATAAACTTTCTTATTTTGAAAAAATCAATTCATAATTGATTTTATAAAATTAAAATAAACCATTCCATGGATCATTTTAATTTCCATAAAAAGAATAAATATCTATAAATTTATTTATATAAATTTCTTTATACAAATTTATTTATCCATAATTTATAAAACAAATCGCGCTAGATTTATTTTATTAATTAAACCAAATAAATTGGTTTCTTCCCCTTTTGTGGCCGGCCAAACCAAAGGGGTTTAATCACCCTCTTTGGCTGGCCAAACCGAGCCGAACCGATCGCGAATTAAACTCATTTAATTCGCCCAATAAGCCTTCAAAAGACTTAGCCATTTTAAGTTTCCGTTGCGCCTCTGATCAACTCAGATTCGACTTATTTCTCTTGATTGGAAAATCCAATTTTCAACTCGTTTTAAATCCCTCGGATTACTCGTAGTGCGTGTGACTAAATAGGCTTTCGATTTATGTTGGCCGTCTATAATCAACTAATTATAGAACGATCATGAGTGGCACCTAGTAGTACATCATGACCCCCAATTAATCGAAAGATCAACGGTTTGAGCTCAGAAGTAATTCTGAAACCCTTCAGCAGCTCTAATGAATCATGCCCCATTCCCTTCACCATCTTATACCCACTTGGTTCAGGACACGGTCTATTTGTGTCAGTCCCCACTAGGCTGACTACGTCACACCTAGCCCAAGTAGTGTCTTTCTCGTCCTTTGGATTTCTAATTACTCTCATGTATTTAAGAGACTCGCACTCTAAACATGATATGCTCTGGCCAGAGGCTTTGAGTAACAATCCGACGATAGGCCTGGGTATACATCTACTCGCAAGGAGTGGTGAATCCTTTGTAGGCTGCTCAAACATCTTCGGGCACTTCGGCTTATACCCAATCATCCTGGGTCCACACCTCCTAGGAGATGCTTGCTTAAGATGTTAATGTATAAGTCTCCATGACCAAGATGACTTGAATACCGCAAGTCAAAGGAACATCGCACTTAAGCTGCAGTAAGAACTTCATTGACATATCTATATAGATTACCATATGAAGTTTTATAGCTAGTCACTCCAATGAACTAGTTCCCTTAACTAGCATCCATGTTTATCTCCGGACATCCCAATGTCACCAGCCAGTGAGAATCAGCTGATTAGAGAATAACCCATGCTAGTCTCAACAGAATTGATAATGTCCGTTTTTATCAATTCATCGACTAGGGATATTTTCAATACTTCACAATTGCACATTAGAGATAATCACTAGTTGTGATCCCATCACAAATTCTCTTATGCTGTGAATTGTATTGCGGACATTCAGTAGATGAGTTTAAGATCCCAATCAAATACACAAACATGTATACTCAAATAGTGAATTATCATTTATTAAAATGAATATTTACAATCATAAGGCGATTGCCTTAGGACACTTCTCTCATATCACTAACAGGTGTAAGGTGTTGGAATACCAACAGTAAAATAAAGCGCATTCATCTACTTAACAGAGGTCGATTCAGCCTACATTTCAGCCACCTCAGCCCCAAATTCAGCAATACCAGCCATAATTTCAGCCTTTCCAGCAATTTCAACCACAATTCCAGAATTCTCAATAGCCCTATTCGAATTTTCAGCCACCATTACAACAATTCCAGCAGCCACCACAGCAATTTCAGCAGCCAAATCAAGATTTCCAGCAGCCTTATTTAAGTTTTCAGCAGGGTAATAATCAATTTCAGCCTCAACCTCAGCCATGGCAGCAAGAATTTCAACCCATACAGAATTTTCAACAACCTTTTCAACATTCATAGCCACACGATCCAAATTTTCCGTTTCAAAACCAGAATTTTCAGTCCCAACAATTTCAGAGTTTTCAATTCCAGAATCAGTATTTTCAGCAACCAATCCAAACTTCCAACCAACAATTTCAGCCCTATGATCAGAGTTTCCAGAATCAAAATTTTCAGCCATCTCCACCAAGTTGTGAGCCAAATTTTCAGCAGTTTAATCAGCCCATTCAATCATTTGAGCAGCCTCAACAGCTTCCATTTCAGCATGCACAGCCTACTCTTGGTCTTCAGCAGCCTTATGTTACTTTTCAAGACCAACAAGAGCTTGAGGCTCAACAACAAAGGTTTGGGGAAATTGTGCAACAAAGACTTCAAAACCTCAGAAGGCAAATGGGACAATTGGCTAGTGATATGAATCAGATAAAAGCCCAAGAATCAGGACAATTATCTTCTCAAGCTACTTTTAATTCTGAGAGCCCCGGAGTTGTTTTTATATCAGTTCAAGGTGACCCTAGTGCATGGCCAAGTCCCTCTTCAAGTGATCTTGCACATTTGGTGGAAGAAGAAGAAGAAATCATTAAAATCAGGGCACCTATAGCATGCATTCCTCCGGAGATTCCTATTCAAAATCCATTTCCAAATTTTTCAGTTCAAGAAGAAGAAACTAAAGCTCCACAAGACCATTCTCATCTTTTATTTTGTGATGATAGTATTAGTGATGGTCCTAATTTTTCTAATGTTGTTGTTACAGATATTACAGGAGAAGCATGCATAGGAGATGATTCCATAGGTGTAGGGGATTGCACTAAGCCCTAGGGACCACCACAAGATTTAGAGGATGAACCAGAAAGTGTAGGGACTTGCATGGTGGAAGCAAGAACCCAAGGATCACCTGCTTTAGTTGAGTGTCCACCAGAACCTGAACCTGAAGAGGAGATTGAACATGATCAGGAGGAGAACACGGATACATCTACTCTTGTAGAACCTCCAGGTATTTTTCAGCACGCTCAGGTAAGTATTTCTCCTCATTGTTCAGAAAAATTCAGAAAGGTACCTAGTGCTGACTTTATTGGTTATGATGAATTTATTGATATACCTTGTGTAGAAACTGCTTGTGAAAATCTAATAGAGGTACCAAAAATTGATTTCATTGGTCGTAATGCATTACTTGATACATCTCTTGTAGATATGGATAGCGAAATAATTTTAGAGGCACCTATAATTGATGTTGTTTGTTATGATGAATCTCTTGATACCTCTTTTGTGGATATGGATAGTGAAAAATTTTTAGAAGTGCCTGAAATTGATGTTATTTATTGTGATGAATCTCTTGTTATATTTTATGTTGAGGTTGAATGTGAAAAACTTATGGAGGTATCTGAGATTGATTTTATTGGCTGTGATACATTGCTTGATACATCCTTGATGGAAAATAATTGTGATATTTCTATTGAAGTGCCAAAAATTGATTTCTTTATTTGTGATGAGATCCTGGATGTAAATTTTGTAGGAAATAATTGTGAAAAATTTATTGAGGCACCAAGAATTGATTTAATTGGATATGATGCAGTTTTGGATACATTTCATGCAGAGACTGATATTATTTTATTTCTTTCTGACCCTGCACGCTTGAGAGAGGTATTACATTGTTTTGCAGGGTCCAGAAGACTATTGGAGTGGGTGCTCCATCTGAACAGACTCCAGCCTCCTGGAAGAAATTTCGAAAGGCATCAAGAAGGAGGAGTTGATTTTACTCTAATTTGATGCACTCCACCTCTTACATGGGTCTTGTACCTAAATCGCCTGCGGTCACCTAAGAAAATTTTTGTGAAGTCTAAGTGTGGGGGAGTCCGAATTCTCTCAGCCACCCATGTTCCTCCACTACCACGATGGAGGCTACTGCTTGATAGACTCCATCCACCAGAAATAAAGGGGAGATTGTTCTTTCTTGTATTTTCTTTTATTGCATTTTCATTTTCATGCTTTCTAGAAGTAGAATTTTCCTTTAAATTGAGTCCTTGTTAATAAATGCATGTTAGTCTTTTTGGAAATTTGTTTTGTGCATGACTAGGAATAAATGTATCCCTCTAGGTTATCTCCATAGCATTTTAGAATCTCTTGGAAAATAAATTAAATTTGGTTGTTAAAACTTAGGATTTGAGCTCATGGATGAATTCTTTGATGCTTGAGTACTACTTTGCTTTAGATTCTTAATTGATAACTTGAGATGAATTATTTTTGCCTAGTGAGAATTAGCCTTATATTTGTGACACACATATGTTATTGTACTCTATAACTTGCTTAGGTTCTTTCAAAACCATATTTCAATAATTGGATCACATCTATAGAGGCTAATTACTTTGTTTACCTTTCCATATCAATTTTGGCAAAAATCATGTCTATTCTATTTGTCTTTCTTTATTCCTACTCTTAACCCCATTTTTTCTATGGATTTGTTTGCTTGGGATGTTTTCTTGATGCTACTTTGCCTGAGACGGACAAAGAATTAAGTGTGGGGGAGTGATTAGTGATTTGAAATCAATTTTTATCAAGGATGCACTTCATGTCGAAAAAAAAATTTTTTGCCCAATTGAGTGGAGCTTGGTACCAAGAACAAGTGGGAATTCAGTTGTGAATTAGAGAAGAAGTGTTTCTCTCATTGCAACCATCATTGAATCCGGTTGAAGGAAGATTTCTGTGGACTTAAAAGAAAAAAAATGAAAAGAAATCCATGTGCCAAGTGGAGTTGCAAGAAATTGAGAAAAGTCAAAGAGGAAACCAATTGAAGCATTTATAATTTTGACCATAATATGAAGACCCAAACCGTTTGTACCAAAGTGAATTCAACAAAAGAAGGACAAAATCTGCAATGAAGAAAGGAAATGGCACACAAAAAAAAATGTGCCAAGGAAAAGAAAATTGTTGTGAAGATATCTTGGGTCCGGAGATGGATTGGATCAAGAATTGGGGAGCTGAGAAAAAAAATGGAAGAGGCTCTACAATTCAATTGCAAAGAACCTATGGAAAGAGTCTAAAAGAAAAAAATTAGTAAGTGGATGATTGTTAAACCAAAATGGAATGGTAAAAGAAGTGGTCAAGAGATTGAATCCAAAAGCAAGGAATTCAAGGAAGAAGAGATTGTTTCGGTATCACTTGATTTCAATAGGCATAGACATAGTTTAGTATTCATCTAAATCCGAATTTTGGGGCCCCCGGGGCTATGGTGCAGCGGTAGGGCTTCTAGTTGTTAACTCAGGCATCCGCGGTTCGATCCCCAGCTACGGCACATTTTGCATGATTTTTTCCTCCAAATGGGGCGCGAACCCTGGGACGTTGGGCTTCTAGACTGCCTACCGCGAGCGCTTCCCGATTTACCCTGGTGATCGGTGGGAAACTTCCGTGGGGCCGGGCCGGTCACCCCAGGTTCAATTTGTCTGCTGCCTGGTTCATTATTTTTTTTTAAATCCGAATTTTGGGTGTTGAAAATCAGTGATGCAGTGCCAAATTAAGTGAAGCATTTTTGAAGAAGAATTCTGCAATGAAAAGCAAAATGGCACACAAGCAAAAGCAAAGTTGTGCCATAGAAAAAAATCAGTAAAGCTTTGGACTTGCAGCTGTACCTTGCATTGAAAATCAGTAAACTTTGTATCAAGATTGAACTATAGTTGTACCTTGCATTTAGCTACTCTGAAGACTGACTAAATTTGAAACATGGCAGCAGAATCTGTGCCAAAATCAGAAAATCTGATACTATTGCAGAAATTTATGCCAAACATCAGAGGAAGGAAGAAAATCTGTGCATTGCTGAGGCTGGAATCCAATTTACTGATATGGAATGGAACGGAATGAAATTGCAGCACAAACGATGGAATTGCAGCAGCAAAGAAACAAAGCAGAAAAAAATTCAGTGAAGCTGGAATCAGAAAACAGCTTGGGATCAAAACAGAAAAATGCAGTTAAGTTGATGCTAATTGCTGCAAACCATCAGAGAATTGTAAGGTCTACAAGTAATGTCGTGGAGCTGTCTAAACAAACAAGACTTAGCTGCCAAACAAACAGGAATCAGCAGAAAAAAAATGAAACAGAAAAAAAAGAGAGAAACAAGTTGGCACAAAAGTTGAAATTTGGCTCCATGAGATCCTTGAAGTTTTTATCATCCAAATTGAAGCTTTGCTCCACTACAAGTCTGACCTTGCCAGAGGATAAAAGAAAAAAAAAATCAAAAAAGAGAAGAAAGAAATAAAGTTGGCACGCAAGGTAGACAATTGGCACAAAGGGACTAAAGAGGGTTTTTTCATCAAATTTTTGAAGGGCAAGGCAAAAGTTTACTCCATCACACTTTTGAATTCACTAGAGGACTGTCAAGAGGGCAGAGTTCATTAGAAACATCCTTGAGCACTCAAGTCTTCCACTTTATCAATTTTTCCCTTTCCTTGATTTTTACTCCATTTCTTACCATTTTCCATGTTTTCACTTGTTTTTGTAGATATTGATCCTAATCATGAATAATGGTGGAGAGTAGATAATAAGCAAGCCTATGTTAGTGCAAGAAGCATGTGTGTTTGAGTGAGCTCCACTTCCATCATCAACTTAGAACTTCAGGAGAGAGCCACCAAAATTTTCTTTGAAAGGCTAGTGAGTTAAATTCATATCAATGACTCATGAAGGATGAAAAGGCTAAGTTGTTGATTTAAGGACAAGATACTAATCCATAGAGCTTAGATTTATGAGAATTAGCAACCTTAGGTAATTTCTTTTCATTTGTTTCTAATTATGCTTAAGAAACTCTAGGGGATACATACTTAGTGGTTTCGCGAGACGCTCAGGCTTAAGTGTGGGGGAGTTGATAAGTACCATTTTGTTGATTATTTTAATTGCTAAAATCCATGTTTGACCCATGTTTTACTTGCTTTATTATGATTTTTCCCTAGGTTTTAGGACTTCCTCTTATTTTGGACTTAATTGTAAATTTACACATATTTGGATTATTTGGCCACTAAATTTTTGATCTATTTTTGTAGGCATGAAAGGTTCATGGACCTAGGGCATACTGGGTCAAACTTGAGTCGGAAGTGAACCCGGATCGAGTTATCAAGCTTCGGATTAATCCGGGCCGTCCGATTCAAAAGCGGCTAGATCTGAGCCATCCGGGACCATCTGAAGCAATCCGAGATAGGGTTAGGGTTGATCAAGCACTCTGATCATGATCTGAAGGTTTCATCCCAATCAGAGCTCATTCAACCGTTGGATCAAGCTCGGAGGGCTCTAGATCGTCCATTTAAAGATTAGGTTGATCTGGACCATCCGTTGCACATCTGGAGGATCTGAGCTACCACGAGGCAGATCCTGACCCCAGATCATCATCATCAAAGTTTGGATTAAATCAGAGCAAGATCAGCCGTTGGATTCATCCAAATCAATCTGGACCGTCCATTCCTATGTATTTAATCAGAAACTCCACAGTTTTCAGCTTCGTCGCGTCTCCGCCGCAGTGTTACTCCTTCTTCAACTAGTTCTTCATTCTTCAGCTAATTTCTTCAATCCAAGGGGCGCGACCCCTCTATCCTTCATTAGAGCAAGTGCTAGGTCAGTGAAGAGAGTGCTCTGTGAAGTTTCCAGATCGGATTTTGCTCAACAATAGAGTTGCGTGAGGTTTCAGCAACTCTGTTAACTGAGTTCATCCATTTCAGCTGTGCACCTCCCTCATTCGATTCGAGCCATCTGGAGGGGTTCCCTGGAAGTCTCGGATCAACCCCAAGTCCTTATTGCAATCCACCATAGCTGAATTGAAGAACTTGGTTGTAGTTTTCATCTTGAGCAGAGTTTGAATGGATTTGATTGCCGAGATGGTTCTTCCACTGATTTGTTGAGCTTACGGGTCCGAGGTTCTCCCTTGTGTGACGAACAAGGAGCTCTTGATGCTAGGGAAGGAAAGAGGAGTAGTTTAATTAGTTAATTTCAGTGTTTTAGTTGTAACATCATTTCTACCACTTCATTTCTAAAATTCTGAGTAAATTTCTGTAGTGTTTCGGTTCTGAATAGTTTTTTTGCTTCAATTAGAGTTTTAATTTAGTGTTTCTATTAGCTAGATTGTTTGTGTAATGAACAAGTGCATTTAGATCAGTTTATTTTACTGCAATTCATTTCTGAATTTAGTTTCAAGCTGCGTATCAGCTTCTCCATTGTGCGTATCAGCTGTCTTATGGATTTTAACTTATAGTTGCTGAATTTTGTAATCCACTAGCCTTAGTTTTTCTTTTGAAGTCATATTGTAGCTTGTTTCTTTTACCAGGTAATCGAATTCAAATTCTTGCACTTGATTTCCATTCATGCGTATCAAATTTGGAAAATTCTGCAATTTCAGTTTTGTATCAGCAAATGGTAATTGGTAGCTTCTGATTTTCATGTCAAGTAAACCTTAGTTCATTTCAAGCCTTCTTGCACTTAGATTAGTGATGCAAATTCATTTTGAAAGTGATAATTTCAGCATTTGATCTGTTGTCACATTTCTGCATTCACTTAACAAGTTCTATCTTCTATTTCTGCTAGTTAACTCCAATTCTGCAATTCACAGTTCACAGCTCTGAGTTGTATCAGTTGAGCTTCACCTTAGAATTTTATTGCAACTGAAATCAATTGTCTTGTTAGATTTTGTATCCAATTCATGTTACAATTCATTTCTGCATTTAGTTGTTTGAATTTCTGCAATCGAATCCTGAAATTCTTCATTGAGTGTGTGCTTGCATTTCTGTCTTCAAGATTCTGCAAAGTTTCTGAATCTATCAGCCCATTGCCCGAGTATCAGTTAGAGTTAGTTGAATTGCTTTTCGAGCATTGGGTCATGCATTTAATCTAAGCTTGTCTTGTGAATTTCTGCATTTAACTTGTACCTGCTTTAATCAGTCTTCAAGTTCGAATTTCTGCATCCATTTCTGCAAATGTCTTCCTTATAGCCTAGCCTTCCAATTCTGAGTTGATCAGCTATAACTGCTGAAGTAGTTTCAAACCTTTGCACATCAATTTTTATCTCATTTTGGTATCAAGTTTGTAAATGGCTTGCACTTTGTATCAAGTAGAGTCTTGGCAATGATTGTGTACTAGTTTGGTTAAAGATTGAATTGCATTTAATTCGTTTGGAGTAATAATTTCTGAAGAAGATCTTTGCATTAGTGCTAGTCGAAAACAGATTTTGCAACCCCAAAACCCAATTCTAATTGAAACCCAAAATATCAGCGACACATAAACACGAGTTCGAATCAAACAAACTCTCAACTAGTCCCGAGGAAAAATACCACCTGTGGCCCCTTTACTACGTTTTCATATTTTTGATTGCAAAAAGGGTTTCCAGCATTTTATAAATATTCTAAATTTGAGACCCGCATTCGTGACACCTAGTTCGGGTCCATCACTAGGGCACGCGGGCGAAGGAACTGTGGCTGCGATCGGGCTGTGGAGGAAACGCAGGTGACTTAAGTGCTGGCTATTTTGCACTTTGGCCCATCATGTTTGGATTTTTGCAATCTCCTCCTTAGGGTTTAGAATTCCTTATCCATCAAACCCTTAAAGTGTTAAATTTTTAACCAATTTAACCCCTTAAACTTCGTCCAAGAGCCCGGAAATCCTAGGGCTTTTCCGAAAAAATTTACGGAGCGAAATAAATATATCGGATTTAACACCTTGTCCTTCCATCCTCGATATCTAGATTGAACAATGAGGCAGAGACCGTGTCATCCTCGATCAATCTTTGTGTTTCTTGATCCCCGAGTAGACTCACTCAAACAAATGAGCTCAATATCTCATATTGACTCATTTGAGCATGACTATATGTTTTAGTAGTCTTACTCGATCAAGGGGCCCACAGATATCACTTCCGTCATATGGGAGGGATAGATCTTATCTACATTACTCACATCCCTCTGCATAATTTATTGCATACCCAATGATCGCCTTTATAGTCCACCATGTTACGGGTGACGTTTGACGATACCAAAGTACATAACTCCTTATGTAGGGAACCGTAGTGACTTCAGGTCTAAGGACAATTCCTACTAATAGTCACATGAGAAAGTTTATGACACTCATATGACAATCTATGAAACATCCTCATGGCGGGTCAATTCAGTACGCATTCTCTAATGTATACCCATGTGTCAACTTGATATCACATATCCATGATTTGTGAACTCAAGTCATCAATTAACCTACATGCTAGTCTCCATGCATTAATATTGTCCTTGAATATTAATGCTTAACTAGGAATGGTTTAGTATAGTGTTCTCTACATTATCTCAGTATCGATTCACCCAATCAATATGATGTAGATAAAAACCTACTACCCAAGGATATTATTATACTTACTTATTTGGCACAAATACAAAGTAAGTATAATAACCAAACATGTCTTTATTACTGATAGAATATGATACAAAAAGTCCCTAGTCAATGATCACATAATTGGCTCTAGGGCTCCTACTAACAGAAACGACCTACATTGTATGAAAGCTAAATAAATATTTTAAATCTAATAAATTCAAGATGCAAGGTAAGAAACGTTCTCCGGAAAGAAGAAAAGTCAGATGCTACAATTGTGGTGAAGAAGGGCATATAAAAGAAAACTGCCCAATGCTGAAGAAGAAATGGCCAAAAAAGGACAAACACAAGAACCTGAAAATCACATGAGATGACACATCATCATCAGAGTCCAAACGCGAGAAGTATGTTGGACTAGTACTTATGGTGAGTCACAAAGAGAGCATCGATTACGCAGAGCTACTTTAGAAGAAAGCAACAATGAAGGGGGAGCTTCCAACTTCAACATTATATAATAAGTAAGGTATATCTACTACCTTCTGATCAATTATATCATCGCATCAAACAATTGAGTAGATATTTATACAAGTTAACATTTAAATGTGTAGATCTTAAAAAGAGGTTATCCACTGTATGCCCACTAGATTTATATGACAAATTACAAATACAAAATGTAAATTTGAAATAACAAATAGATTTGTTCAAAAATCATGCATGTTCAATTGTTTCTAGCATAAAAGCTAAGTATTTTGGAGAACTAAATTGGTATTTGAGGAACCACAATGGTCAAATTATAAAAGTACTTAAAAATTATGTTCCGCCTAAGTTTTTAATTAATCAAGTCGTTAGGAATCATTATTAGATCTCCAAATTTGTATTAAAATGTTAGATTATTTTTTATACATGCTTAGTAGTTGGAAATAAATTGCCTTAATAATTCATGTGTAATTAAAAAATCTTTCAAAAGCATGTTTAATCTATTTAAATATTTTATGATAGGTAATCATATTTCCAAAAACTTCTCAATTTTTTTTTTTCATTGGACAAATTTTGTTGATTTTTTGGAGATTCAAACTTTTAAAAATACTTAGAATTTTTTTACATTAGAAAGGACTCATTTGCAATATTTAAAAACCCCAATTTTTGATGTGATCAAAGGGGAGAATGTGAGGGTTAAGTTAAGGGGGAGGTTTACTTGCAATATCTTTGTGCTAATATGTTTCGTTATTTTTTTTAAAAAGTAATAATGTTATTTTGTGTTTTGGTTTACTCTAACTTAACTTGGATTGATGCACATATAAAATAGATAGATTATAAGCACCTCGAGTTGGTTTTGATATGATCAACAAAGTCAAGTTAGGTCATGTGTATTTTTGATCCTTGTGTCTAACTATGTGGGAGTTTAGGAGCATAACAAGTCGAGCGAAAGATGCAGCAGACGAGAAGGATGACACGAGGAAGGGAGTCGATGGGCTCGGTGCATCCGAGGAATACAAAGGCTGCGGAAGAGTACATCGGTTGACGAGAAGGGTGTGCGCGATGTCTAAAGGACGAGAAGCTGGGAGGAAGCCTGTTCGAGGTGAAGGTCAGAGTCGAGTTCGGGTGAGTCTTACTCTGGTTGGCCAGAAGTCACCAAGCAAACGAAGAGGGAAAAAGTCAACTTGAATGCTGACTTTAACCAAAAGGTCAACTGAGGTGCCTTAGTTGCCTCAAGAGGCATCTCAGTTAAAAGAATCAATTTTACTCAAAAATAGAACTGAAGGGCCTCAGGTTCCACCTAAGGGGGCTCAAATCAGAACTGAGGCGCCTAAGATTTGAACTAAGGTGCCTCAGATCAAGAGTTATCGCTAAGTGACTATTTGTGCCGTGAATAAAGTCTTATCCATCTAAGGCGCCTTAGATCATAAAGTTTTATCCATATCAGCATAACTTTCACTTTTTGTTTTGGGCTATAAATAGCCCATAGAGATAGGAAGTTAAAACAATGAACTTGTATTGAACTTTCTACTCTTTCTCTACACTTTCCAAGTTTGTAAGTGACTTCTTCGCCTATACCAAAGGAGACTTTTAGTAGAGCATTTCAATGTCTTATATTAGCAACCACCTTGATTGCAACAAAGTAAGCAATGACCTTTTCTCTTATAGTTTTTTATGTTTGAATTATTTATTTTAACTACTTAACTAACCTGTCCAGCTTAGAGAATAGCAATGATTTAGTTTTAATTTTCAAGGCTATTAACCTCCCCTCTAGTCGGACTACACGAGACCTACAATATAGACACAAAGCATATCTGAGAGAGATCAAGGAAATCGGGAAAAACAATCAAGTACTGTCCTAACCCTTACCTGATAGCTGCTAGAGAAGGGCTACTTCACCAGCTCCAAGAGTTGTTGTGGCTGATCGACAGTCCATTGATGAAGCAAGCAACAAGCACTACAAGAAATTTTGGATTCAACAACACCCAATAGACAATGGTTTTTAAAAATACCGTTTTCTTTTTTTATTTAACAACGGTTTTTTCAAAAACCGTTGATGTTGAAAAATTTTTTGCGGAAAAAGACAACGGTTGTTAAAAAACCGTTGTCTTATGTATGTCAAAGACAACGGTTTTCTAAAAATTGATGTATATTTGGTTGGTTACGACAACGGGTTTTAAATAACTGTTGTCTATCTAAGTTGCTTATGTGGTAATACACAACAGCGAGTGAGCGCGAAAACGAAAACGCCTGCCCTTAATTCATTCTCTTCATTCGCCGCAGCGAGCGACAACGCCGAACCCTAAGACACCTCAAACTTCCTTGCCATCTTTTCCTTAGCTTCTTCTCCATCTTCTTCTTCCTCCTCCTCTTCGCCGCAGACAAACAAGACCCCTCAAATTTCTCCTCGCGCGAACTAGCCGACGAGGCACCGCTTGTGCAAGTAGAGGACGGATCCGGAGAGAAGGATTTGGACGTCGCGCTCCGTCGCCTCGAGGGCTTCCTCACCCTGCTTGGTTTCCCCAATTCCTCCTTGCTGGAGGAGCAGAAGCGCTGTCGGCGAGATGGGCTGGGTCCGGACTAAGACGGTGAAGAAGTCCTCCCGACAAGTCATCGAGCGCTACTACTCGAGGATAACCCTCGACTTCCACACCAACAAGAAGATCCTGGAGGAGGTGGCCATCATCCCCTCCAAGCAGCTCCGCAACAAGATTGTCGGGTTCAGCACCCACCTGATGCACCGGATCCAGCACGGTCCCGTCTGCGGCATCTCCCTCAAGCTCCAGGAGGAGGAGCGTGAGCGCCGCATGGATTTCGTCCCGGACGAATCCGCCATCAAGGTCGACCACATCGAGGTCGACAAGGAGACCCTCGACATGCTTGCGTCGCTCGGCATGCCGGACCTCCCCGGCGTCGAGAAGCAGGCGGATGCCCCTGCGCCACCCGCCTTCCCGTCGCGCCCTGGTGGTGGTGTTGACTATGGCCGCATGCCATGAGGTTGCGTTGCATCCTTCTAGCTGTGAGTTCACTTTCCCTAAATCCGCATGGTTGGAGAATGATTACTACTTTAGCAACTTAAAATTTATGATTTTGTTTTCCGAAGTTGATCGATCGCTCGCACCTTCTAATTTTCAGCTAGACTTTTTTCGAGATGTAGTTCTAATTACTGTTTCATCTTGCTTGATGTCTCAACTTTCTGATAGTATTTGGAAGCTTCACTAAATGCACTTCCCTTTGCTACTTTAGTTTTTTTGCTGTTTTAACTTCCTGCTACAGAATCGTAATGTTCTTGAGCTGATTTGATTGTTCAAGATATTGGCCCCATTTAAGATTCGAATCGCATTCCATTCTTTGACTTATTCACATTCTTGGCTCCCTTTGCTGTATGATTCATAATAGGAAGAGTTTTTACACATGATTTAGAAAGCATAACAATTTGCTATTTAGCTTGATATGAAAGTAAAATAAAATGAGCTTAAAAGATCGTGTGCTAAATTCGATATAAAGTTTTGTGAATAGTTTTAAAAATTTTCAAAGATTTAACGTGATCACATTATTTTATTTGCTATTTAAAATTTTTTAAAATTATATATTTATGACATTATTTATAGTTATTAACTTTGATATTTATATATATTATTACTTTTTAAATGATTCATATGTTAAAAAACTTAAAATTACACTATTCTTTGGACAAACTATCAATCAACTCTTGATTGAGGTGGCACAAGCCAGTTTGGTCCAAATTTAGAAAACACTATTCTTTGTTGTGCTAGTAGTAGCCTATTATTTACCATTGCTCATATTCTACCAAAATTTGGTTCTGTACATGATCAGCTCCTGGATCCCCAAGTTCTCAAAAATATGTTTCTTTATATTTTTGGTATAAATGTCTTGATATCAGACAGAAATAGTTTGGTCTTAACTAATCAAGTGTTCCTTTTGCATTGCTAATCTGCTATTTTTAATGGACAATAGAAGTTATTATGGATGAGTTTTGAGGATTCGAAAGGAATGATGCATAGATGTTTGCTTTGTATCCATTAAGGCTGGCCATGTCTTAATGCTACTACTTCCTTTCATTGTACTTGTAACACTTGTCTGGCTACATGATGAGTTCAATCAACAACCTTCTCAATTTGTAATTTGAACATGTTCTCGTCTTTCTTTCTTTAATATTATCCTATAATGTTTACTTTTTTATCTCTCCAATTTGCCTTCGCTTGATAATCCACTTGAATGAAAAAATGGTCAGCTTTGACTATGTATATTAGTCTATTCAGATGAAATTTAATTTGGGTTATTGTGTCAAAAACTAAACATATATTTGTTGTTGTTGGGTTTGTGGCATATCATTTATGTACTGTTTGTGCAAGTATGTGTTGGATCGAGAGAGCCGATAGAGGGGAGGTGAATATCGGAAAGCATTCGGATTTGAGATAGAGAAATTGCACATCGGAAGATTAAAAACAAACACACGCGAACACAGATATTTTTACTTGGTTCGGAGCCTAGGTCGACTCCTACTCCAAGGCCCACGATCGTTGACCGTTTACTGTGGGCAATTCTATATTTTCACAAAACGGTTTACAAATCAATATTACAATTGCAGTATCGTAAACACAAAAAGGAAATTGCTCTTCGTTACCAACGTCCGATGTAGATTGACTTTTCGGAGCGGAGGGACGTCGTCGGCTCGAGTTGGGAGGTTTCCGGAGCAGAGCGCGGGAGCAGAAGAGCGTAGAAGCGTTGAATGAAGTGTTGTTCTGAGCCTTAGGGTCGAGGGCCCTTTATATAGCCCTGGGGGCGCCCGGATCGTCGGGGGCGCCCCCCCCCCCACGTGTGGGTCGATCCGGCATTTGCTCGGTCAGCTTCTGATCCCTTCAAATTCGGGATCAGCTTTGACAGAGGCGCCCGAAACGCTCGGGGCGCCTGTATTGACCGGGTCAAGCTCTCATCTGTTGGCTTCGAGGGGAGCTGCTTCGGTAGTTGGCGCTAGGGCGCCCGCAGCATGCGGGGCGCCCGCGCGATGGGGGCGCCCGGAGCATCCTGGGCGCCCCGACAGTCAACTGTCGAAGCGGTTTTTGCTCCTGCTGGTTAGTCTTCACCTTGGGGGCGCCGGAGCATCCGGGGCGCCCTGCTCAGTTTCTGCCTCACTTCTTTGAGGCTCTCTGAGCTGCAGACACTCAGTCCTTCGGTCCTGCATCTAGGGTTAGTCCAAAAAGCAGTAACATATTAATTTTTATACAGCCTTAACTGTCTTGGTTCTGACTTTGGGCTTCCAAAATGGAGCCCTAGGTCGAACCGACGCCTACTGTTCCCTCGACGGGGAACGCGTCCTCACCTACTCCTCTCGGGAGAATGTACCTGATGCCAACCGCTCCTTTGGTTGGACTTTTGCCTAGCAGTCCTTCGCCAGGTCTTGGATACTGAGCTGTCCTTCGCCCAGTGCCTAGCATTCCTTCGCTAGGGATTCAGTCCCAAGCTGTCCTTCGCCTAGCGCCTAGCAGTCCTTCGCCTGGCGCCTAGCAGTCCTTCGCTAGGGCTTCAGTAGCCTGGCATTCCTTCGCCAGTGCCTAGCAGTCCTTCGCTAGGGCTTTTTACCCTGGGCATTCCTTCGCCAGTGCCTAGCAGTCCTTCGTTAGGGCTTTTTCCCCTGACATTCCTTCGCCAGTGCCTAGCAGTCCTTCACTAGGGCTTTTTACCCTGGCATTCCTTCGCCAGTGCCTAACAGTCCTTCGCTAGGTCTTTTTACCCTGCACACTAGAGTAACATATTAGATAACAAGTAAGACTTAACTTTTGAGTCATGTTGCCATTATCAAAACTCAGGTTTGACTTAGGTGCTTTCTGTATCAACAATCTCCCCCTTTTTGATTTATGGCAACCCTGGTTCAAAAAGTTAAGTTTAATCAAGGCATACAAAAATTACCTTTTGTTCCCTCCCCCTGGAAGGAATCTCCCCCTAGATTTTTCAAAAATTCGTGGGGTTTTCGACACTAAGTTCCAAGTTTAAAGTTTGGATTTTTACTTAAAAAAATGATACTTGTAGAGAATTTTTGAGTTCAAATACTTAGAAAATTTTGAAAGCTTAAGTTTGTTTAGACAAATTTGAAAATTTAAGTTTAAGAAGGATTTTAAAACTTTAGTTTGAGTACCAACAATTTGAGAGTTTTAAGTTCATGGTACTTTCAAAAAGTTTTGAAAACTTCAAGTTTTAAAGTACTTCGTGAAGTTAACAAACCTAAGTACTTCTGAAAAGCTTAAGTATTTCTGAAAAAACTTAAGTACTTTTGAAAAGTTTTAAAAAGTAAAAAGGTTTTGACAAGCTTAAGTACTTTGAAAAGTTTTGAAGAGTAAAAAGGTTTTGACAAGCTTAAGTACTTTGAAATACTTAGTACTTTAGTACTTAAAAAAAACTTAGTACTTTAGTACTTTAAAAAACTTAGTACATTAGAAAAGCTTAGTTAAGTACTTTTTTAATAAAGGATAGATTTTGAAATTTTGAGAGACAACAACAAAAATTTTAAATTCTCTCCTTTCTTATCTCTCCCCCTTTGCCATATATCAAAAACAGATAAATATATCAGAAATTAAATTGCATGAAGGAAATAACTTTCATAAAAAATATTTGCATGATTTTGCTGTACTGAACCAATTCATGATAAGACTTAAACCAAATCAGTTAATTTTCTCTTGTAGGGACCTGTCTAACCCAATTAGCTACTTTCTAACTGTTATAAACAGTAGTTTTTGCTAGAGTTAGTCAAGTTAAGTGTTTTGTTCAAGTTAGATTTTCTAAACTTGACACTTAACATGATTGCTGTATAAGTTGTATTTAGTGCCCCAATTACTGCAGATGCACTGACTTAAAGCATCTTGAATTAAGGCAAAGACCTAAGCATCTCAACCCTTTCTAGGTTATCAATCAAAAGTACCCTAAGGTGCTTGTGAGATGCTGGCTTCTAAATCTATAGGTGCATGGAGTTCTAGGGTTAGGGCCTAGGCTAAGTCCATTTGTGAAAAAGCCCTAGTTTTGAAAGGGGGTAGTTTTGAAATAAAACTAAGAAAAAAAATTAAAATAAAACTGATTTTAAAAAAAACAACAGTTTTTCAAAATTCTTTTAGACACTGATTTTTAAATCAAGTAAAGCAGTAAGAAAATCAAAAGTAGAGTTAATCTATTCTACGGAGCACAATCCTAACTGCCTTCTTAGTGAGCTGAACTCAGACTCAGGTAAGGGTTTTGTGAGTATGTCAGCTAGGTTGGATTTAGAGTCTATATGCTTAAGTACTATTTCACCCCTGGCTACATGGTCTCTTACAAAGTGATGTTTGACTTCTATGTGTTTGGTTCTGGAATGTTGGATTGGATTTTTAGTTAGATTAATTGAACTTATATTGTCAATAAATACTTGAGTTTGGGTGTAGTTAAGCTGGAAGTTCTTAAGAGTGTGCATCATCCATAATAGTTGTGCTACACTCTCTCCTAAGGCTACATACTCAGCTTCAGTTGTGGACAGAGCTACACAGTGTTATTTTCTGCTGCACCAACTTACTAGACTATTTCCTAACAGTTGGCAGCTTCTACTTGTGCTCTTCTATCTAATTTACAACCAGCATAGTCAGAATCCGAGTATCCTGACAAATTGAAGGTTGAGGTTCTAGGATACCAAATTCCTACATTTAGGGTGCCCTTTACATATCTTAGTATTCTTTTTAGGGATGCTAAGTGTGTTTCCTTAGCACAGGTTTGGTATCTAGCACACATCCCTACAGCAAAAAGAATGTCAGGTCTGCTGGCTGTAAGGTACAGTAGACTACCTATCATATTTCTATAAAGTTTAAGGTCCACTGGTTTACCATCAGGGTCACTATCTATTTTTACATTAGTAGCCATGGGGGTACTTATGCTTTTAGAGTTATCCATTTTGAATTTCTTTATTAACTATTTAGCATATTTGGATTGATGGACATAGTTTCCATCCCTAGTTTGTTTAATTTGTAAGCCTAGGAAAAAGTTAAGTTCACCAACTAGGCTCATTTCAAATTTATTTTCCATTATTTTAACAAATTCTTTTAGAAAGTTCGAGTTGGTGGAGCCAAAGATTATGTCATCTACGTAAATTTGGGCAATAAATATATCTTTTCCTAGGGTTTTAATAAATTGGGTTGAGTCAAATTGTCCTTGTTTAAATTCTTTAGAGATTAAGTAAGTTGATAAACGTTCATACCAGGCCCTAGGTGCTTGTTTTAGTCCATATAGTGCTTTAGTTAGTTTGTAAACGTGGTCAGGTTTGTCTAAGTCCTCAAACCCAGGGGGTTGTCCTACATAAACTTCTTCTTTAATGAATACATTTAGGAAAGCTGACTTTACATCCATTTGATATAGCTTAAATCCTTTATGGGATGCAAAGGCTATCAACATTCTAATGGACTCAAGTCTAGCTACTGGGGCATATGTTTCATCGTAATCTAATCCCTTTACTTGGCTGAATCCCTTCGCTACTAAGCGGGCTTTATTTCTCACTATTTCTCCTTGATCATTTAGCTTATTCCTAAAGACCCACTTGGTGTCAATGACGGATTTACCCCCAGGTTTAGGTACTAATTCCCAGACTTGGTTTCTCTCAAATTGAGCTAATTCTTCTTGCATAGCTATGATCCAATCAGGATCAGGTAGGGCTTCCTCTATAGTTTTGGGTTCAATTTTTGATATCATAGCTATTTGACTAAGGTTTCTATAGGAGGATCTAGTCCTGACTCCTAGAGTTGGATCACCCACAATTTGATCGGTTGGATGACTAAGTCTGGGTTTCTTGGTTCTTCTAGAACTTGGTTCAGCCTCAGGTCCGGCTGGTCTGTTTGGTTCACTATTTAATTCTACTCCTTGGGCTGGTTCATTTGTTGGTTCGATAATTGGTTCAGTTGACTCATTAATTGGTTCAATAGTTTGTTCGTTTAAGGGTTCAATTAAATGTTCAATAGTTTGTTCATTATTTTCTTGATCAGAATTTGATGAGGTTAGGTCTGGATTATCAGATTTTGAGTTGATTTCTTCATCAAATATTAAGTTTGTTGTTTCTTCAATTTTCTTATTTTGTTTGTTGTAAACTCTATAGGCTCTACTTGTGGTTGAGTATCCTAGGAAGATACCTGGGGTTGACTTGAACTGAAATTTCCCTAAATAGTCTTTGGTGATTAGGATATGGACTTTGCATCTAAAGACTCTTAGGTAGTGTAGATTTGGGAGTCTATGGTAGTACAGTTCATAGAGTGTTTTGTTGTGTCGCTTGTTAATCAGAACCCTATTTTGGATGTAACAAGCCGTACTAATCGTTTCTGCCCAATATTGGTTTGCTAAGTTAAATTCGTTGAGCATAGCCCTAGCGGCTTCCTGTAATGTTCTATTCCTTCTTTCGACTATCCCATTTTGTTGGGGGGTTCTAGGACATGAAAATTCATGTAAATACCCATTTACCTTACAGAATTCCTTGAACCGTTGATTTTCAAATTCTCCCCCGTGGTCACTCCTAAGTCTTTTAATTTTAGTATCATTTTGATTTTCAATTAATTTACAGAATTCATTAAATAGGTTTAGGGTTTCATCTTTGATTTTTAGAAACCTAACCCAGGTGAACCTAGAGTAATCAACAACTATTACTAAGCAGTATCGGTTCCCGCTTAGTGACTTGGCTCCATGTGAATCAAATAGGTCAAGGTGCAGGAGCTCAAGTGTGGTTTGAGTTAGGTCAGATTGGATTAGTTTAAGATTAGATTTGGTTTATTTACCTTGATTACATGATTCACATATTAGGTTTTCATTGTTTTTAATTTTGGGGATACCTTTGATTAAGCCAAGTTGGGTAACTTTTGAGATAGTTCTCAGATTAGTGTGACCTAGTCTCCTATGTCAGAGATTTGATTGTTCTAACTGAGTTAACATACATTTGGGTACTAGGGGAAGGTTTATGGTGTATACATTATTTTTTCTAGTGCCCTTAAGCATGATTTCTGAGTCTTGTACATTTCTAATCAGGCAGTTAGAATTGTTGAAGGTGACTATATAACCAGAATCACATAACTGGCTTATGCTAAGCAAGTTCAAATTGAAGTTTTCAACCAAAAGAACTTTCTTAATAACAAAGTTAGATTTGAGTTCAATATTACCTGACCCAATTACCTTGAGTGTAGCATTGTTGCCAAATGCCACTGAGCCTAGGTTCTTGAACTTGAGTTTGGTGAACTTCAATTTATCTCCAGTCATGTGTCTGGAGCAACCGCTATCCAACATCCATTGGTCCAAATCATTATGTTCCTACACATAAAGAGTTTTATTGATTTGGATCCAATTAGAGTCAGGATTAGCTTAAATTGAGTTTCACTGCCTAGTCTGTCTCACCCAAATCTAGGGTTTTCAACCACGTTAGCCTTATAGGTTTTGTGAGACAGGTTTTGATAAGTAAAATTATTTTGAAAAATTATTATTTATTTAGAAAACCTTAAATTAATTTTTGAAGATAATTAAATTTATTTTGAAAGAAAATGTTTGAATCTATACCTAACTGAAAATTTGTGTTAGATTTAAATTTGACAAAAAGTAATTTGAATTTGAAATTCAGAAATTGGCTTCCAGGTCTTGGCGAGGCACTAGGCCTTCTTTGGCCGTAGCCTTATTGGATCATCAACCCTTTCCTTGACAAAGCCGTTTAATGAAATTTCATTTTCAAAATTAATCTTTGAAAAGTTCTGGTCTAACTAGTTTGGATTTTGGATCGGTAGCTTCGGCTAGTTTCACCAGTCTAAAAAGACCAAGTAAACTTGACCTTATTAGAATTGGTTTCCCTAACGTACTATCATCTCACCTCCACCCAATATTATGTTGTCAAGTTTCAGTTAAGTTTGTTCAGTCCTTATACTAACCATTCCTAAGTCTAAGTTGTTGGTGCAGAAAGCACCAAAAGTCAAACCTGTGTTTTGATAATGGCAACATGGTTCAAAAGTTAAGTATTACCTGTTATCTAACATGTCACTCTAGTGTGCAGAGTAAAAAGTCCTAGCGAAGGAATGCTAGGCACTGGCAAAAGAATGCCAGGGTAAAAAGTCCTAGCGAAGGAATGCTAGGCACTAGCGAAGGAATGCCAGAGTGAAAAGCCCTAGCGAAGGACTGTTAGGCGCCAGGCGAAGGATAGCTTGGGACTGAAGCCTTAGCGAAGGAACGCTAGGCACCGAGCGAAGGACAGCTCGGTATCCATGACCTAGCAAAGGACCGCCAGGCAAAAGTCCAACCAAAGGAGCGGTTGGCATCAGGTACATTCTCCCGAGAGGAGTAGGTGAGGACGCGTTCCCCGTCGAGGGAGCAGTAGGTGTCGGTTCGACCTAGGGCTCCATTTAGGAGGCCCAAAGTCAGAACTAAGACAGCCAAGGCTGTATAAACTAAATATTTTATTGTTTTATTGTGTTTTGGACTAACCCTGGATGCAGGACCGAAGGAACGAGTATCTGCAGCTCAGAGAGCCTCAAAGGAATGAGGCAACAGCTGACCAGGGGGCCCGGAGTGTCCCGGGTGCCCCCAAGGTGAACACAAAACACAAGAAGGCAAAACAAGCTTCGACAGTTCAACTCCCGGGCGCCCCCGCTGTCCCGGGCGCCCCCAGCGCTCCGGGCACCCCCAGCGCTCCGGGCGCCCCCAACAGCAAAGTATCGAAGCTCAACCAAGCGAAGCCAAAGGATAAAGTTTTGACCCGGTCAACCCGGGCGCCCCCAGCGCTCCGGGCGCCCCGGTCAAGGTCTGATCCCGAATTTGAAGGGATAGAAGCTGACCGAGACCGAGGCGGATCGTGTGACACGTGGGGGGGCTCCCCCGACGTCCCGAGCGCCCCCAGGCCCTATATAAAGGGCCCTCGACCCCAGGCTTCAGAACAACTTTTCAATCAACTCTTCTACGCTCTTCTGCTCTCGCGCCTCGCTCCAGAAACCTCCCAACTCGAGCCGACGACGTCCTGCTGCTCCGAAAAAGACAACCTACATCGGACGTCGGTAAAAGAAGAGCCTCTTTTTAATTGTTAAGTTTACTGTACTGCATTTGTAAATCAACCTTTGTAAACTATTATTACGCCTCATATAGAATTGCCCAAAGTAAACGGTCAACGACCGTAGGCCTTGGAGTAGGAGTCGACCTAGGCTCCGAACCAAGTAAAAATTTACTGTGTTCGCGTATTTGTTTTTATCTTCCGCTGTGCAATTTCTCTTTCCATAAATCCGAACGATTTCCGATATTCACCCCCCCCTATCGGTTCTCTCGATCCAACAAGTGGTATCAGAGCGGGGAAGTTCAAACTTTGTGCAACCACCAGTTTGAAAATTTTTCAGATTTTTATTTTCTTTTTCTCGTTCGAATTTTCTTTAAATATTTCGTTCGAATTTTTTTAGTTAATCGAGGTTGGTGCAACACCCCTCGATATTTTATTTTCCTTATCCCGCACTACTAATCCAAGACCAAGTCTTGGGAAATTTTTTTTGTTAGTTATCTTTTTCAGGTTAAATGGCCATGCAAGAAGGATTTAGCACCGCCAGACTCCACTTTTCAGTGGAGAAGACTTTTCTTACTGGAAAAGTCGAATGGAGGTCCACCTGAAAACTCAGGTGGACATGTGGATTATCATCCAGTCCGGACTGGAGATCCCCAAAAACGCCGAAGGAGTACCGCAGACCTACTCAGAATGGGACAACGCCCTGAAGCGCAAAATTGAAGCCGATGCAAAGGCGACCCAGACTCTCCAATACGGATTGACAAAAGAAGAGCTGAACCGAGTGGGCCCCTTCAACAGGGCCAAGGTGTAACGCCGGCCTTTTTCCCACACCTCGTGGTGTGGCGAGAGAGGTGGCGTTATGCTAAACATACATGTACTTAGACAATATCTTAATGCAGCGGAATCATCATTTTTTTTTCTAAACATGCTCTTAACCATACAACTAATACATGAAATATCTATACGTGCCTAAACTTGTCATTCATAAACTCATATGCATAGCATCATAACTTAACCGTTCCATAACTTATTCATCATTTCATAGGTAGCATGTACTTATCCATAAATGTAGCATCATGAGTCTTAAGTCACCCATTAGTCATAACCATAAAACATAGCATAAAATTTAAGAACATTCCCACACCCAAGACATGCATTATGTCTGAATATAAAATCTTTTGTCAAGTCACTGCCACACACACACATGCTTCTGCCTCCCCTGCGGCTTCCCTTAATAGCTTCTTGGTTGATCTGCGGTACAAGGAAAATAAAACTATAAGCACATAGGCTTAGTAAAACCCCTTTCCTACTCACTAAAACCATACGTTGTTTCAACATAAACATATCAAACATCTGACATAACATAACTTCGAGCATAAACATAAGCATAGTCATACTTGGCATAAATGAACATACATGAACATGACTTAATATATCAAGCAACGTATACATGACATAAAGCATACCTACATGAACGTGAAACATACTTATACATGGCATAATTCTTAGCATGCATGAGCATAATGCATACTCATACATGACATAATTCCTAGTATACATGAACATAATGCATACTTATACATGACATAATTCTTAGCATACATGAACATAAGGCATACTTATACATGACATAATTCCTAGCATACATGAACATAAGGCATACTTATACATGACATAAAATATGAGCATAAACACAACATAAAATATACTTACCTTGGCGCGATGCATAATATGAATGTATGAATGAGTCTAATGCATTTACTACATAAGATGCTTAGTTTTGAAATCATACTTTTAAATGCTTAACATAAACATAACTTCATTGGGGTCCCCGGCTTGTACCATATACATACATCATAAGCGCGCATCCCTAAGTAAATATGAGGTAGCTAGCCTCAACCTACTAGGATAAGGACAGCATAGTCGGTAGTCCTAGAACCGGGGCGTTCTTAAGGTGCTCATCCCTGTTGCACAGCTTCGGTAGTGCCAGAACCGTGGACAGCATAGTCGGTAGTCCAGAACCGGGGCGTTCTTAAGGTGTCCATCCCTTGGACCCTTACTTCGGTCCGGTACAAGCCTTATACATAAAAATAAACATGCATGCTTCATCATTCATTCTTGTCATTCATACTTATTTCATATCATCGTTATGCCTTCATCATTCATACTTATCATTCATACTTATCATACATACTTAAGGCATAACCATCAACTTCATTCATACTTATCATTCTTTATTCATATAATAGGACATACATGCATAATCATGGTTCTAGTCATAACCTTATCCGGGTTCATCAAGCTTGCACAATCATGATACATAATAAACATACACCTCATACATGATACATTTCATCTAGCGTACATAATCCTAGTATTCATCATAAGACATGGATGATAAGCTACATATAAACTTAACACCTACTACTAGGGTTCATAGCATTCATCATAAAACATGTATATATATATCATCATGATTCATAAATCCATTATAAGAATTTATCAATATTCATGCATCATCATATTTATCATAACCTACTTCTACATCAATTACATGTATTCATGGCATATGATCTAAATATTCATGATTAAAACATAACCTAACATCAACCATACAAAGTCATGTTATATAACACATAAACTAGGATTTTAGTCACATGGAGGCCCTTACATCATGCTTAAAAATGCACTAGCATCATGGTAACTTATAACATACATTCTTGAGACCCAAACCCAAACCAAACCCTAAGTTTGGGGTCTTGGCCGAAACTTGAAGGAGGTCTAAATTCATAGAAAATTTTCCTAGGTTAAGATTAACATCCTATACCTTGCATATCATACCATGGAAGACCAATTTAGCCCTTGATTGGATTTAACATTAAGCCTTAGCCCTAGTCCAGGACTTGGCCGAAACCTATAAGAGTAATAAACTCATAGAAAATTTATACAAATCACTACTTTCATCCATACTATATCATAACAAGACATACTAAGCATGCTTGGAGAATTGAAGATTAAACCTATGTCTAATCTTGAAAGTGGCCGAAACCCTAAGGGGTTCTTAGGGTGCCCTAAAAATTCAAACATCATGCTTTTATACTTCACCTATCATATGTAACCATTTGCAAATATAAATCAAGTCTTTAACATGATTTCTAGCCCAAGATGTGTCTTGGCCGAAACCTTCATGCCCTTTCCATGGGTTTTCCCTTTTTTTTTCTTTCCCAACATATCATGCCAATAAGACTTAGATCATGACATATAACTTTGAAAGCTATCATACCACAGGTGAGAGGGATTTACCTTCCTTGATCTTGCTTACAACTTTGGATAAAAGATAACAAGAGAACCTCCTTGTCTCTAAATTCTCCTTAGTCCTTGTATCCTTGTAGGGGGGGAGGCCTTAGATCTTCCAAATAGAGTCCTTGGTGGAACTTTTCTCAAGGGGGAGAGCACCTTGAATTTTCGGCCAAAGCAAGGAGGAAGAAGGAATGAAGAAGAGAGGGAAGTTGTAACTTCCTTTCCCTATTTATATCATTTTGAAAAGGGGTAAATGAAGAGTCATGGTGCCTCTTCCCTTGATGACTCTTCATTTCCTACATCTTAACTAATATCCACTTCATTCCCACATAGCACTCCCTTGCTAGGTGAATTGGTTAGTGCATGCATGGTTGTAGACTAGGTCCAAGGTTCAATCCTTGGTGCATGCACTAATTTTCTATTTTCTTTTTAATTTATTTCCTATTATTTTCGAAAATTCCTTAAAAATTCCCCCATAATTATGTTAATATTTTTCATTACAATCCATCTATTTTTATATTAAATTCTACTTAAAACCACCCATGATAATGGCACTAGAAGCCCCTATAAGGCCCCTTAGTACTTAGTTTCTCTCAATTTAAATGAGAGAACCTTGGGTTTCTAGGCTAAGGTTCGTACTGATATTTCTAGATCCTTCGGAAAATTATCTAGACATGCTTAATATTTTAAAGAAAATATTAAGAGAATTTTCCGGGTCGTTACACAAGGAGCTGTGGGCAAAGTTGATCGAGCTGCACGAAGGAACATCAGACACCAGGATCAGCAAGAGGGATCTGCTCCTGAACAAATTGTATACCATCAAGACGGCCGACAATGAAACAGCAGCCCAACTCCACGCACGAATCCAAGAATTGATGAATGGTCTTCACACTATAGGTCACAAGGTCGAAAACCGTGACCTAATAAGGTATGCCCTAAATGCTTTCCCTAGAAATACCTTGTGGGCATCTATGGTAGATGCATACAAGGTTTCAAGGGATCTCTCTAAAACTAAATTAGATGAATTGTTTTCTGAGTTAGAACTTCACGAACAGACTAACTGCAATATGGCCGAGAAAGGTATTGCCTTTGCCGCAGGAAAAACTGGAAGATCAACAATGAAGAAACCACAACCTGAACCGGAGTCTAACTCAGATTCAGACGCTGAAGACGAAGAAGGAGATCGATCTGAGCTGGTCTGACTGGCCCGAAGGTACTATAAAAAATTGAAGAACCAAGCCAACAAACGGAAAACAAGCCGAAGAAAGGATGAACCGGCTGAACCTGCGAGTGACAAAAACAAGCCCAACGTAACTTGCTACGAGTGCAAGAAGAAGGGCCACTACAAGACGGAGTGTCCAAACCTGAAGGAGACCAAAAAGACAAGAAGAAAGAAAGCACTACAAGCAACCTGGGACGAATCTTCCTCAAAGAAGAAGAAGAAGCACCCCAGTCCAACCTTCTAGCCCTAACCGCCTCAGAAGAAGTCGGGACCGAGTCAGAATCAGAGCAAGACGACGGCAGACTAACCTTTTCAGAAGACGGCGAGATCAAGGTAAGTGGTTTCAATAGAAGTCAATTAAATGATCTTATCTCTTATCTTTCTCGAGATTTGGCAAAAGCCAAACTCCGAGTCGAATCCCTCCGACAGGAAGTAAAACTCCTGAAAGAGGGAGCTGACTCTAAGTCCTTAATCGAGAAAGTTCAAGAAGGAACTCCTACTCAAGTTGAAAAACTTGAGAAAGAGAACACCTCCCTGAAAACTCAGGTTAAGGATCTTAGAGCGGCCTTAGAACGATTCACTTCTGGTTCCAAGGGTCTTGACATGATTCTTGGAAAATAGAAGTCTGTTCTAAATCAATCCGGACTTGGCTATAGAACCAAATCCCGACAAAGATCTTATTTTGCTGTACTGAATCAGTCCAGAGGTAAAGTTCAGGCATGGGTACCAAAACTGTACTTGAATAAACCAACTGGATCAAATCAGTATTGGATCCCCAAGGACAAGATTCACATCTTGCCTAATCATTATCGTGACTATAGTCCACGGGGAGCCAAATTGAAAACTATATTTATTGTTAAATAAAATTTAATTCTTGCAATTTGCCTGATTGATTGTTTATTTAAATTTCTGCAATTTACCATGCTTAGACCTAGGTTAGTATAAGGACTGAACAAACTTAACTGAAACTTGAAAACATAGTATTGGGTGGAGGTGAGATGATAGTACGTTAGGGAAACCAATTCTAATAAGATCAAGTTCACTTGGTCTCTTTAGACTGGTGAAACTAGCCGAAACTACCGATCCAAAATCCAAACTAGTTAGACCAGAACTTTTTCAAAGATTAATTTTGAAAATGAAATTTCATTAAACGGCTTTGTCAAGGAAAGGGTTAATGATCCAATAAGGCTACGACCAAAGAAGGCCTAGTGCCTCGCCAAGACCTGGAAGCCAATTTTTGAATTTCAATTTCAAATTACTTTTTGTTAAATTCAAATCTAACACAATTTTCAGTTAAGTATAGATTCAAACATTTTCTCTCAAAATAAACCTAACTATTTTCAAAAATTAAGTTAAGGCTTTCAAAATAAATAATAATTTCTCAAAAATAACTTTACTTATCAAAATCTGTCTCACAAAACCAATAAGGCTAACGTGATTGAAACCCTTAGATTTGGGTGAGACAGACTAGGCAGTGAAACTCAATTTAAGTTATTCCTGACTCTAATTGGATCCAAATCAATAAAACTCTTTATGTGTAGGAAGATAAAGATTTGGACCAATGGATGTTGGATAGCGGTTGCTCCAGACACATGACTGGAGATAAATTGAAGTTCACCAAACTCAAGTTCAAGAACCTATGCTCAGTGGCATTTGGCAACAATGCTACACTCAAGGTAATTGGGTCAGGTAATATTGAGCTTAAAACTGACTTTATTATTAAGAAAGTTCTTTTGGTTGAAAACTTCAAATTTAACTTGCTTAGCATAAGTCAGTTATGTGATTCTGGTTATATAGTCACCTTCAACAATTCTAACTGCCTGATTAGAAATATACAAGACTCAGAAATCATGCTTAAGGGCACTAGGAAAAATAATGTATACACTATAAACCTTCCCCTAGTACCCAAATGTATGTTAACTCAGGTAGAACAATCAAACCTCTGGCATAGGAGACTAAGTCATACTAACTTAAGAACTATCTCAAAAATCACCCAACTTGGACTAATTAAAGGCATACCTAAAATTAAAAATCATGAAAACCTAATATGTGAATCATGTAATCAAGGTAAACAAACCAAATCTAATCACAAACTAATCCAATCTGACCTAACTCAATCCACACTTGAGCTCCTGCACCTTGACCTATTTGATTCACATGGAGCCAAGTCACTAAGCGGAAATCGATACTACTTAGTAATAGTTGATGATTATTCTAGATTCACCTGGGTTAGGTTTCTAAAAACCAAAGATGAAACCCTAAAACTATTTAATGAATTCTGTAAATTAATTGAAAATCAAAATGACACCAAAGTTAAAAGACTTAGGAGTGACCACGGGGGAGAATTTGAAAATCAACAGTTCGAGGAATTTTGTAAGGTCAATGGGTATTTGCATGAATTCTCATGTCCTAGAACCCCCCAACAAAATGGGATAGTAGAAAGAAGAAATAGAACATTACAGGAAGCCGCTAGGGCTATGCTCAATGAATTTAACTTAGCAAACCAATTTTGGGCAGAAGCGATTAGTACGGCTTGTTACATCCAGAATAGGGTTCTAATTAACAAGCGACACAACAAAACACCCTATGAACTGTACTATCATAGGCTCCCAAATCTACACTACCTAAGGGTCTTTGGATGCAAAGTCCATATCCTAAACACCAAAGACTACTTAGGGAAATTTCAATCCAAATCAACCCTAGGTATCTTCCTAGGATACTCAACCACAAGTAGAGCCTATAGAGTTTACAACAAACAAACTAAGAAAATTGAAGAAACAACTAACTTAATATTTGATGAAGAAGTCAACTCAACATCTAATAATCCAGACCTAACTTCATCAAATTCTGATCAAGAAAATAAAAAACAAACTAGTGAACCCTTAATTGAATCCTTAAACGAACTAACTATTGAACCAATTAATGAGTCAACTGAACCAATTATCGAACCAACAAATGAACCAGCCCAAAGAGTCGAATCAAATAGTGAACCAAACCAACCAGCCGGACCTGAGGCTGAACCAAGTTCTAGGAGAACCAAGAAACCTAGACTTAGTCACCCAACCGATCAAATTGTGGGTGATCCAACTCTAGGAGTCAGGACTAGATCCTCCTATAGAAACCTTAGTCAAATAGCTATGATATCAAAAATAGAACCCAAAACTATAGATGAGGCCCTACCTGACCCTGATTGGATCATAGCTATGCAAGAAGAATTAGCCCAATTTGAAAGGAACCAAGTCTAGGAACTAGTACCTAAACCTGAAGGCAAATCCATCATAGACACTAAGTGGGTCTTTAGGAATAAGCTAAATGATCAAGGAGAAATAGTTAGAAATAAAGTCCGCTTAGTAGCTAAGGGATTCAGCCAAGTAGAGGGATTAGATTACGATGAAACATATGCCTTAGTAGCTAGACTTGAGTCCATTAGAATATTGTTAGCCTTTGCATCCCATAAAGGATTTAAGCTATACCAAATGGATGTAAAGTCAGCCTTCCTAAATGGATTCATTAAAGAAGAAGTTTATGTAGGACAACCCCCTGGGTTTGAGGACTTACACAGACCTGACCATGTTTACAAATTAACTAAAGCACTATATAGGTTAAAACAAGCACCTAGGGCTTGGTATGAACGTTTATCAACTTACTTAACTTCTAAAGAATTTAAACAAGGACGAATTGACTCAACTTTATTCATTAAAACCCTAGGAAAAGATATATTTATTGCCCAAATTTACATAGATGACATAATCTTTGGTTCCACCAACACAAACTTCCTAAAAGAGTTTGTAAAAATAATGGAAAATGAATTCGAAATGAGCTTAGTTGGTGAGCTTACCTTTTTCCTAGGTCTACAAATTAAACAAACTAGAGATGGAAACTACGTCCATCAATCCAAATATGCTAAAGAGTTAATAAAGAAATTTAAAATGGACAACTCTAAAAGCATAAGTACTCCCATGGCCACTAATGTAAAAATAGATAGTGTCCCTGATGGTAGACCAGTAGACCTCAAACTATATAGAAGTATGATAGGTAGTCTACTGTACCTTACAGCTAGCAGACCTGACATTCTTTTTGCTGTAGGGATGTGTGCTAGATACCAAACTTATGCTAAGGAAACACACTTAGCAGCCCTAAAAAGAATACTAAGATATATAAAGGGCACCCTAAATGTAGGGATTTGGTATCCTAGAACCTCAACCTTCAATTTGTCAGGATACTCGGATTCTGACTATGCTGGTTGCAAATTAGATAGAAAGAGCACAAGTGAAAGTTGCCAACTGTTAGGAAATAGTCTAGTGAGTTGGTGCAGCAGAAAACAACACTGTGTAGCTCTGTCCACAACTAAAGCTGAGTATGTAGCCTTAGGAGAGTGTGTAGCACAACTTTTATGGATGATGCACACTCTTAAGGACTTCCAGCTCAACTACACCCAAACTCAAGTATTTATTGACAATATAAGCTCAATTAATCTAATGAAAAACCCAATACAACATTCCAGAATAAAACACATAGAAGTTAAACATCACTTCGTAAGAGACCATGTAGCCAGAGGTGAGATAGTACTTAAACATATAGACTCAAAATCCTACTTAGCTGATATATTCACAAAACCCTTACCTGAGTCTGAATTCAGCTCACTAAGAAGGCAGTTAGGATTGTGCTCTGTAGAATAGATTAACTCAATTTTGTTCTGCTTTACGTGATTTAAAAATCAGTTTCTAAAAGAATTTTTAAAACTGGTTTACTTAATTTCAAAATCAGTTCTTTTACAAACTTTTTTAAACATAGTTTTACTTCAAAACTATCCCCTTTCAAAACTAAGGCTTTTTCGCAAATGGACTTAGCCTAGGCCCTAACCCTAGAACTGCATGCACCTATAGATTTAGAAGCCAGCATCTCACAAGCACCTTATGTAACGCCCCGAAATTTTCCATATGAAATATTATGAATTCATAAATATGAAATATTATGGAATTCATGAAATAGTATCATGAAATATTATGAAATATTATGAATTCATAAATATGAAATATTATGGAATTCATGAAATAGTATCATGAAATATTATGAAATATTATGAATTCATAAATATGAAATATTATGGAATTCATGAAATAGTATCATGAAATATTATGAAATATTATGAATTCATAAATATGAAATATCATGGAATTCATGAAATAGTATCATGAAATATTATAAAATATTATGAATTCATAAATATGAAATATTATGGAATTCATGAAATATTATCATGAAATATTATGAAATATATGAATTCATGGAATATAATTAATATTATGAGATTTCATGATGGGCTTGGCTTAATGGGCTTGGATTAGTGCAAAATGTAATAAAAAGGAAATATAGAAGGGAGGAAGCAGGGATTGAACCTTGAACCTCCTAGTTGCACTAGCAATGTCTTAACCATTGCACCAAGCCATGTTTCTTGTTAGAGAAGGAGAAACATGCTTGTTAAAAACTAGGGAAGTGAAGAGACATGTCTCTTCAAGAGAAAAGTATAAATAAGAGAAGGAAGTGGTTAGAATAACTACCTCTTCATCTTCCTCTTCACTTCTCCACCGAAAGTCTCTTCTTCTCCCTCTCCATTTTCGAAAAGTAAACCCTAGGGTTTTAACCCTAGGGAATTGGAAGGAAGAAGAACCCTTTTAGGTTCTTGCCTTCTACTAGGGCCAAGATTTCTAAGAGAAGGCAAACAAGGGAAACACTCACCTTCCTTCAACCAAGGGCACCTTAAGATCTTAGAGAAGTAGAAATCAAGCGAAAGGATATAAGTATCCCCTCGCCTGTAGTGTAATAGTTCTTGAATGTGGTATCCTTTAACATGTTGTAATCAAAAACCTAGGGTTTTTGTTCTTGTATGTTTCGGCCACCATCCTTAGGGGAAGGCCTTGTTTTCTTTTGTTACATGATTAGACCCTTGATACTTAGGGAATATGTGTATATTGATTTCCTTCATGATAGTTGAACAAAAGGGAAGAAGAACTAGGGTTTTGGTTCTTGTAAGATTCGGCCACCCCCTTAGGGGAAGGCCTTGTTCTCTTTTGTTACATAATTAGACCCTTGGAACTTAGGATATATGTATATGTGTGGTTTATGCAAATGTTGTGAACAAAACCTAGGGTTACACCCTTGTGTAGGTTTCGGCCAACACCCAAGAAGGGACCTTGGTTACCCCTTGATGCATGTGAAGACCCCTTGGAATTTAGAGTATACCTATATGTTGTGTCCCTACATTTTTGTGATAGCAAAACCTAGGGTTTTGAACTTGGATGGGTTTCGGCCAAGGCTTAGAAAAAGGGGTTAGTGAGGGTTGAATTATCCTACAATATATCCATGTTTAAGATAAGTATACAAGGTGTTTGAATAAATGTATGTGTGAATGATTAATGCAAAAGTCCTAATATTTCCCTACTCTTGGTGTTTCGGCCAACCCACTAGGACTAGGGTTTGTAAAGGTCAAACTACCCTGTGATATATGTTTATGGTTGGGGATGATCATATGTATATGTATGTGGTGTTAAATGGAATGGTTGATAAGGAAACCTTAATTGTTAGCATGCTTTGATATGTTTATGTATGAGGTGTTTAAATGAGATGTCTGATTGAAATCTTAATTGATAGCATGCTACCACTTTCTACGATATGAGTATGACCTATGTGACCAAAGCTTGTCAGGTCTAAGGTAGGGTAAGTGGTTGAAATATGATGCATGATGAAATATGATGAACATGTATGAAATGTAATGTATATATGAACATGTATGACATATGATGCATGTATGAATATGTATGAAATATGATGAATATATGAACATGTATGAAATATGATGTATGTATGAGCATGCCTTATAGCCCATGGGGTACATTTATGAAATTGCATGTGATATGTTAAAATGCTTAAATGGATACTCAAATAAGTATGGGATCAAGAGCACCCCTTATGTTGTGTGGTGTGTCCCTACGGGATCATGAGCACCCTTGAAGAGTGGTGTGTCCCATAAGAGTGAATATGGAGTATCCATTAGCATATATGTAACAGCATGATAAGTATTTTACTTTTAAGTTGTGTACCCGACTCGGAAGGGGGTCGTTAAATAAATCCGGGGTGCATGTTAACGTGGCTTCGGTAGGACGGAAGGGTCCTGCTCTAATGAATTGGTGGCTCGCTACCCCAATTCATTAGGGAACGCGCAATAGTTTCCGCGCGATAGTTGGTACACAACAGGGCCCAATATGATATGGATGTATTTTTAAGTAATACCATTATGGAATTGTTTTGAAAACATTCATTAAAAACATTTGTTCAATGTGAAGAGTATGCTTATGGTACTTGATACTGCATGCTTAGAAACTTAGATGTTTAATATGCTTTGATGAACTTATGCTTATGATTGAATTTGTGTACATGTTATATTCTTTTGCACGGATTTTGCGAGTAGGACAGGATCCTTACTAAGCATTGTGCTTACTAGTTTATGTGTTATCTTATGCTGCAGATAACACTTAAATGGAAGGAAGAGGTAGGAGGCTGAAGATGTGTGGGGTGGTGGCTCGGGAAGAAAGACTTTTTATATCTACTTTATTATGCTCATGTTTATGTTCCTTAACAAGGAATGTTAGTGACTAGGATTATATTATGGTGTGAAACAATATGTGAACCTATCATGTTATTTAATGTCACTTGATAATTTTTGCAAGCATGCTTAGTACCTAGTTCTCTTAAGTCCTTGCATTGTTGTTATAATGTCATGTTAGAAGATAGAAAAAAAAATATTACTATATGATTGAATGTACGTAACCCCGCCCCGAGAGTAGATATAAGGGCGGGCGTTACAAGTTGGTATCAGAGCAGATTTCCCCTCCACCACACACACATCAAGCTTCTTCCTGCCGCTTCCAAGTAAGAAATCCTAACTCGCTTATATTATTTCATGTACAGTAATGATATTAATAGAGATGATTTATGCTTGCATAACAAATGAAAGTAGTGATAATTCTTATGTTATTTTAATTATCACCTGTATGATAGACATGGCTAGAAGACGTAGCAATCGGGGTAACGAGACAGTACCCCCACCTGATATGATGCAAGTGATCACAGATCTGCAGCGTCAGGTCACTGAACAACAGCAGATAATAAACACTCTGAGGACCCAGCAGGGGAACACTGCAACCCCGCAGGGAAGTCAGAATGTAATACCTACTGAGCCTCCAACTGCACAGGCACCCCCGGACACTCCGGCCCGGGGAGCCCGACAGGAGGCCTATTTGATTCAGTGGCAGAGACTGAAGCTGGAAAAGTTCTCGGGCACCTGCGAGCCCTGGGATGCTCAGGCCTGGCTCAAGACAGTGGAGAGCACAGTGGAATTATTAGACTGGCCTGAGCATGAGAAAATTAAATGTGTCTCGTTCTACCTCACTGGCGACGCCAGGATGTGGTGGGAACGGGTAAAGGCTAGAAGATCAGTGGACCAGATGAAGTGGAAGGACTTTGAGTCTGAATTTCTGGAGGAATTCTTTAATATGCGAGTCACAAACAGGCACTTTGATGAGTTCACTGAATTCCGGCAGGGAAATCTCTCAGTCAACGATGCCGTTAAGCAATTTAACCGACTGGCACGATTATGTCCGGAGCTGGTCAGTACAGAGAAAGAAAGGGTCAGATTAATGCTCACGATGCTCAGGCCTGAGATAGCTCTGAATGTAGCTGGTGGCGTTAATAGGCCCCAGACTGCAGAGGAGCTGTTCAGCAGCGCCCTTATTACCGAGCATTATCTAAAGAAGATGAATCAGCAAAGCCAACCACTGACCGCCAGCAAGAGTCAGGATCAGTCGGGAGGTCAGAAACCTCCGAATAGCAACCCCCACGAGAAAAAGAACCACGACGGAAAGAGGAAGCCATGGAATAGATCTGCCGGTGGTTATTTAGGCAAGAAGCCTAAATACCCCCAATGTGCCACTTGTGGGAAGATGCACCTAGGGACATGCCTTTTAGGCGCCAGGATATGCTTTACTTGCGGAAAGGAAGGGCACATGGCCAGAGAGTGTCCTACTACAGCCAAAGCACCTCAGCCGCAGTATGTTCAGTATAAAGGTGCTCCTCCCCAGCTACACCTGATGCAGGCAGCTATAGATGGTACTCACATATGCCAGGGGAGATTAGAGGCCCCGCCTGCCACGACAAACGCCGGAGTTTTCTCTCTTACGAAAGAAGACGTGGCGACTGCCTCTACCGTTGTCACAGGTCAGATATTTATTTACAGTCAGTATGCTACTGCTTTATTTGACACTGGGGCAACGCATTCGTTTATCTCTATGCAATATGCCAAAAGAAATAATATGTCACTACAAGATTTAGACTGCAAATTTCTGACAACACTGCCCTCGGGTGAGGTGATGCCCTCTACCCAAATGCTACGGGCCGCACCAATCAGAATCGCAGATAGGGAACTTTACTGCGATCTGATAGTGCTAGATATGTCAGATTATGATGTGATATTGGGCATGGATTTCTTGAACAAATATGGCGCCTCTATTGAGTGCCAT
The DNA here is from genome assembly GCA_024364735.1 of Boesenbergia rotunda. Taxonomy (NCBI): domain Eukaryota; kingdom Viridiplantae; phylum Streptophyta; class Magnoliopsida; order Zingiberales; family Zingiberaceae; genus Boesenbergia; species Boesenbergia rotunda. The sequence goes on along the minus strand of JAGFNQ010004262.1, from coordinate 328,633 downwards.
AAACGAAGAGTTATCTTCCGACCTGAGGCGAAAATTCTGTTTGAATTTATCGGAGAGCCGAAGAAGAGGACAAGTAAATTCTTGTCGGCTCTGAAAGCAAGGAAGATGTTAGAAAAGGGATGCTCGGGATTTCTAGCTCGTGTGGTTGATACCAGTCCTACAGAGGGCCCGAAGCTAGAAGACGTCAAAGTAGTATGCAATTACCCAGAGGTATTTCCCGATGACTTACCAGGGTTAGCACCTGAAAGAGATATAGAATTTGCAATTGAGTTAGTTCTTGGTACTAACCCCATTTCTAAGGCACCATACCGTATGGCGCCGACAGAATTAAAGGAGTTGCAAGGACAGTTACAGGAGCTACTTGACAAGGGATTCATCCGCCCTAGTCATTCTCCCTGGGGAGCTCCCGTACTGTTCGTGAAAAAGAAGGATGGGTCGATGCGAAGGTGTATCGACTATCGGTCGCTGAACAATGTGACTATCAAGAACAGGTACCCTCTACCCAGGATAGATGACCTGTTCGATCAATTGAAGGGAGCCACGGTTTTCTCTAAGATTGACCTGAGGTCTAGTTATCACCAAGTCAGGGTGAAAAAGGAGGATATACCGAAGACGGCTTTCCGAACCAGATGTTAGAGGATATGTTACGGGCTTGTGCCTTGGACTTCAAGGGAAGCTGGTGTCGATACCTGAGCCTGGCAGAGTTTGCTTATAACAACAGTTATCAGGCTACTATCGGGATGGCACCGTATGAAGCTCTGTACGGAAGAAAATGCAGATCTCCTATATGTTGGCTTGAGAGTGGTGAAAAGAATGAGATGGGACTCCAGACGGATATTATAGACGAAACCACTCAGGCTATAAAGAATATCCGTCAGAGAATAGAGACTGCTAAGAGTCGGCAGAAAAGCTACGCTGATAAGCGACGCAGACCACTAGAGTTTGAGGTTGGGGATTCAGTATTCCTTAAGGTAGCTCCTATGAAAGGGGTGATGAGATTCGGAAAGAAAGGGAAGCTGAGTCCGAGATATGTGGGACCGTCTCAGATTCTGAGACGGGTAGGCAAAGTGGCCTACGAACTGGAGTTACCGCCAGAAATGTCGGCTATCCACAATGTTTTCCACGTATCAATGCTCAGGGAATGTATCTCTGATGTGAATCAGATAATAGAGCCCCAACCAGTACAAGATCAAGAGAACCAAAGTTCAGAACGCCGACCTGTTCAGATCTTAGACCGGGAAGTCAAAAAGCTAAGGAACAAGGAAGTACCCTTAGTAAAGGTTTTGTGGCGGAACGAACGATTCGAAGAAGCCACGTGGGAACGAGAGGAGGCAATACAATTGAAGTATCCGGAATTATTTTAAAGTTCGGGACGAACTTTTTATAAGGTAGGGAGGATTGTAACGCCCCGAAATTTCCCATATGAAATATTATGAATTCATAAATATGAAATATTATGGAATTCATGAAATAGTATCATGAAATATTATGAAATATTATGAATTCATAAATATGAAATATTATGGAATTCATGAAATAGTATCATGAAATATTATGAATTCATAAATATGAAATATTATGGAATTCATGAAATAGTATCATGAAATATTATGAAATATTATGAATTCATAAATATGAAATATCATGGAATTCATGAAATAGTATCATGAAATATTATGAAATATTATGAATTCATAAATATGAAATATTATGGAATTCATGAAATATTATCATGAAATATTATGAAATATATGAATTCATGGAATATAATTAATATTATGAGATTTCATGATGGGCTTGGCTTAATGGGCTTGGATTAGTGCAAAATGTAATAAAAAGGAAATATAGAAGGGAGGAAGCAGGGATTGAACCTTGAACCTCCTAGTTGCACTAGCAATGTCTTAACCATTGCACCAAGCCATGTTTCTTGTTAGAGAAGGAGAAACATGCTTGTTAAAAACTAGGGAAGTGAAGAGACATGTCTCTTCAAGAGAAAAGTATAAATAAGAGAAGGAAGTGGTTAGAATAACTACCTCTTCATCTTCCTCTTCACTTCTCCACCGAAAGTCTCTTCTTCTCCCTCTCCATTTTCGAAAAGTAAACCCTAGGGTTTTAACCCTAGGGAATTGGAAGGAAGAAGAACCCTTTTAGGTTCTTGCCTTCTACTAGGGCCAAGATTTCTAAGAGAAGGCAAACAAGGGAAACACTCACCTTCCTTCAACCAAGGGCACCTTAAGATCTTAGAGAAGTAGAAATCAAGCGAAAGGATATAAGTATCCCCTCGCCTGCAGTGTAATAGTTCTTGAATGTGGTATCCTTTAACATGTTGTAAACAAAAACCTAGGGTTTTTGTTCTTGTATGTTTCGGCCACCCCCCTTAGGGGAAGGCCTTGTTTTCTTTTGTTACATGATTAGACCCTTGATACTTAGGGAATATGTGTATATTGATTTCCTTCATGATAGTTGAACAAAAGGGAAGAAGAACTAGGGTTTTGGTTCTTGTAAGATTCGGCCACCCCCTTAGGGGAAGGCCTTGTTCTCTTTTGTTACATAATTAGACCCTTGGAACTTAGGATATATGTATATGTGTGGTTTATGCAAATGTTGTGAACAAAACCTAGGGTTACACCCTTGTGTAGGTTTCGGCCAACACCCAAGAAGGGACCTTGGTTACCCCTTGATGCATGTGAAGACCCCTTGGAATTTAGAGTATACCTATATGTTGTGTCCCTACATTTTTGTGATAGCAAAACCTAGGGTTTTGAACTTGGATGGGTTTCGGCCAAGGCTTAGAAAAAGGGGTTAGTGAGGGTTGAATTATCCTACAATATATCCATGTTTAAGATAAGTATACAAGGTGTTTGAATAAATGTATGTGTGAATGATTAATGCAAAAGTCCTAATATTTCCCTACTCTTGGTGTTTCGGCCAACCCACTAGGACTAGGGTTTGTAAAGGTCAAACTACCCTATGATATATGTTTATGGTTGGGGATGATCATATGTATATGTATGTGGTGTTAAATGGAATGGTTGATAAGGAAACCTTAATTGTTAGCATGCTTTGATATGTTTATGTATGAGGTGTTTAAATGAGATGTCTGATTGAAATCTTAATTGATAGCATGCTACCACTTTCTACGATATGAGTATGACCTATGTGACCAAAGCTTGTCAGGTCTAAGGTAGGGTAAGTGGTTGAAATATGATGCATGATGAAATATGATGAACATGTATGAAATGTAATGTATATATGAACATGTATGACATATGATGCATGTATGAATATGTATGAAATATGATGAATATATGAACATGTATGAAATATGATGTATGTATGAGCATGCCTTATAGCCCATGGGGTACATTTATGAAATTGCATGTGATATGTTAAAATGCTTAAATGGATACTCAAATAAGTATGGGATCAAGAGCACCCCTTATGTTGTGTGGTGTGTCCCTACGGGATCATGAGCACCCTTGAAGAGTGGTGTGTCCCATAAGAGTGAATATGGAGTATCCCTTAGCATATATGTAACAGCATGATAAGTATTTTACTTTTAAGTTGTGTACCCGACTCAGAAGGGGGTCGTTAAATAAATCCGGGGTGCATGTTAACGTGGCTTCGGTAGGACGGAAGGGTCCTGCTCTAATGAATTGGTGGCTCGCTACCCCAATTCATTAGGGAACGCGCAATAGTTTCCGCGCGATAGTTGGTACACAACAGGGCCCAATATGATATGGATGTATTTTTAAGTAATACCATTATGGAATTGTTTTGAAAACATTCATTAAAAACATTTGTTCAATGTGAAGAGTATGCTTATGGTACTTGATACTGCATGCTTAGAAACTTAGATGTTTAATATGCTTTGATGAACTTATGCTTATGATTGAATTTGTGTACATGTTATATTCTTTTGCACGGATTTTGCGAGTAGGACAGGATCCTTACTAAGCATTGTGCTTACTAGTTTATGTGTTATCTTATGCTGCAGATAACACTTAAATGGAAGGAAGAGGTAGGAGGCTGAAGATGTGTGGGGTGGTGGCTCGGGAAGAAAGACTTTTTATATCTACTTTATTATGCTCATGTTTATGTTCCTTAACAAGGAATGTTAGTGACTAGGATTATATTATGGTGTGAAACAATATGTGAACCTATCATGTTATTTAATGTCACTTGATAATTTTTGCAAGCATGCTTAGTACCTAGTTCTCTTAAGTCCTTGCATTGTTGTTATAATGTCATGTTAGAAGATAGAAAAAAAAATATTACTATATGATTGAATGTACGTAACCCCGCCCCGAGAGTAGATATAAGGGCGGGCGTTACACCTTAGGGTACTTTTGATTGATAACCTAGAAAGGGTTGAGATGCTTAGGTCTTTGCCTTAATTCAAGATGCTTTAAGTCAGTGCATCTGCAGTAATTGGGGCACTAAATACAACTTATACAGCAATCAAGTTAAGTGTCAAGTTTAGAAAATCTAACTTGAACAGAAACACTTAACTTGACTGACCCTAGCGAAAACTACTGCTTATAACAGTTAGTGAGTACCTAAGTGGGTTAGACAGGTCCCTACAAGAAAAAATCAACTGATTTGGTCTAAGTCCTGGTTCAGTACAGCAAAGTCATGCAAATATTTTTCTTTATAAAATTTATTTCCTTTCTGAAATTTAATTTCTGCTATATTTATCTGTTTTTTTTTATATATGGCAAAGGGAGAGAGATAGAAAGGAGAGAGGTTAATTTTTTTTTTAACTCAAAATTTTTTAAACTCTATCCTTTATTCAAAAAGTACTAAGTTTTTCAAAACACTCATGCCTTTTCAAAACTTTATTAAGTACTTAAACTTTTTCAAAACTTCATTTAAGGCTCTGATACCAAGATAGGAAAAGAGAGAGCTTAAGTTTTTTCAAAGCTTTATACTTAAGTTTTTCAAAACTTAATACTTAAGCTTTTTGAAAACTTTATTAAGTACTTAAGATTTTTTCAAAATGTTTCTAAGTACTTAAGCCTTTCAAAAATTATCCAAGTACTTAAGCTTTTCAAATTTCAAAAAATTATCTAAGTACTTAAGCTTTTCGAATTACAAAAATTTTCTAAGTATTCAAAACATTTCAAAAATTTTCCAAGTACTTAAGCTCTTCAACAATTCTTCTACTTAAGCCTGTCAAAGTCTTTTCTAAGTACTTAAGTTAAAGCTTTCAAAAAACTTTTGAGTACTTTAAACCTAAGGCTTCAAATTTTTAAGTACTCTAAACTCATGCTTTCAAAAACTCCTCTATGTACTTTTAAAACTTAAGTTATCAAAAGATTTCCAAAGTACCTAAACTTAAGTTTTCAAAGTGCAAAATCATTCTAAGTAAAGTTTTTAAAACTTAGAACCCCACGAAGTTTTGAAAAATCTAGGGGGAGATCTCCTCCGGGGGAGGGAACAAATTTTTATGCTTTTGATTAAACTTAACTTTTTGAATTGAGGTTGACATAAATCAAAAAGGGGGAGATTGTTGGTGCAGAAAGCACCAAAAGTCAAACCTGTGTTTTGATAATGGCAACAGGGTTCAAAAGTTAAGTATTACCTGTTATCTAACATGTCACTCTAGTGTGCAGAGTAAAAAGTCCTAGCGAAGGAATGCTAGGCACTGGCGAAGGAATGCCAGGGTAAAAAGTCCTAGCGAAGGAATGCTAGGCACTGGCGAAGGAATGCCAGAGTGAAAAGCCCTAGCGAAGGACTGCTAGGCGCCAGGCGAAGGATAGCTTGGGACTGAAGCCCTAGCGAAGGAACGCTAGGCACCGGGCGAAGGACAGCTCGGTATCCAAGATCTGGCAAAGGACCGCCAGGCAAAAGTCCAACCAAAGGAGCGGTTGGCATTAGGTACATTCTCCCGAGAGGAGTAGGTGAGGACGCGTTCCCCGTCGAGGGAGCAGTAGGCGTCGGTTCGACCTAGGGCTCCATTTAGGAGGCCCAAAGTCAGAACCAAGACAGCCAAGGCTGTATAAACTAAATATTTTATTATTTTATTGTGTTTTGGACTAACCCTGGATGCAGGACCGAAGGAACGAGTGTCTGCAGCTCAGAGAGCCTCAAAGGAATGAGGCAACAGCTGACCAGGGCGCCCGGAGTGTCCCGGGTGCCCCCAAGGTGAACACAAAACACAAGAAGGCAAAGCAAGCTTCGACAGTTCAACTCCTAGGTGCCCCCGTGCTCCCGGGCGGCCCCGCTGTCCCGGGCGCCCCCAGCGCTCCGGGCGCCCCCAACAGCAAAGTATCGAAGCTCAACCAAGCGAAGCCAAAGGATAAAGTTTTGACCCGGTCAACCCGGGCGCCCCCAGCGCTCCGGGCGCCCCGGTCAAGGTCTGATCCCGAATTTGAAGGGATAGAAGCTAACCGAGACCGAGGCGGATCGTGTGACACGTGGGGGGGCGCCCCCGACATCCCGGGCGCTCCCAGGCCCTATATAAAGGACCCTCGACCCCAGGCTTCAGAACAACTTTTCAATCAACGCTTCTACGCTCTTCTGCTCTCGCGCCTCGCTCCGGAAACCTCCCAACTCGAGCCGACGACGTCCCGCTGCTCCGAAAAAGACAACCTACATCGGACGTCGATAAAAGAAGAGCCTCTTTTTAATTGTTAAGTTTACTGTACTGCATTTGTAAATCAATCTTTGTAAACTATTATTACGCCTCATATAGAATTGCTCAAAGTAAACGGTCAACGACCATGGGCCTTGGAGTAGGAGTCGACCTAGGCTCCGAACCAAGTAAAAATTTACTGTGTTCGCGTATTTGTTTTTATCTTCCGTTATGCAATTTCTTTTTCCATAAATCCGAACGATTTCCGATATTCACCCCCCCCCCCTCTATCGGTTCTCTCGATCCAACATAAGCATGGTAAATTGCAGAAAATAAACAATCAATCAAGCAAGTTGCACGAATTAAATTCTATTTAACAATAAATATAGTTTTCAATTTGGCTCCCCCTGGACTAAAGCCACGGTAATGATTAGGCAAGATGTGAATCTTGTCCTTGGGGATCTAATACTGATTTGATCCAGTTGGTTTGTTCAGGTACAGTTTAGGTACCCATGCCTGAACATTACTTCTGGACTGATTCAGTACAGCAAAGTAAGATCTTTGTCGGGATTTGGTTCTATAGCCAAGTCCGAATCGATTTAGAACGGACTTCTGTTTTCCAAGAATCATGTCAAGACCCTTGGAACCAGAAGTGAATCGTTCTAAGGCAGCTCTAAGATCCTTAACCTGAGTTTTCAGGGAGGAGTTCTCTTTCTCAAGTTTTTCAACTTGAGTAGGAGTTCCTTCTTGAACTTTCTCGATTAAGGGTTTAGAGTCAGCTCCCTCTTTCAGGAGTTTTACTTCCTGTCGGAGGGATTCGACTCGGAGTTTGGCTTTCGCAAATCTCGAGAAAGATACGAAACAAGTTCATTTAGCTGACTTCTATTGAAACCACTTACCTTGATTTCGCCGTCTTTTAAAAAGGTTAGTCTGTCGTCGTCCTGTTCTGACTCTGACTCGGTCTTGACTTCATCTGAGGTAGTCAGGGCTAGTAGGTTTGACTGGGGTGCTTCTTCTTCTTCTTCTGAGGAAGATTCGTCCCAGGTTGCTTGGAGTGCTTTCTTTCTTCTTGTCTTCATGGTCTCCTTCAGGTTTGGACACTCTGTCTTGTAGTGGCCCTTCTTCTTGCACTCGTAGCAAGTCACGTTGGGCTTGTTTTTGTCATTTGTGGGTTCAGCTGGTTCGTCTTTTCTTCGGTTGGCCTTCCTTCTGTTGGTTTGGCTCATCAATTCTTTATAGTAGCTTCGGGCCAGTCGGACCAGCTTAGGTCGATCTCCTTCTTCATCTTCTGAGTCTGAGTCTGAGTCTGAGTTAGACTCGGGTTCAGGTTGAGGTTTCTTCTTTGTTGACCTTCCAGTTTTTCCTGCAACAAAGGCAATACCTTTCTCGGCCAAATTGCAGTTAGTTTGTTCATGCAGTTCTAATTCGGAAAACAATTCATCTAATTATATTTTTGAAAGATCCCTTGAGACCTTGTATGCATCTACCATAGATGCCCACAAGGTGTTTCTAGGGAAAGCGTTTAAGGCATACCTTATTAGGTCACGGTTTTCGACCTTGTGACCAATAGTGTGAAGACCGTTCATTAATTCTTGGATTCGTGCGTGAAGCTGGGCTGCTGTTTCGTTGTCGGCCATCTTGATTGTATATAGTTTGTTCAGGAGCAGATCTCTCTTGCTGATGCGAGTGTCTGATGTTCCTTCGTGCAGCTCGATCAATTTTGCCCACAGCTCCTTGGCACTGTTGAAGGGGCCCACCCGGTTCAGCTCCTCTTTTGTTAAGCCGCATTGGAGGGTTTGAGTCGCCTTTGCATCGGCTTCAATTTTGTGCTTCAGAGCGTTGTCCCATTCTGAGTAGGTTTGCGGTACTCCTTCATCGTTCTTCGGAATCTCCAGTCCGGACTGGATGATTATCCACATGTTCACCTGAGTTTTCAGGTGGACCTCCATTCGACTTTTCCAGTAGGAAATGTCTTCTCCACTGAAAAGTGGAGGTCTGGCAGTGCTGAATCCTTCTTGCATGGCCATTTAATCTGAAAAAAAATAACTAAAAGAAAAAAATTTTCCCAAGACTTGGTCTTGGATTAGTAGTGCGGGATAAGGAAAATATTCGTCGAGTGGTATTGCACCAACCTCGATCAACGAGAAGAAATTCGAACAAAAATATATTGGTAGAAACTCGAACGAGAAAAAGAAATAAAAAAATCTGAAAAATTTTCAAACTGGTGGTTGCACCAAATTTGAACTTCCCCGCTCTGATACCACTTGTTGGATCGAGAGAGCCGATAGACGGGGGGTGAATATCGGAAAGCGTTCGGATTTGAGATAGAGAAATTGCACAGCGGAAGATTAAAAACAAACACACGCGAACACAGATATTTTTACTTGGTTCGGAGCCTAGGTCGACTCCTACTCCAAGGCCCACGGTCGTTGACCGTTTACTGCGGGCAATTCTATATTTTCGCAAAATGGTTTACAAATCAATATTACAATTGCAGTATCGTAAACACAAAAAGGAAATTGCTCTTCGTTACCGACGTCCGATGTAGATTGACTTTTCGGAGCGGAGGGACGTCGTCGGCTCGAGTTGGGAGGTTTCCGGAGCAGAGCGCGGGAGCAGAAGAGCGTAGAAGCGTTGAATGAAGTGTTGTTCTGAGCCTTGGGGTCGAGGACCCTTTATATATCCCTGGGGGCGCCCGGATCGTCAGGGGCGCCCCCCCCCCCACGTGTCGGTCGATCCGGCATTTGCTCGGTCAGCTTCTGATCCCTTCAAATTCGGGATCAGCTTTGACCGGGGCGCCCGGAACGCTCGGGGCGCCCGTATTAACTGGGTCAAGCTCTCATCTGTTGGCTTCGAGGGGAGCTGCTTCGGTAGTTGGCGCTGGGGGCGCCCGCAGCATGAGGGGCGCCCGCGCGATGGGGGCGCCCGGAGCATCCGGGGTGCCCCGACAGTCAACTGTCGAAGCGGTTTTTGCTCCTGCTGGTTGGTCTTCACCTTGGGGGCGCCTGGAGCATCCGGGGCGCCCTGCTCAGCTTCTGCCTCACTCCTTTGAGGCTCTCTGAGCTGCAGACACTCAGTCCTTCGGTCCTGCATCCAGGGTTAGTCCAAAAAGCAGTAACATATTAATTTTTATACAGCCTTAGCTGTCTTGATTCTGACTTTGGGCTTCCAAAATGGAGCCCTAGGTCGAACCGACGCCTACTGTTCCCTCGACGGGGAACACGTCCTCACCTACTCCTCTCGGGAGAATGTACCTGATGCCAACCGCTCCTTTGGTTGGACTTTTGCCTGGCAGTCCTTCGCCAGGTCTTGGATACTGAGCTGTCCTTCGCCCAGTGCCTAGCATTCCTTCGCTAGGGCTTCAGTCCCAAGCTGTCCTTCGCCTGGCACCTAGCAGTCCTTCGCTAGGGCTTCAGTAGCCTGGCATTCCTTCGCCAGTGCCTAGCAGTCCTTCGCTATGGCTTTTTACCCTGGCATTCCTTCGCCAGTGACTAGTAGTCCTTCGCTAGGGCTTTTTACCCTGGCATTCCATCGCCAGTGCCTAGCAGTCCTTCGCTAGGGCTTTTTACCCTGGCATTCATTCGCCAGTGCCTAGCAGTCCTTCGCTAGGTCTTTTTACCCTGCACACTAGAGTAACATATTTGATAACAAGTAAGACTTAATTTTTGAGCCATGTTGCCATTATCAAAACTCAGGTTCGACTTGGGTGCTTTCTGCACCAACAGTATGCATTCTGTAGTATACTGCCATGTCTCACATAAGGCATGGATTTGGCATCCAATTCTTTAACATTTGTAACTTCTTTTTAACATTCTTGCTGCTATTCATGCCAGTTACTATAAGGTGATTGTCTTAGAAATTTAGATGGAGTGTTAGAGAGATGCCATATACATGTTAAGAGACTCCAATATGTCTTTGATATGTGCCCTACAGGAACTTGCAACAACTCACTGGAAGGAGCATGGACAACCAGTTCTAGATGTCTTACTTCAAAAGGTGCTAGTTTTTCACCTGTACTATATTTTTTCTCTATTAAATTTGTTTCAGTTCTTGCTTGATCACCATGAATGCAACACACATATTATCTTACTATTTTAGTTTAATCTTGCATTGTACTTATCAATTTGTGGAAACTTTTCTCAAGGTATTAGAGAAATCGATTCAAGCACAAAAATATATTGAACCACATTTTGAATCTGCTAAATCTGTAAGTGGATAACCAATGACTATTTTAAGTATCTGAATTATGTTAATTATTCATATATTTCAATGTTGCTTGATTAGCAATCCATAAGCAAATTATATAAATTTGGTTTAATTAGCATTTTAGTGTTGCTTAATTATTCATATATTTCAGTATCTGAACCTTATGTGCAAACTGTGTCAAGTAAAACATCTGACACCATCCCAATTTCCTTCAAGTTTTGGTTTGTATGGGCTCTGTAGTTCACAAGAGGTAGATACAACAGAGATTTGGATATGCATAAGATCCGACACCATGTCGGTTTTCACCCTCCCAAGCTCCTCAATATTAGTAAGAGTAAGTAACTATATCTGTGTTCCTAGATGTTCTACTTTTGAATGGTTAATGCATTTGTACATCTTGGCGTCTTTCTTGAATAATCTAGCAATAGAACTTTCAAAGATATTTGGGCCATCTGTTTTGCTCTCACATGCTGCTTATGGTTTCCTGTTTTTCTTTAATTTACAACAATGGGTTTATTTAAGCAGATATGTACACTTCTTTTTTATTCTATTTCACAGCCCAGATGATTTACTCAATCCTGTTATAGGTCCAAATTGGCATTCAGGAACACTTCAAGAAATATGAATTAACAAAAATTCTTGCTACCAAAGAGCTGGTGTGGTTTATGGTACATCCTTTTCATCCCCGATTTCCACTTATGCTTGAATTTCTTGCAATCAAAAGAATTTGTTGGCAGCAATGTAACAATGATTTGGATGTACAGGCCTCTACTCTTTTGACATTACCTGTTTTCCTGGTATATAAACTTTTGTCATATATTTTGGCGTCAATTTGATTCTTTTACATTCTTCCTTATCCAGTCCATTACATCCATCTATCACATAGTTTAAATGACAACAATTTTGTTATCTTATATATTCTTTTTTTTCATAATCAGCTCTAACAAGACAACAAAACACAACAAATCGCAAGCCTAAGCATAGGCATGCTTAGAAGTAAAGTTTGTTCTGGGTTGTGCTTCTTATATTGTTAAGGTAAATCCCCTGGTTCCTTCATGTTGATGCATTTTACATACTGAAGTTGGGTAATTGGATTTATTGGTATCAACTGTTTGTAGCTTGTCTTCTTATACTTAAATTATTTGTTCTTTTTTGCTAGAAATTTGTGTGGGAAAAAAAGGTTTTAGTCACAAGTGTGACAAATTTTATGAGTTCCACTAATGATAAGAAATGCCTCTTTTTCAGGCTTGATATATCTGAACTGGAACTAAAGCTCAGTGAGCATTCAAATAAACTCTTAAATCTGCAGCAGATGGTTCAGGAATTAGCATCTAAGGTACTTGAATCTGTTCTCTCTACAATCAAGTCTTCTGGAGGAAGTGAAACAAGTAGTTATACCAGAAAAATTTTTGTAATTTCCAATTACTTCACTCAGATCCTATTGAACCTAAACTTCGAAGTAATGCACTGGGGATTGTGTTCATCAATCAACCATATTTCCATTAGTGATTCATCTTAATGTTTCTTCAGTTAAAATATTTTATGATTTTTCCTCTTGCAGTAGACTTACTAGTGGTCTGTTGTTTTTTCGTTCCTTTGATTTCTTTGTTACAGATGGAGAGCTACTTATACTATGCTTTGTTGATTTTGCTACTCTAGCCCAAGCTGCAATCTCTTTGGAAGCTTTGCAAGGCGATGATACTATGTCTGATGTGCTTGATATCTGGCTTCATTTACTCAATTTCTTGGTTCTTTCTTATTTCCATTTTAATGTTTCTTCAGTTAAAACATTTTATGATTTTTCCTCTTGCAGTAGACTTACTAGTGGTTTGTTGTTTTTTCGTTCCTTTGATTTCTTAGTAAGAATCAGCAAAAACACTCAAAGATCAAAATGTTTAACCCGGTTGCTTGTTGCTTTGCAGCATCCTTATTGCTTTGTAGGAGTGTAAGGGCTAATATTTTTAGTTGTGAATGCTCATTTTATATTTCTATTTGTTTTGACAATTCATATCCAAGGGAAGGAATCAACATCTGGTGCAGAGCTAAGGGGCACGACTGTCTTCATCTGGTTGACTGCCTACTTGGATGATATTTTGATGGATAGAAAATTATGAAGCTACTGGGGATATTTTGATGATGTTTGGACTAATTTTGATGATGTTTGGACATAGTTCTTGATGTATATGATATTTTGATGATGTTATCTCAGTTTGGACTAATACTGGGGATATCTTGATGTATGATATTTGCGTAGTATGATGTATAATATTTGAAGAGATTTTTATGTATATATGATAGTTTGAAGTGTGTTTACTCAATATTGTTTAATTATTTAACTAATTTAATTTTTAAATGGTATTTGTTGTAAATTGTTGGCTGCATCAACCAAAAGGCAATGATTTTTGTTGTAAATTGTTGGTTGCATCAACCAAAAGGCAACGATTTTTATTTGTTTTCAAACTATTGTTTAAATCACACACAAACAATGGTTTAATACTATTATTAACCTATTGTCGATCACATTAAAAGACAACGGTGAAAACTCATTATTACACTGTTGTTATTGACTATAAACGATAACGGTTTGTAACTGTTGATATTGAGCACCCCTTTTAACAACATGACCTTTAACAACAATGTTTTTAGCCTACGACAACGGTGAACGCCCGTGGTTAATAAGCATTTTTCTACTAGTGAAGGAAGAAGGAAGGGCGAAACCAAGGTGTCGTCGATCGTTTGAAAACAAGAAGGGAGAAGGTCTGGTAGTAGCTGATTATATGGGCAAAGAAGCATATCTCAGCGTCGAAGATGAAACAACTCAGTGAATCATTGGATCGACATTTTTGGGTTTGAGAGGGAGCTTGGTGGAGAACCAGAGAAAAAAGGAAAAGTTTATAAAGTGGGGAATATGCACTTTAGCCCCCCAAGCTTTATGTATTTAAACCACACCTCTTATTGGTTATTTAAACTTCCAACCTTTATGAAATTAACCCCTTTAAGTTTAGGTTTTAAACGATTTATGTTGGGGTTGTAAGGTTGTAAACATAGTCCCATATTGAAAACATATGAGAAAAATCATGGGTTTATAATGGAAAAATATCTCTATTGGTATAAGGATTTTTTGGCAGAGCCCAAGACCAAAACCATAAGGGCTTAGACCCAAAGTGAACAATATTATACGATTGTGGAGATATCTAATATTTTTTTTAATCCTAACAATTGGTATTAGAGCGAGGTCATCTTGACCAGACTAACCGCCGGAAGAAGCGTAAGCTAGAACCATGATCCAGATTTAACCATGTGAGTTAAGCCTTGAACAAAGAAAGTGTAGGTTCCCATATCTTGATCAAGAAAATCAGACACCAAGTAGAGAAGTCCTAATTGTGGCTAGGCAATGAAGTCATAGTAGGTCGGGTGAACCGAGGGGTAAAAAGTCCTAGTGGGTCGAGATCGGACATCAAACGGAAAAACTTTTTGCTTGAGGGGCTTATGGTCCTTTGTTTGAGGGGACGATTATTGGGGTTGCAAGGTTGTAAATATAATCCCTCATTGAAAACACATGGGAAAGATCATAGACTTATAAGAGAAAGATATCTCCATTGGTATGAGACCTTTTAGGTGGAGCCAAAGACCAAAACTATGAGAGCTTAGGTCCAAAGTGAGCAATATCATACCATTGTAGAGATATTAAAATTCTTTTGGTCCTAATAAGTTAACTATCCCAATCTTTGGTACTCTAATCCTCACCCCTTATACTTCATCCGTTAACCCTACAAACCTAAATTAATTACGAAAAATTTTCTATAACTCCCCGAAATTTTCTCAATTGATCTTTATTTAGACGAATTTAACACATCTGGGAGTGCTCAGTTTTTATCTGGTTGTTAAAGTACGAGCAAAAAGCGAAAGATGATCAATAACAAAGAAAAAAAAACTATAGATTTTGGAGGCAATGACCATAAAGAGCACAAGAAGCAATATAAGGAATCCACGTATTTATTTTGCAAAAAGAAAGGTCATATGAAAAATGATTGCCTCAAGTATGCTATCTACCATGTAAAGGAGGATAAATTTTTCAACTTTATTAGTTCGGAAATCAATTTAGCTATTGTATCCAGTAACACTTGGTGGATAGATACTAGTACTACTACTTATATAAGTGATCTATGTAGGTCGGGCTAGAGGGGGATGAATAGCCTTGAAAAATAAATTAGTATATTCTTTGCTTTTGCTTAGTAAGGATAAAAATATTAATTAATTGAAAATAATAACATAAAAATGAATAAGAGCTAGACATAACAAATTTATTTAGTTTGTATTAGGAGAGATTGCTAATTGAAAATTTTTGAAGCTCAACTACACATCAAATGGATATACTAGCGAGAGCATTAAGTCAATTGGCAACCACTACAGTTGTGGATTCTTCATGCCACAATGTGCTGTCTATCTGCGAACTGAGATGGGATCCTTTATCCCATCCCATTTGTCCCACACTCGTCGGCGACGGCCGGCGAGTCATCCGATCGCCAATCGGACACTGATAGTTGTCTCGAATCAAACGATATTCTAGAGAACGGTGAATCCATTGGGATCACTGCAATTGCGATCTCGTCGAATTCGACGGTGAATCCAGCAGATCCGAATTGCGGTGCTTCTGTCGAGTTCATCGTACCCCCAGGGTATAGTTTGGTTCAGGTCAGCGGCCGGAGACGGACGATCGGACGACTTGTCAGCCATCGACGACAGATATAAAATAGGGATATAGGGGGCAGAGACTGGTGTAAGACAGAGGATCTGCTCTCCTGTGAACGGGAACCTCTCTTGTTCATGCATTCACATGGCCAGGCCCTAGAATCCAGTCTTTGTCTCGCCTTTTTGGAACACAGAAACAAGTGACTTCAGGTTCATGTTTCCGACTTCTTTGTCCTCATTTTCTCTGCTCGCGTTGAGTATCGGACAGATAGCAATCTCGATTAACGCTGAAGGAGGTTAATATTTAAAATTTTCAGATAATTAATTAATTAATTATTGGAACTGCATTCTATTGACCCTCGCATTGTATCTCTCATACTAGCAATGATAGCCCTAATTAAAATACAGGATAAAATTAGGCAAAACTGCCATAATGGTAGCTTCTGAACTGAGGGGAGGGCTCTAGCTCGATCGATTCGTCTACCAGCTGTATATACAATTAATAAGCTATCTCCTCGCTAGCGTTATTAATTTCTCCGGCACTATGTTGGTGCCACGTTTAAATTGCAATTGATTACTTGCCAAAATATACCGAACTCTGTGACATTTAAAACGACATTATAAATAAAGCTTGTTAAAAGCAGCCAAGGAAGTGGAAGCTAGGGAGAAAGATATACACGGTTTCATGTGGGACGTATAAGATAATATCTATGATCTAGCTTATTCAGATAAATTAATAATCTGTTGTCTACGCGTGCTTATGCGAACTGTGGGTTAAACCTTATTTATCTTTTGGTCGTACTGTCGTGGGTTAAACCTTTCAAACCTTATTTAATGAATTTTAATATGCAGCAACTATGTTGGCTATACCTGCTCGTTGTTCTGGATGTAGAGCACTACGTAGGGTTATGATTGAATTTGCTTTGTTGTAAGTGCATTTATAATGATGATTAAGAAAGTGATTAATTGTTTAAGCTTTAATTTACACGCCTTGTTTATCTCATGCGGACGTTTAACTTTCATGGATACAATGATTGTTTTTCGACCTGCTCAGTATGGCAGGCATCTATCCTTTCGAAGGCACGCGTGCACACAGCCACACGCGCAGGCAAGATATTCAAGTCCAGTACACGGCTACATGATTCCTAAATTTGTTATCAATTAAGATGTAGAAACAATTATGATTTCTCCCGGACAACGATGTTAAATATTTCGATGGATAATGAATTTAAATTTTAAATTTTAATTATGATATATTATAGGAAATTTTTTTTATCACTGAATAAATTTTTGTAAGTATTTCTATGTATTATTGGAGATTTTTTCTCCAATAAAAAATAAACTTAAGAATATTATTTTCTGGATGAGTTTCTATGAGCATTTCTATGTATTATTGAAGATAAATTTATATAAAATTAAATTCATAATTTCAAAATTAATCGATTTCAAAATTTAACGTGTGATTGTAGAATACCACTACATGCATGATTACAAAACATGGAATGATACCCTCGTGGACATGACGCGATTGGTAATGATTCACTTGGGTGATCTTTTATTTCCTGAGTTTGATTTCTTTTTGGTAGAGCGCGCAGTATATTGACAGAAGAAATCGTCACATGCTGCTGCGTGGTCGGGCCATCGGGTACCGATATCATCAGTGGTGAAGTTGCCACGTGTCTCCGTCCCGTGATTTACCCTTGTTGATCGGTGGTGACTCTCGTTGAAGGCTATGGGATAGGACCGGTCAACCAAATGGATTAGTCGGGCGCAAGCCTAGATACCCATTGTAAATAAAACAAAAACAAAAAAAAACAAAGCATGGAATGATTAAAAATCTAAAAGAAAATTTTGATAAATTAATAATTTTTTATTCTCATCTACTCTGAAGAAGGAGGACTTGGAACTAAAGTAAAGAATTTATAAAGTAAATTTGATCTCTTATTTTGGATTGCTTGTTTCTACAACTCTCATTGGAAAAAAAAAAAACTTAATACTTCATTCATATTTATACATGTTTGGATGACATGAAAGTCAACAAGACATTAAAAAAGACATTAATAAGATTCATAAATTCATGAATAGGTGCAATGAATTCATGAAGAGGTGCGTGAGATAAAATTGGATTTTGCTTCTTGTAAAAGAGATACTTGAAATCAAATTGTACCCAACAATGCCTCCCGTAAACCAAATATACTTCTTACTCCAAGAGCTTCAAGATTCCTTGAAAATATCGATCCTCCAAGCGGCTTTGTAAAAATATCAGCATGTTGTTCATTGCTAGGACAATATTCTAGGTTGATTTCACCTTCAGTAACAAGCTCTCTTAGGGAATGAAATCGCAAGCGGATGTGCTTTGTTCTTCCATGTAGCACCGGGTCCTTTGAGACAGAAATTGTAGAATTGTTATCACAATATAAAATTATTGGATCTTTTTGCTTGTATTTTAAGTTTTTATGAACTCCTCTTAACCTTAAAGCTTGACATCCGGCTGAAGAAGCTGCTATATGTGTTAAAAACCAGAAACTTGAGGGGCTAAAATGCAAGTTGAACAAGCTTTGGGGAGGTAGATGCAATACTATTTAGATGGAGGGTTTAAATGGAAAAAATCCGCCTCCAATATAAACCTACTTTTTCCCGACTTCCTCTCATATCGTGATCGAAGCCAACGTTTTCTCCTCTGCTTCTTCTTCGAAGCACGTTTCTACCTCTGCCACTCGACGCCGGCGAACCCTAGAAGTTCTGTCCCAAGGTCTGTGGCATTCAAGAGTTTATCGCAGGTAAGGGCTCTTTCTGATCCCTTGGTGCTTGAGGTAGGGGTTTTCTTCTTGATCTGGAAGTAGGTTTCGGATTTTGGGCAAATTTAGGGGTTGAGGATGGTTCGCCGGGGAAGAGAAGCTTCAGGTGGCATCTCATCTCTGAGTTCTCCGGAGGAGGAGCATTGATTCGGGTGGTCACACCTCGAGTTAGATCCGGTTCTGGAGAAGGGATCTTGCGATTTGGAGGGAAGCTGATTTGCTGGATTTGAGCCAAGGAAACAAAGCCGACATAGCTAAGGTAAGGATGGGTTTAAGATCTTTGTGTTCTACCATGTGTTTTTGATCTCGGAGTGGGTTTGAAGGCTTAATGGGTTTCTGCGATCATGTGCTTGGATGAGGGGAAATCTGATCAGTTTTGATTTGTGATTTCATCTCGTTTTAGATCAGTTGAGTATTAGTTTGGAATTGGCAGATGATTTGAATTGGTTTGTATCTTTGTTTAAGGATGTTTTGATAGTTTGGATCGCATACACCTAGAGCTTGGATTGTTTGTTCTTTCCTTCTGATTTGTTCTTATGTATGTGATCTGTTTGTTGGATCTGTGGTTTTGGGAGGTGGTCATGAGTGTCCTCATGTGTGTTCTGCCATTTGGTTTTCAGTAGTTTTGTGTGATCTTGAGTTGTCGTGGCTTGGTGAGGCTAATCGGGTGATGAAGCTGGGAATTAGTTAGGTTTGTTGATCTGCTCCTATTTTGGGAAATTGATCTTGTGAGGCTGCTTCTTGCTGTGAGTTTTGATCTGTTTCTCTTTGGTGGTTTCTTGTTTCAATTTGTTGGCTGTGTTCGTAGTCCTCTAGAAGTGTAGTTTTGTGATTAAGGTTCCAGTTGTTCTTGTTTGTTTGCTCTGTTCTAGTTTGTTCTCTGCCATGCCCTTTGGAAATAACTGATGTAAATTAGGGTTGTTGGTTTTGATCTGTTTCTGATATGTTTAAGGATGTGGGTTACCTAAGGAGGAAGGTACTTGATTAGTGTTTGGGAATGGGGGTCTTATTTTCCTTCTTTTATTTTGGTAAGTTTAATCTAGATTGCGTTAGCATTAATCTGAATTTGGATTAACCTAAGTGCGTATTAGAGATTGGATCTAATTATGCTTAGCTTGTAACTTAGCTAATTCATTGGTTGTATAATTAGCTAAGTAATATTTTGATGCAGGGCATGGACATAGTTCCCTTGTCGCGGATATTATTTTGGACGGGGGGTTCTCGTCACCCACGGACTTCACATTTGGAGGCGGGTACTTCTGACTTATCTATTTTAGATATTGCCACAGATTTTATGCGTAGTTAGTTATAGATAGCAGTAGAGTTTTATTGCTTTCCTGTTTCCATATATTTACACTTGATATTAGCTGCTTGTTTAGATGATAGATTTATTTCTGTACTACTTCGAGGTTGGACCTCTTTACCCTCTATCATCACATATGTTGTATATCGCGATTAGAGATAGGATACCTTATACCCCGCGCTAGGGCTAGGATATGGTGCATACCGGTTATTTGGACCTCAGCATATCATGTTAATGATTGGTAGACTAGCTAGGTAGGTGTGATGTATGATATTGTCATGCATCATTCTTGCATGCATATGGGCTGGCGGCCTAGAGCTCCCAGTCATTTGGTTGAGACATGTCATTTATCATGACTGTCATGATCTGCATACATTGTCATACACGAGTAGTGGCTGTTGGAGGGTGCACACAGTTGCCCTTTCGAGACTCTGCACGGTCACTCCTGAGCAGTGTTTTCGGTGCATCGTAGCAGTCAGGGACCCCTCCGGGTGTGGGCAGTAGTTTCGTTGTATCTCCGCTCAATCACCCATAGGTAGTGTTGCTGGAGCATGGTAGCAGACACTAGTGATACACAGTGATCATGATCTGTACACATTGTTACTAGCGAGTAGTAACTATTGGAGGGTGCGTATAGTTGCCCTGTCGAGACTCTACAGGTCACTCATGAGCAGTGATTCCGGTACATCGTAGCAGTCAGGGACCCCTCCTGGTGTGTTCAGTTGTTCTGTCGTGTCTTCGCTCGGTCACTCATGGGTAGTGATGTCGGAGCGTGGTAGCAGGCAGAGGTGGTATGGAGAGCAGTTGGCTCCCCCTTTCTGGCTTTGAGTACATGTCATGATGGGTTGTGTGACCCGCGAGCAGTTGGCTCCTCTCATGTATGGTTTTGGGGTTATGGTTGTTGGAGCAGTTGACTCCCTAACATCCTGTCCACTTAGCCACCCGGTGTAGGGGTAGCTGGAGTGCGTACAGACATCATGTGCACATTATGTATCATTGCTTGATTATTGTTGTTTACATTATTGCATTTGCTCGTATTTGCTATATCTGGTTACAGTATATATGGTTGATCTACACCTTCAGGAGGTATGTGTACATAGGGTTTGGTGACCTTATCTTACCCATGTGATATTTGGACCTTTACATCTCTAGGTTTGTATGGCTCTGATATGTATCTTTTATTCAGTATTTATAGATTCAGCATTTCCTCCTGTTATTACTGTTACTATTGCCAGTTTGACTCTTACTGCTAGTATAGCTTACTATGAATACCAGATATATGTATTCGCTGAGTTTTCGGACTCACACCGTTAGCCTTATTTTTTCATTTCAGGTTGATCGTCTGGAGTGCCCGGCAGCCTGTTCCAGTCCTTCTATTTCGGAGCAACTAATGTTTTGGTTTGAGTTGTATTTGTGGTCATACAATATTTTCATTTTCTTTCGCTATTTTAATTTCTGTTGTGTTGTTTTAGTACTGCAGTATAGTTGTACTTTTGTGTGCCATAGAGGCCTTTGTTTGATTTTGTTTTGTCGTAAGTCGTACCGGTACGCAGTTTTTATCGTCATCTTTGTTTGTTTTTCATTTAGTGGCTTATTCCGGCCTTATAGGCTGTGGTACAGGCGAGCTGAGAGAGTCGTAAAGGTTAGGTTTCTGGATTGTCCGCCGGGTCGAGGGAGAGGCAGTCTGGTCACTATCGGACGGGCAGCTCCTCGGGGCATGACAATATGTTCTGCTTCGGTAGTTGAAAGTGCCACAATTGGTTGCTTCTTTGAACACCAAGAGATTGCCCTACTTCTAAGACTGAAAATATAAACAGAGGTACTTCGAGAATCATCAATACTTCCTCTAAGATCGCTATATGTTTAGCCAACAAGTTTGATGGGCACGTGTGGTTTATAGAAAATGTCATAATCAATGGTTCCCTTAACATATCGAAGAACCCTTTTTATAGCTTCACAATGATTTGAATAAGGTTTTTCCATGAATCTGCTAATCAATCTTACTGTGAACATGATATCAGGTCTAGTGGCAGTAAGATAAATCAGGTTCCCAACCAAGCTATGAAATATAGTTGGATTCACCATTTTTCCTTCAACAATTTTACTTAGTTTCAAACCTGTGATGCAAGGAGTTGAGACTGGATTTGCATGTTCCTATTGGCGTTGGAATTCCATCCAGTTTCTACAAATGTAATTCTATGGATAGAACTAATCCGTACAGGGACAAAAAACTTCCCGAACGACCTACTTCATCTACTTTGCTTTCGATTGAGTGATCGTTTGAACAAACTAGTTATTCAAGTAATCAAGCTCCTTGTCAATTAGCAGCGGAATAGAAGGTGAAGTTTTAATCGCCGGTTCTTGTGTTTAATTCGGGATCCAAGAAAAGAAAATAAATACAAGAGGAATAAAAATCAAAATTATACCTCTTAATCTTCTATTGTATTCCTATCCTCTTCTTGGACGTGTTGCGGGCGATGATCTTCCAAGAACCGCAGCCGCCGATCACCCTTCTTCTCCTTCCTTCTTGCGCAACCCCCTTCTTCTTGATGTGCTGCACACCCAAAGGAAGAAGAAAGCCTTCTCCTTTGCTTGACCTAGCTGCATGCCCAAGAGGGAGAGATGAGAAGAAAGAAGCTAGGTTTCCCCACCCTTCTCCCTTGCTTGAACCCTAGCCGCCCCCTCCCTTTGTTGTCGGTGCCGCACACCCAAAAGAGAGAGAGAGAGAGAAAAGAATTATGTTAGGTTTCATGATGGCTTATGAGGGTATTTATAGGCTATAATAGGGATAAAAAGGAGGAGTTGGTTATGGTCTCCTAACGGATCTTTAACTCGATCCATTAATAATAACCCGCTCCACTAAAGGGTTATTATTGAACTACCACACCAACCCCATATCAAAATATGGGCTCCTTATGTGTACATTATCTCCCCGTGTTTAAGATATCACATGCCCGTTAATTAATTAAATTTTTGATAATTTAATTAATTAACATATAACTCCAAGAATAGTACCACTTAACTTTATTATCATGTCGGACCAAGTCCACCTGTAGGATTTACATGATAATCCTTATGAGCTCCTCAAGGGGACATCATCAGCCTAAATAATTAGGATACGGTTTCCTTCTATAATCGGCACACCATATAAATAATATTATTTCCCAATTTACCGGACCTATTGACTTATCGAATAAATCTCGCCCATTGGTAAATTAAAGAGATAAATATTAAGTATATGTGCCCGTTAAGAGCATGTACATCCATAATAACCGAGGTCTTGTTCGATTATATAGTCAGTATAAATCAAATCACCTCAAAACGGTCCTGCTCAATACACACAAAGTGCACTAGTGTAATTCTATAGTCAAGATAGACTAATATCAAATTACAGTACAATTATTCCAATGGTTTGTCCAAATCCATCTTGGTTGTGAGCTACTACTTATACTTTACAAGGAACCGATAACACGATCTTCTGTGTGACACCACACACCATGTTATCTACAATGTGAAGTAATGGACAATTGCATACATATAACAAATATAAAGTGCAAACACATGACCACTGTGATTCTTATTTCAAAATACATGTTCATACAAAAGCAAGGCTTATAGTATACATCCCAACAGTTCCATCTTGAACCTTTGAAGAATTTGAGTTGCATAGTATTCTTGTGAGAAAAAAATTCTTTTTTTTATTATTATTGAACATTAATGCCCAAAAAATGATACAACTCACCCTAATCTGTCATTTCGAACTCTTTCATCATAGAGTTCTTGAATTCTGTCAACATCTCCAGATTATTTCCAGTGAATATAAGGTCATCAACATAAAGACTCACAAGTATGAAGCCACTTTCAGAATTTTGTTTGATATAAAGTGTATGCTCAAAAGGACATCTTTGAAAATCATATTTCATAAAATAATCATGAATTTGTTCATACCATGCAAGAGGTGATTGTTTCAACCCATATAATGCCTTTCTGAGCTTATATACTTTATCTTCTTCAACCTTTTTCACAAAACCTTGTGGTTGCTCAAGATAAATTTCTTCTTGAAGAAAACTATTTAAGAAAGCCGATTTAACATCCATTTGTAGTAATTTCCAATCATTTTGAGCAACAAGTACAATAATTAATCGAATTGTATCAAGTCTCGAAACAGGAGCAAATACCTCATTGAAATCATCACCTTCTTTTTGTTTGTATCCTTTTGCAACCAATCTTGCTTTGTATTTATTGATGGAGCAATCTGGATTGGTTTTAGTCTTAAAGATCCATTTCACACCAATCGGAGATTTG
Organism: Boesenbergia rotunda; assembly: GCA_024364735.1. Lineage (NCBI taxonomy): Eukaryota > Viridiplantae > Streptophyta > Magnoliopsida > Zingiberales > Zingiberaceae > Boesenbergia > Boesenbergia rotunda. The sequence goes on along the minus strand of JAGFNQ010004262.1, from coordinate 304,752 downwards.
TATTGTGGCAAAGTAGTAAGCTCCCATGTATCATTTTTCTCGATGGAGCTTATTTCTTCATTCATTGCGTGAACCCATTTCTTTTCTTTTGATGCTTCTTCATATGTAATTTATTCTTCTTTTACAAAGAATGTAAAAAAGGCTTGATTTGTCATATTTACCTTTTTAGTTTCATCATAAATATCTCTCGAACTTCTTGTTCTCCTTTGCGATGGTGATGGAGGCATGTCTCTTTCAAGAATATTAGGTTGTAGTGATGAAGAGTCATCTTCAAATTCAAGAATTTTCCAACTTGAGGAACCTGTCACATCTGAAAAAAACATAAGAAAAAAATGATGAACCAGGCAGCAAACAAATTAAACCTGGGATGACCGGCCCGGCCCCACGAAAGTTTCCCACCGATCACCAGGGTAAATCGGGATCGGGAAGCGCTCGCGGTGGGCAGTCTAGAAGCACAGCGTCCCAGGGTTCGTGCCCCATTTGGAGGAAAAATTCTTGCAAAATGCGCCGTAGCTGGGGATCGAACCGCGGATGCCTGAAAAAAACATAAGAAGCTTTTTCGTCAAAGCGGGCGTCCCTGCTAATCATAATTTTTTTTTGTTATTGGATTGTAAAGCTTGTTAGCTTTGCTTCTTTCCCTGTATCCAATAAAAATACACTTTTCAGGTTTGTCATCAAGTTTGGTTCTTAATGCATCAGGAATATGTGAATATGCAAGACAACCAAAAGCTTTTAAAAGAGTAACATTTGTTTTTTTTTCCATACCATGCCTCATTTGGAGTAGAATTCGGTAACCTTTCTGTCGGTGATCTATTGATTAGGTAGGCAGCACAAGAATCTGCTTCAACCCAAAATTTAGCTGATAAATTTTTCTTCTTCAACATGAATCTACCATATTCACGATTGTCCTTTTTTTCCATTCCGTGATACCATTTTGTTGGGTGTATACTGAGCTATCAATTCATGCCTAATACCATGATTTTGACAAAATTCTTCAAATAAAGAAGATAAGAATTCACCTCCTCAATCACTTCTCAAATTTTTTATTCGATAATCAACAAACTTATCCACTTGACATTTGAAGACTTTAAAGCAAGAGAGCTTCTAATTTTTCTTTAACAGAATTTGTCTAAGTTTTTCGCATGTAATCATCAACGAATAATAAGAAGTACAAGTTACCTCCAAGAGATGGTACACGCATAGGTCCACAAATATCTGTGTGGACAAGTTCCAATGGTGAATGTGATTCCCACTTAGATTTAGATGGGAATGTTTCTCGATGTTGCTTTCCAAGCTGACATTCTTCACAAACTTCACTTATCCCATCAATTTTGGGAAGTCCTTGAACAATATTTTTGCTTGCTAACTCCTTTAAGCTCTAAAAATTTAGGTGCCCAAATCTGTCATGCCACAACTTGAAAATTTCTTCATTAGCAGTAAGGTAACAAGCAACATTTATAATATCAAGTTTGAGAGGAAATAAATTATTTGAGCCCAAACCGATCTTTGCCACTTATTGATTTTCCTTCTTCATGGTGCAATACTTATCGGTAAAATGAATATCAAAACCTTTCCTCAATAAATGACCAATACTAAGTAGATTACTCTGTAAACTAGGAACATAAAATACCTTAGACATTTTGTCAATTTTTCTAGAATTTGTTTTGAAAGAGATTTCTCCTACTCCTTCAATTTTTTAGGACTTAACATCTCCAATAGTTACATGCCCATGGTTAGCCTCTACTAGCGTTGAAAATAAGCTTTTATTACCAGTCATATGCCGACTTGCACCGCTATCGAAGTACCAAATATTTTCAATATTTCCATAACTAGCAATCAATAAAGTTTTAGAATTTTGAAGTTCATTTTCATGTACTAAGCTAGCTTCACGTTTTTTCTCCGGATATTTTTCCCAACAATCATTATATTATGTCCTAGCTTATGACAATAATGACATTCAATATAAGATTTTGTACCTTTGTAATTTCCACGTCCTCTTCCTCTTTGGAAATTGTAGGAAAATTATTTTTCCTCTTTTTGAGACTCATCATTCCCTTTTTCTTGTCATTGTTGGTAAGAAAATCTTCCACCTCTTCTTTGATTCCAACCTCTTCCATGTCCAGGATAAGAGCCACGACCTCCCATGGATGTGAATTGGGATTTCAAGGCTTGATTTGAAGAAGAAATAAGAGGACTTCGTTGAAGGATTCTAACCTCATGAGCTTCCAATCATCCTTGCAAACTTTCCAAGGACATTTGTGAAAGATCTTGTGATTCTTCAATAGCAACTACCACATGATCAAATTTGCTTGATAGGCTTCGCAAGATTTTATCCACCACCCTTTGGGTCTCTATGATTTCTTCATTTGATGTCATTTGATTCACGATAGAGCTAGTTCGTGTAAAGTACTCTAACTCTTTTTCATTATCTTTCATTTCTAATTTTTCAAAATCTATTCGTAGAGACTGTAAGCATACCTTTTTCACTTGGTCTTGGCCGGAATAAGTTGTTTGTAGAATCTCACATGCTCTTTGAGCATTCGGTGCTTTTGAAATCCTTTCATAAATTGAAATTTCAAGAACTTGATAAATATGAAAAAGAGCTTTTCTATCCTTTTGCTTCCTAGTCTTCAAAATATTTATTAGTTGTTCGGTTAATTGATCTTCCTCCTCTGGTACTCCTTCAATAACACTCAATAAGTCTTGTGATTCAAGACATAACTTCATGAGAGTGCTCCAATAGTCAAAATTTTCACCATTGAATCGAGGTACAAGAGAAACGAGATTGTTTGTCATAGCGCTCTGATACCAAATTGAAGGAAGAAGGAGGACTTAGAACTAAAGTAAGGAATTTATGAAGTAAATTTGATCTCTTGTATTCGATTGCTTGTTTCTACAACCCTCATTGCAAATAAAACCTTAACACTTCGTCCATATTTATACATGTTTGGATGACATGAAAATCAACAAGACATTAAAAAAGGCATTAATAAGATTCATGAATCCATGAATAGGTACAATGAATCTATGAAGAGGTGCTTGAGATGAAATTGGACTTTGTTTCTTGTAAAAGAAATACTTGAAATAAAATTGTACTTTGATTCATTAATTTGGTTTAACCCAACATACTCTTCATCTCCACATCAACACCTGACACCCCTCACCCCGCGAGAATTCCACAGCCATTTTAACTAAATTTATAATATAGAATTTTTCTCTTCAAATTTTGAATTTAGATGTAATTTAAAATGCTTAATTATAGAGTTCATTCATAAATATAAAAAATAATCATATAATATTTTTGATAAAAATTATTACAAGAGACATTCTTTTGAAAATTTTGAATTCAACAAGAGAGATCGATACCTTGTAAGAGACCATTATGCTCAAATTTTCAAAAATTGAATTTCGTTATTTATTTTATAATGATAAATTATATATTCTTTCCATCATTTACATGTTACAAAAAATTGATGGATGGATTCACAAATATCTTGCGTACTCCCTATCCTTAGCCTCGCAAGAATGTGCGGTGGTCGTCCCCTCACTCTTGCTCATGTGCGGTGGAGCCCCCCCTCACGGCTGCTAGCGAGTGAGAACGGAGACGTCCTCGAACAGCCACTCACAAGTTTCGTTGGATAAAACAATGTCATTGTTGAAAAAAAAGAGCATGAACACCAGCGCTGTGACACTCGCCATGGCAATAGCAGCTGATGTAAAGCACTAGAGGAAGAGAGAGACCTCTATGGCGATGACCTTGAAGCAAAGAGAATGGAGTTCAAAATGAGAAATCAAGGAAACGGTGTAGAGGCAATGGAAATGGGGTGTGTGGGCGGGCAAGCAGCATGCAATACGAATATCATGGGTCTTCCATTGCTCTTAATCTACTTTGCAAGCACGACCATTGGCGAACGCGACGGCGTGCACTGCCTTATCTCGCATGTTGTACCACGAATATCAAATACAATTAAGTACCGAATACTTCCACACTAATTTAGCATAAGAATGACTCAGGTCATCTCCCAATAAAAGGATGATAACTCTAAAAATGATTGTTATTGCTTTTGAATTTTCTAAATATGAAAATGAGGGATTTGCATTTTGTTCTCTAAACCTAATGAAATCAACAAAGTATTAGTCAACCATCAACAATGAACCCATAACATAGTGTCAATCTGCACTACTAATATCACCATCAACAAAGTCAACATGCATAAATGAAACTAAATGAATTGCAATATAAACAATATCAAAGGTGCATATAATCACATAGGAAAGTAAATTAAACTATCCAATCACAATCCACTAACAAACCAAATGACTACCCCGCTGTCACATGGGAGACCCGAAGATGGAACCACTAGCTCTGGTGGATAGCAATGAAGATGTCGGGATGCTCGTGTTCATAACAGGGAATGGTGTGAATCCTTCCGAAGTTGGGACTACTCCGGTGGAAGTTAACTAGAAGATGCAGAGGTGCTGACCTCACTTGTCAATATAGCTCTCACCTATGCGAACCACACCGGCTTGAACATCATGGATGGACTCGGAGAAAGGACAGTACAAATGGATTTCTACCAAAGAAGAATGGTGGGCCATTGAAGCTTGCCAGGTAAGACACCTACCCTCGCGAACCACGTCCGCAGGTAGTCCTCTGCAGCACTTGGTGCTACTTTTTGGAAGGATCTTTGCTAGAGAAGTAGATGAACAACCACCACCCTACCGGAGAAAACCCACTCCAACAAGAACCCCAAGATGAATTGTTGCCACTAAATTGATAACTTCATGCATTCACGAACCACATCTGCAAGTTCTGCACAGATTGGTGAGGGAATGGAAGGTCTCACCGGAGCAACCACTCCAACAAGGACCCATCAAGGAGCCGTCGCCACTCACAATTGCTATTTGGAAAAATCGGGAGAGGAGATGAGATGGCCGGGTCGACGGTGGTGGAGTGAAGTGGACCGTTGGCAGTTGGCTAGTAGTGGATCCAAAGGGGTGAAGGGGAGAAAGCTGGCGGCGTCGGGCAATAGGGTAAAAATGACGTAGCTTTTCTTTTGTTCGTCCATGTAAGGAGAAGAAAAGAGAATGATGGGGGTTTCCCCCTCCAATTTGAGCCATCTGTTGATGTGAGGATGAGAGATAAAGATCTGATCGATAGATCATGAGATGATCGGTTGAGATTAAATTGAAGCTGATTTCCTCGTTTGGATCAAATGGTCCACATGGCTTTAGATCTGGATGGAGGGGTGGATGTTTAGATCTAAATAAAGGAACAAGATCTCTCTAGATCTAAATAGATGGTCCGTATTGATTCAATTTTATCTCCTCTGCTTGACCTCCAAATCAAGCTAATTTTGGTCCAATCTAACATGGATCCATAGCTCTTTGGATTTCCTATAAAATTAAATCTAAAATATAAGAAATAATGTATGATTTATAGAAAAATTATATTTAAATCTAAAAATAGTTCCTACTCGTAAACTATGATATAAAGTAAGATTTAAATATAGGAGAGGATAAAATTACTAAATATAAGAGTTAAAATAATATGTCAGAATGCTCGTTATCAACTCTCCCACACTTATTCTTGCATGCCTCGGGCAAACAAACAACTAAAAACTAAAAAAACAAATAATGACTCATTTTCCTAACAATTCTCAATCAAACTTAAAAAATAGTAGAAGATAGTTACCTAAGACTATTAATTCTCAAAGATTAAAATATTCATGGCTCAATTCTTCCATTAGTTAACAAGCATTGTGACTTTAATGAATGTTGAATAGACCAAGCATGATAAACTCACAAGGTAAATAATGGTTGCTCTCATTCTCACATAATACATAGCTAGAGTTTACTTAAGGCTACTCAAGATGTCGCATTACCATATGCTTGTTTATTTCATACTCTCCACCTCTATAAACACAAGAATAGCATGACTCTGAAGGACTATTAGAATCACAAAGAAGCTAAAGGTGCACAAGAAAAAGAAAGATGACATAAAATGTAGGAAAGAAAACAATGAAGACATGAGACAATAGAATTGCTACCATGTTAAGTTCAACCAAACAATGCACACAAGCACTCCTTACAAACAAATCTCTATTTTCCTTCTTTTTCATGCCTATCCATATACACTCTAAGCTCGAAGTAGTGCTCCAATAAGTTCATATCAAAACCTACCGCCACTTATCACACTCAAGTTAATAAAAATTGCATGTATATCAAAATTTCTCCTTTTTTTATTTATTCATGGCGCCCAAATATTTTTATTGTTTTTTATTATCATTTTTGTTCAACTTTCGACATGATGTGCTATCAATATAAGTCTCTCAACAATACAAAACATCTTTTAAAAAAAATATAATATGGCTAAAAAAGATAAAACATGGCTTGCCCATGATGATCGAGCACGGCTCACTCATGCTACATTCCAAATTTAGCCTCTCTCTTCCAAAATTATGTATCTCCTCCCCACACTTAAAATTTGACCGTCTCAAGCAATAAACTCAACAAGATAACAATCCAATGTCACAATATCAAAAGAATGGCAAGACAAGTCATATGATATAAGGGGGAAAAGAGATGGAAACAATCAAGGATGAATAAAAATGTTACCAACAAATTATGCATCACAAAGAACGAGGAGGAAATAAACAAGATAGCCTTCATCATAATCATGCAACTTATGCTAAATGTGGTCTTAAGAAGGAGCAAAGCAAGTTCTAGATTATCGTCCATCATGAGTGCAAACCACACATAATAAGGAAGAAAAATAAGAATGGCTAAAGTTATCACTAGTTATAAAATGATCAAGCTCAATCTATCAAAATACACTTCATCACCACACTAGCAACTATATGCAATCCTGAAGTCATTCATGTCTAAACTATCTCAAAAATCAATAGTGAAATTTAACTAACTTTTACAACTTTAAAGATTATATAATGGGATGCATAGGGAATTTATTTAAAATCGACAAAACCAATACTCAACAACCACTCGACAAGCAAAACAAGAAAAATAAATAAGACAACCAATACAACTAAATCAAAGAATATATATATAAAGAAAAATAAATGGGAAAGGAACACGAAAACTCCCCTGAGTCCTGGCGGCTGAAGGTGATTCATAAGTAATATCCAACAAGGAAAAGGAATAACTCGATGAACAATCCATCTCAGTGGTTGAAGATGATTCACTATAACATCCAAGCGGGGGAAGGAAGGGTCCGAATGGAGGTGAGTGCCTTATTCATGTCATCGATGTCGTCAAGTGCAACTCCCTCCATCACCGCCTCTTCAAAGATTCTCTCTAGTGGTCGGAAGTGTTTTATTTGTAATATCTAGTCTTGGGGATAGATTATTGCATGGGAAATTAAGGCCTTTTCAGCAAAAATATCGGCGGCATCAACATCAATAGGAGTGTTCAGTCTGAGGCTTTGATGTGGATCCGCAAGTGCATGAAAACTTCGTCAAGTAATAAAATATCTAACCACAGTGACTGTTGATTAAGTACTAGTCGAATTTGCAAGGTAAGTTATCTAAGCAATCGCAGGGTTGGTTGCCAAATCTTGCGCAAGAGAGATGAGAGAGGATGAGAGAGGGAGAAAGAGAGAGTTGATCTTTAGGGAAGGGTGGATGGGTGGTTCATAGATACTAGTTGAGGCCCTATGGATTGTTCATATCCTAATCTCAATGTTTATGCGCTCATAGATATCCTAACTAAGACTGGTGTTAACCCTAGAGAAGTGCATCGAAGTGTTTTTGTAACACCCCAAATTTGTCAATGTAAAATCATGACAATGTATGAAAATGATTATAACAAAATGATATAAATTTCATGCAATCACATGCTATGAAATGTCATGAATACATGAAATATTATATTCATGAATATTATTATCATGAAATATTAGCATGAAATATTATATTCATGAATATGGAATAATAAAAATATTATGAAATAATATTTTTGGAATATTATGAAATATTCTGAATTCATAAAATATTATTCATATTAGGAAATTTCATGATGGGCTTGGCTTAATGGGCTTTGATATGGATGAGTGCAAAAGGTGATAAAAAGGAGGGAGCAAGGATTGAACCTTGAACCTCCTAGTTGCACTCTCCATGTCTTAACCACTACACCAAGCATTGTTTCTTGTTGAGAGAATAAGAAACATGCTTGTTAAGTGTGTAAGAGTGAAGAGACATGTCTTTTCATGAGAAAAGTATAAATAAGGGGAAGTTGGAGTAACTTCCTTCTCTTCTTTTCTTCTTCCTCTTCACTCTTCCCACCGAGACCCTCTCCCCTCTCCTTCTCATTTTCGAAAATTAAGTCTAGGGTTCTAGCCCTAGAAAAGTTGGAAGGAAGAAGACCTTTGAAGGTTCTTGCCACTACTAAGTCTAAGGAGCCCTAGAGAAGATTCGGAAAGGATTTGCACTTGCCCTACAAATCTAGGGTACCCTACGGTTTAAGAGAAGGCGAAATTTCCAGCGCTAGGATGTAAGTATCCTCTCGCCTGTGGCATAATTGCTATTGAATGTTTGCTTGTTTTGTTCTTTGGAAAATTCACAAGAACTTCCCTAGTGGAAGTTTCGGCCACTTCTTGTAAGGGGGTCCAAGAGAAGGCTTTTGATCATACTTTGATGCATGCTAGTACCCCTAGGAACTTTATACTCATATGTGATGTTTCCAAATTTTTGGAAAGACAAAAGTTAGGGTTTGGTACCCTACAAAGTTTCGGCCACCACCCACTTATGGGCTTTGGTTGCTTCTTGATGCATGAGGATATCCCTAGGAACTTAGGGTATGAATTTATGTTATTTTTCCATCATGTGTGATAACAAGAATTAGGGTTTTAGTGCCCTACAACTTTCGGCCAAGCATGATAGAATTAGGGTTTGGGGATTTTATGATTTTCTCTAATGGATTCATGCTTAGGAATGTAGATCAAGTGTTTGAATATATGTTTGTATGAATATTTGATACTCCACCCTATGAAACTAGGGTTAGGGTTTAGATGGGTTTCGGCCAAGACCTAGGAATTAGGGTTAGTGGATGCTAACCCCACTTTGAGGGTTAAACCATGTTTAAATTGTTAACATGAAATATACTAGAGGTGTTTGTAAGAATGTTTGAAGGAATGCTTGATTGGAAAACCAAACTCCTTTACTTGTATGTTTCGGCCAACTCTAATTCTAGGGTTGGGAAGTACCTAATGAGACCATGAAGCATGCTACTACATATGTGATGTGTGTATAATTTATGTGACCTATCTTGTTAGGTATAAAAGCATGCCTTATAGCCCATGGGGCACCTTGATGATAAGAACATGATGTGTTTGATAATATGCCTAAAAAGGGTTACTCTATTGAAACTGGGATCAAGAGCACCCGAATGTGTGGTGTGTCCCTAGGGGATCAAGAGCACCCGAATGTGTGGTGTGTCCCTTTGAGAAGTGATTAAGAGTACCTTTAGGCATATACATATATGAGTAATTGCATGATAAATTACTTTACTTTGGAAAGTTGTGTACCCGACTCGGAAGGGGGTCGTTAAACAAATCCAATGAGCATGTTAAGGTCATGGCATTGGTAGGACGGAAGGGTCCTGCTCTAATTAGATTGGTGGCTCGCTACCCCAATTTATTAGGGAACGCGCATGATGTGGTACGACAACTGGGCCCTGGATGATGATATGATATTTTGAAGTACTTACCATTATGGAACCTTTTTGAAAAACATTTCTCATCATGTGATCTTGTTCCGTAAAGTACTTAGAGATAAATTGATGTGATGTTTATGATGCTTTGATGAGATGCTTATGATGCTGATAATTCTATCTGATTATTGTGTACATGATATGATGTATTGATATGGATTTTGCGAGTAGGCCCGGATTCTTACTAAGCATGTTTTGCTTACTAGTTCCTGTTATTTTTCTTATGCTGCAGATAGCGGTAAGAAATACTCGAACTAAAGGAAGAGGCAGAGGGAAGGTTGGAGGATGTGTGTGGTGATGGCTCGGGAAAGAACAAAAGATTCTATCTACCTTGTTTTGTCTAGAATCTAAACTGCTTCCCATAATTACTATTGAAATTGTATTGCTATACTCTGAATGGGTGATGATCATGACTACTCTACTGTGATTGAGTTAGTAGTATGGAACCTATGTTATGCTAAATAATACTATCATTAATGTTTAAATATTGTAGAATGCATGCTAAGGAAAATACTAGGTAATTACTATTTTCTGTTTCTTATGAATGCTTCCTTTGCATGTATCTAAGACTAGATAACTCTTGCTATATTCCTATGTGGTATCTTGTTCAAACCATGTTTATTCCATGCTTTAGTGTGATACATGATCTTCCTATTAGGTTGTAAATGCATGTAGATATAAAAGAAATGAAAAACCATGCTTGGTAAATTAGTCTTCAATAGGCATGCCTACTACATTTCTTGTATGTAACTGTTTTGTTTGGATATACATGCTTAACATGATTGTATGATATGAGTGTATGGACCCGTAACCCCGCCTTTAGGGTAGATATAAGGTCGGGCGTTACAAGTTGGTATCAGAGCCAAGTTTCCCCTCCATCACACACACATCAAGCTTCCTCCTGCCGCTTCCAAGTAAGAAATCCTAACTCGCTTATATTATTTCATGTACAGTGCTACTATATGAGATGATTATGCTTGCATATATGAATGATAATCTTGCATAACAAGTAAGGTAGAATTATACTATGTATCATTTACTGTCTATATGATAGATATGGCTAGAAGGCGTAGTACTAGGGGTAACGAGACAGCACCCCCACCTGACCTGATGCAGGTGATCACTGAGCTGCAGCGCCAGGTCACTGAGCAGCAGCAGATGATAAACACTCTGATGACCCAGCAGACTAATACTGCCACCCCTGCGGGAAGTCAGGATGCCATAACCACTGAACCTCCGGCTGCACAGGCGCCCTCGGACACTATGGCCAGAGCAGTCCGACAAGAGGCCTATTTGATACAGTGGCAACGACTGAAGCCGGATAAGTTCTCCGGCATCTGCGAGCCGTGGGACGCCCAGTCCTGGCTCAAAACAGTGGAAAGCACCGTGGAACTTCTTGACTGGCCGGAACATGAGAAGGTCAAGTGTGTCTCGTTCTGCCTCTCCGGCGATGCTCGGATGTGGTGGGAACGGGTAAAGGCCAGAAGATCGGTGGATCAAATGAAATGGAAGGATTTCGAGGTTGAATTTCTAGAGGAGTTCTTCCATATGAGGGTGACCAACAGACATTTCGATGAGTTCACCGAATTTCGACAGGGGAATCTCTCTGTCAATGAGGCCGTCCAGAAATTTAACCGACTGGCACGATTGTGTCCTGAGCTGGTTAGTACTGAAAGGGAAAGGGTCAGATTAATGCTAAGAATGCTTAGGCCTGACATTGCTCTGAGTGTAGCTGGTGGCGTTCATAGGCCACAGACTGCAGAAGAGCTAGTCAGTGGTGCCTTGAATGCTGAGCACTATCTGAAGAATATCAGCCAGCAGAAGCAGGCCCCAGTCAGTACACAGAATCAGAGTCAGTCAGGAAATCAAAAGACTCAGAACACCAACCCCCACTGGAAGAAGAACCACAACGGGAAAAGAAGGCCATGGAACAAGTCTAATGGTGATCCGAAAGGCAAGAAGCCTAAGCACCCTCCTTGTGCCACCTGTGGGAAGATGCACCTTGGGACATGCTACTGGGATGCCAAGAGATGTTATACTTGCGGGAAGGAAGGACACTTTGCCAGAGAGTGTCCTACTGCCGCTAAGGCACCTCAGCAGCAGTATATTCAGCACAAAGGTGCTCCTCCCCAGCTTCACCATATGCAGGCTGCGATTGATGGTACTCCTATTTATCAGGGGCTATTAGAAGCCCCGCCTGCTACAACGGACGCCCGGGTTTTCTCGCTTACAAAGGAAGACGTGGCGACTGCCTCTACTGTTGTCACAGGTCAGATAATTATTTACAGTCATCCTGCTACTGCATTATTTGACACTGGAGCAACGCATTCCTTTATTTCTATGCTATATGCCACGAGATATGATATGCCACTGCAAGAACTAGATTGCAAGTTTCTGACTACATTGCCCTCGGGAGAGGTGATGCCCTCTACCCAAATGCTGCGGGCCGCACCGATCAGCATCGCAGATAGGGAACTCTACTGCGATCTGATAGTGCTTGATATGGCCGATTATGATCTGATATTGGGCATGGATTTCTTAAATAAATACGGCGCTTCATCGAGTGCCGTAAACGAAGAGTTATCTTCCGACCCGAGACGGGAATTCTCTTTGAATTTATCAGCGAGCCGAAGAAGAAGACTGGCAAATTCTTATCGGCTCTGAAGGCAAGGAAAATGTTAGAGAATGGATGTTCTGGATTTCTAGCTCATGTGGTTGATACTCGTCCTAGAGAGGACCCGAAGCTAGAAGACGTCGAAGTCGTATGCAACTATCCAGAGGTATTTCCTGATGACTTACCTGGGTTAGCACCTGAAAGAGATGTTGAATTTGCCATTGATTTGATTCCTGGTACTAACCCCATCTCGAAGGCACCGTACCGAATGGCGCCGACTGAATTGAAGGAATTGCAAGGACAGCTACAAGAGTTTCTCGACAAGGGACTTATTCGTCCTAGTCATTCCCCCTGGGGAGCTCCCGTACTGTTCGTCAAGAAGAAGGACGGGTCGATGCGTATGTGTATCGACTATCGGGCATTAAATAATGTGACCATAAAGAACAGGTACCCTCTGCCCAGGATAGATGACCTGTTCGATCAATTAAAGGGAGCTACGGTTTTCTCTAAGATCGATCTGAGGTCTGGTTATCATCAAGTCCGGGTGAAAAATGAGGACATACCCAAAACTGCTTTCCGGACGAGATACGGACATTATGAGTTCGTAGTGATGTCGTTTGGAGTCACTAATGCTCCGACAATATTCATGGATCTTATGAATCAGATTTTCTCGGCATTTCTCGACAGATTTGTGATCGTCTTCATCGACGACATCCTTATTTATTCGAGGACTTCCGAAGAGCATGCGGAGCACCTGAGTGTAGTATTACAGATTCTTCAGAAGGAACAACTGTATGCTAAATTTTCTAAATGTGAGTTCTGGCTGAACCAAGTATCATTCTTGGGACATGTTATCTCCAAGGACGGAGTGATGGTCGACCCAATTAAAATTGAGGCCGTAAGTAACTGGTCCAGACCCAAGAATGCCAGTGAGGTCAGAAGTTTTCTGGGGTTAGCAGGTTACTACAGAAAATTCGTAGAGAATTTCTCTCGGATTGCAGCCCCTATGACAGCTCTTACAAAGAAGGATAAGAAATATACCTGGACCGAGGGATGTGAGAAGAGTTTCTCTGAACTGAAAAGGAGGCTGACTAGCGCTCCTATATTGACTCTTCCCGAAAGTGATACAGGTTTCGATATGTACAGCGACGCATCCAAACTGGGACTCGGAGCTGTACTTATGCAAAATGAGAAGGTAATTGCCTATGCCTCTAGGCAACTGAAGGAACATGAAAAGAATTATCCTACCCATGATTTGGAATTAGCAGCGGTGGTCTTTGCACTGAAAACATGGAGGCATTATTTGTATGGCACTCAGTGCAAGGTCTTTACTGATCACCAGAGTCTGCGGTATTTCTTCACCCAGAAAGACCTAACATGCGACAACGCCGATGGCTCGAGTTGGTCAAGGACTACGATTGTGAGATCCTGTACCATCCGGGAAAAGCCAATAAGGTAGCCGATGCTCTTAGTAGAAAATCATGTGCTATTTTAATATCTTTGTCGGCTTTGTCACAAACCTTAGGGAAAGAGATTATGGATTTCGGAATCGAGATTATATCGGGACAGCTTTCTACTCTACAGATTGCGCCGACATTATTTGATGGTATTCTGGAGAAGCAGAATCTTGATCCGAGTTTTCAGAGAATCAAGCAAGAGATTCTTGAAGGCAAGGACGAGGGATTCCGGATTTCCGATAGTGGAGTCTTATATCTCCGGGATCAATTATGCGTTCCCGATGACTCCGACTTACGGACAAGGATACTCGAGGAAGCTCACGGAACACCTTATGCGATGCATCCTGGGTCTACCAAGATGTATCAAGATCTGAAAGGTAAGTTTTGGTGGTCCGGCATGAAGAAAGATGTAGCCCATTATATTAGCATGTGTTTGACCTGCCAGAGGGTCAAAGCAGAACACCAGAGACCTGGGGGAGTTCTGCAGCCTCTACCTATTCCCGAGTGGAAATGGGAGGACATATCTATGGATTTCATATCAGGGCTGCCTCGGACTACGAATGGATATGATAGTATATGGGTGATTGTGGACCGGCTGACCAAGTCTGCGCATTTTCTGGCTATCAGGATGACTTATTCAGTTAAGCAGTTGGCTCAATTGTACGTCAAGGATATTGTCCGACTACACGGGGTTCCCAAGACCATCGTCTCTGACCGAGATGGTCGATTTACTTCTGATTTTTGGGGACACGTGCAGAAGGCCCTTGGCACGAAGCTGAAGTTCAGTACAGCCTTTCACCCCCAGACTGACGGGCAGACTGAACGAGTAAACCAGATACTAGAGGATATGTTGCGAGCTTGCGCCTTGGACTTCAAGGGAAGCTGGTGTCGATACCTGAGCCTGGCAGAGTTTGCTTACAACAACAGTTATCAGGCTACTATCGGGATGGCACCGTACGAAGCACTGTACGGAAGAAATGCAGATCTCCTTTATGTGGCATGAGAGTGGTGAAAAGAGGGAGATGGGACTCCAGACTGATATTATTAATGAGACCACTCAGGCCATAAAGAATATCCGCCAGAGGATAGAGACTGCTCAGAGTCGGCAAAAGAGCTACGCTGATAAGCGACGCAGACCGCTCGAGTTCGAGGTTGGGGATTCGGTATTTCTGAAGGTAGCCCCTATGAAAGGGGTGATGAGATTCGGAAAGAAGGGGAAACTGAGTCCGCGATACGTGGGACCCTATCAGATTTTGAGACGAGTAGGCAAGGTGGCCTACGAGCTGGAGCTACCGCCAGAAATGGCGGCTATCCACAACGTCTTCCATGTGTCGATGCTCAAGAAGTGTACCCCTGATGCGAGTCAAATGATAGAACCCCCACCAGTGCAAGAGCAGGAGAGCCTTAGTTCCGAACGCCGCCCGATCCAGATCCTCGATCGGGAAGTTAAAAGACTAAGGAACAAGGAAATATCCTTAGTAAAGGTTCTGTGGCGGAACGAGCAGTGCGAGGAAGCCACCTGGGAACAGGAAGATACGATGAGATCAAAGTATCCGGAACTATTTTAAAGTTCGGGACGAACTTTCTATAAGAGGGGGAGGATTGTAACACCCCAAATTTGTCAATGTAAAATCATGACAATGTATGAAAATGGTTATAATAAAATGATATAAATTTCATGCAATCACATGCTATAAATGTCATGAATACATGAAATATTATATTCATGAATATTATTATCATGAAATATTAGCATGAAATATTATATTCATGAATATGGAATAATAAAAATATTATGAAATAATATTTTTGGAATATTATGAAATATTCTGAATTCATAAAATATTATTCATATTAGGAAATTTCATGATGGGCTTGGCTTAATGGGCTTTGATATGGATGAGTGCAAAAGGTGATAAAAAGGAGGGAGCAAGGATTGAACCTTGAACCTCCTAGTTGCACTCTCCATGTCTTAACCACTACACCAAGCATTGTTTCTTGTTGAGAGAATAAGAAACATGCTTGTTAAGTGTGTAAGAGTGAAGAGACATGTCTTTTCATGAGAAAAGTATAAATAAGGGGAAGTTGGAGTAACTTCCTTCTCTTCTTTTCTTCTTCCTCTTCACTCTTCCCCACCGAGACCCTCTCCCCTCTCCTTCTCATTTTCGAAAATTAAGTCTAGGGTTCTAGCCCTAGAAAAGTTGGAAGGAAGAAGACCTTTGAAGGTTCTTGCCACTACTAAGTCTAAGGAGCTCTAGAGAAGATTCGGAAAGGATTTGCACTTGCCCTACAAATCTAGGGTACCCTACGGTTTAAGAGAAGGCGAAATTTCCAGCGCTAGGATGTAAGTATCCTCTCGCCTGTGGCATAATTGCTATTGAATGTTTGCTTGTTTTGTTCTTTGGAAAATTCACAAGAACTTCCCTAGTGGAAGTTTCGGCCACTTCTTGTAAGGGGGTCCAAGAGAAGGCTTTTGATCATACTTTGATGCATGCTAGTACCCCTAGGAACTTTATACTCATATGTGATGTTTCCAAATTTTTGGAAAGACAAAAGTTAGGGTTTGGTACCCTACAAAGTTTCGGCCACCACCCACTTATGGGCTTTGGTTGCTTCTTGATGCATGAGGATATCCCTAGGAACTTAGGGTATGAATTTATGTTATTTTTCCATCATGTGTGATAACAAGAATTAGGGTTTTAGTGCCCTACAACTTTCGGCCAAGCATGATAGAAATTAGGGTTTGGGGATTTTATGATTTTCTCTAATGGATTCATGCTTAGGAATGTAGATCAAGTGTTTGAATATATGTTTGTATGAATATTTGATACTCCACCCTATGAAACTAGGGTTAGGGTTTAGATGGGTTTCGGCCAAGACCTAGGAATTAGGGTTAGTGGATGCTAACCCCACTTTGAGGGTTAAACCATGTTTAAATTGTTAACATGAAATATACTAGAGGTGTTTGTAAGAATGTTTGAAGGAATGCTTGATTGGAAAACCAAACTCCTTTACTTGTATGTTTCGGCCAACTCTAATTCTAGGGTTGGGAAGTACCTAATGAGACCATGAAGCATGCTACTACATATGTGATGTGTGTATAATTTATGTGACCTATCTTGTTAGGTATAAAAGCATGCCTTATAGCCCATGGGGCACCTTGATGATAAGAACATGATGTGTTTGATAATATGCCTAAAAAGGGTTACTCTATTGAAACTGGGATCAAGAGCACCCGAATGTGTGGTGTGTCCCTAGGGGATCAAGAGCACCCGAATGTGTGGTGTGTCCCTTTGAGAAGTGATTAAGAGTACCTTAAGGCATATATATATATATAAGTAATTGCATGATAAATTACTTTACTTTGGAAAGTTGTGTACCCGACTCGGAAGGGGGTCGTTAAACAAATCCAATGAGCATGTTAAGGTCATGGCATTGGTAGGACGGAAGGGTCCTGCTCTAATTAGATTGGTGGCTCGCTACCCCAATTTATTAGGGAACGCGCTTGATGTGGTACTACAACTGGGCCCTGGATGATGATATGATATTTTGAAGTACTTACCATTATGGAACTTATTTTTGAAAAACATTTCTCATCATGTGATCTTGTTCCGTAAAGTACTTAGAGATAAATTGATGTGATGTTTATGATGCTTTGATGAGATGCTTATGATGCTGATAATTCTATCTGATTATTGTGTACATGATATGATGTATTGATATGGATTTTGCGAGTAGGCCCGGATTCTTACTAAGCATGTTTTGCTTACTAGTTCCTGTTATTTTTCTTATGCTGCAGATGGCGGTAAGAAATACTCGAACTAAAGGAAGAGGCAGAGGGAAGGTTGGAGGATGTGTGTGGTGATGGCTCGGGAAAGAACGAAAGATTCTATCTACCTTGTTTTGTCTAGAATCTAAACTGCTTCCCATAATTACTATTGAAATTGTATTGCTATACTCTGAACGGGTGATGATCATGACTACTCTACTATGATTGAGTTAGTGGTATGGAACCTACGTTATGCTAGATAATACTATCATTAATGTTTAAATATTGTAGAATGCATGCTAAGGAAAATACTAGGTAATTACTATTTTTGTTTCTTATGAATGCTTCCTTTGCATGTATCTAAGACTAGATAACTCTTGCTATATTCCTATGTGGTATCTTGTTCAAACCATGTTTATTCCATGCTTTAGTGTGATACATGATCTTCCTATTAGGTTGCAAATGCATGTAGATATAAAAGAAAAGAAAAACCAGGCTTGGTAAATTAGTCTTCAATAGGCATGCCTACTACATTTCTTGTATGTAACTGTTTTGTTTGGATATACATGCTTAACATGATTGTATGATATGAGTGTATGGACCCGTAACCCCGCCTTTAGGGTAGATATAAGGTCGGGCGTTACAGTTTTCCCCTTGGGCATCCAATGCCACTAAGTAAAGAAGGCAACCAAGAGAGTCTGGTTAAAAGTAACTCCTTGTCACGAAGGCCTCCCGGGGTCATACTACTCTAGATTAAGCAAAATACATCCTAACACGGGATAGGGAGAAACCCATTAAATATTGTTAGCTAATCTCTAAAAAGATTGACCTCAATTTCGAGGCAATATACGAGTTATCCAGTTAAGCAGCCCTTTGTCACTAAGGGCTCCTTGTTATACAATCTCATACGCTCCCTCTACGTGGTGACCAAACTTTCACATCCACATGTACTCACCATTCACACATTTCAACAAACACATATAAGGCACAATACATATACAACAAGACATAAACATCTGAGTGAAAAAGAAAATGCATAAATACATAGTTCATATAATATCATCATATTGTAGCTATCTCCTATATCCTAAATATGGAGAATCTACTCCATTGCAAAGGGTATACAAAAAGAATACAATAAATGAAGCTTCTACAACCCTAAATAAAGTAGGAGAGGGAAGAGAAAGCTTATCCTTGTAGCGTGGGTCTTCTTGGAATATCTCGTTGCTTCGGAGGTGAATGGATCATGGAAGGAGGCGATGACAGCGTCTCTAGGGTCTCCCCTAGAGAGGAGAACCCTTCCCCAAGGCAAAGGGCATGAACTCCAAGCCAAAAGATGAGTGCCCTACAGGAAGGATCCCCTTTTATAGGGGGTGTGAGGTACAACTCATGGGTCGTGTGTGTTGGTGCAAAGAGCATCAGTCATGAACAGTCAACCTCTAGTATTTCGATGTTTGACAATATACTAAGGTCTAGTCAAAGTGATCAAGGTTTTAGCTAAACATGACCTGATATTTGGTAGGGTAAACCCAGGTTTGATCAGTTTGACAAAGGGTTAGCCAAACAGGACCTGATGTTTGGCAGTAACAATATACTAAGGTATAGTCAAAGTGATCAAGGGTTAAGCCAAACAAGACATGATGTTTGGTAGGTAAACCTAGGTTTGATCAGTTTGACAAAGGATAAGCCAAACATGATATGATGTTTGACAGAGTGAATAGAACCCAGGTTTGGTCAGTTTGACAAAGGGATAAGCAAAACATGACTTGATGTTTGGCAGAATGACTAAACTCATATTTGGTCAGATAGACCAAGGACTGAGCCAAACAGGACTTGATGTTTGACAAAGAGAAGTCTAGTCTGGATTAAGATGACTAGCAATGAATTCATTATATGAAGGAACGAAATCCTAGTAAGTGAAGCTAGGTGAAGAAATCCTGGTGAGTGAAGCTGGGTCCTAGTGAGTGAAGCTAGGTGGACGAAGTCCTGGTGAGTGAAGTTGGCCAAGAAGTCTTGACCTACAGGGTTGAGCACGATGTCCTAGTTCAGGGAATTGGGCATGATGTCCTAGTCGAGGGTTGGGCACCGAAGACTTGGTCCGGGGGTCTGAGCATGAAGTCCTGGTCAGGGATCGGACAATGGAGTCTTTGCCAAGCAAGGACTACGGATAGTAGTAGAGACAGGTCAAGGATCGGACATCTCGAGATCCGGGAGTCTCGGAGGCCGAGCATGAAGTCTTGGTCCAGGGGACTGAGTAGAAGACTTTGTCGAGCAGGGATCGCAGACAGAAGTAGAGATGAGTTGAGGTTGGACATCTCGAGATCTGGGTTCTCTGAGGCCGAGAAAAAGTCCAACCGGAGGTCCCAATTTGCAAAAGGTAGCTTCTCCATATTGGAGTACGTGAAATATGCGTTCCTCGAAAAGTGGAACAGTAGGCATTGGTTCGACCTAGGATTTCAGGTGTAATCCAAAGTTAAAACCAGGCAGCTTTGGCTGTCAATCACTAAGGCATATGATTATTTGTCTACTTGTTGTATGTTATATTGTCTTGTAGGTACTTGGAGTTGGAGGCAAGATAGGAGAGCAAACATAACTTGGGAAAAGCCTTCCTAGGTGACTGATATGAATCAGGCACCCTAGGTGGAGGGCACCTTGGGTTAAGTGTAACACCCAATAATTTTCATGAATTATTAGGAATTTTTCTAAATTTTATAGCATTTTTTCAAAAAAAAAAATAAAAAGAAAAAAAGGGGGGTCGGGCGGGGTTTGATCCTGCGACCACAGGGCAAAGCAAGCCCTTAAGCAAGTTGGGCTAACCAATAGGTTGGGGGTATCAAGCACAAAAAAAGATGAAGCGAATTAATGTTATAGGTAAGTAAGTCCTTTTCATGAAGAGATGTTTCAACTTCCACTTAAGTTGCATTAAAACCCTATTAGGGCTTTTGGGAGGCTGCGCGAACAGGAGTTGGGAGGCTGCGAAAACAGGAAGAAAACAAGGGTTTTCTTTCTCCTTCTTCTTCCTCTTGAGTGGAGAACCTAGGGTTTCTTCCCTAGGGCCAAGGAGTGGAGTTTTCTCGCAAGGAAGAGAAGAGGAGCGCTACGCTAGGATTTTCAAGATACTTAGTGAATTTTCTTCAAGGAAAGGGTAAGTAAATCACTCACCTGCAATAGAAGTAGTTTCGTATGTATATTCTCGTTGTAGAACCGTAATTTTGTGATCTAAGTGCATACTTTGAGAATATTGTCTTATTGTGTGATTTAAGTTTCTAAAGAATATATGTTCTTATCATAGAACTTGAATTTGAGTAGGTTTGTATGTGTGATCTAAGTATGATAAGACCAAGTTCTTGAAAAGTCCCAAAAATGAGTTTTGGGTTAAGGGCACGCAAGGTGCTTGATGGAAGTTCCAAGTAAGAAAGGTAAAGTTTGTAGTGCAAAATTTATGCAAAAAAAAAGATAGCTTGATAAGTATAAGCATGTTGAGTAAGAAAGTATTTTACTTTTGTAAAGTGACATGTACCGGGCAAATGAGAGGCCCACAGAAAGTTAGAAGGAAGCTCTAATAGGGTGCGGTGGCTAGCTACCCCGAAACCTATTAGGGATGCGCGCATTGGTACATTGATATCATGGTACAGTGTCAAGGCCTGAGAAAGTTGATTATTATTTTGAAGTATATGAGTATATGTAAGTGTTTCAATTTCCTTGAGTGCATGTTTTTGGTTATGTATGTTGACATGGTTATGTTATAAGCATGTTAAAGAGAAAGAGCAAAGAAGTTAGTGTTTTAAAGTATGGAAATGTATCATTAGTAAGTTTCAAAAGAAATCATGAGCATGTTAAGTTTGCAAGTGTTTTGATGCTAGTAAATGTTTTCAAGCATGATTGAGCATGAAAGTGTATGAAAGTTTCCATGTGCAAATATTTCCAAGTGCATGTATTTTGAAGCAAGCATTCTTTGAAATGAGCATGTTTATTATCGATAACATGGATTTGTGAGTTAGGATTTACTTACTAAGCAATTTGCTTATTAGTTGCATTTCCTTCTATTGCAGATAAAGGTAAAGAAAAAGCATAAGCTATGGAGGCGAACGGGACTTGCATTGATGTTCAGTGGCGGCGGAACCGTGGAAGAGATATTTGGGATAAGTTTTAGAGGTGTTTTGATTTATAGAAACTCATGGTTGATGTTTTGGATTGGTAGGATGTGATCACCTTATTTAAACTTTACATGGAGTCAAAGTTGGGTACAAAGTTAGTAGAGATTGCATGTGTTTTGATAAGTTTGTTAAATTTCGTAGAAATCCTAATTTCAAGTTATTGGATTCGTTTTGAGTTGCTAAGATGTTCATAAAACTAGTATAGAGTATATATTTAGAGTTATTTCTTTATATGCTTTGGAAGTATATGAATTATGGACCCTTGAAAGGAGTTCCCAGGTCTGTAAATGCAGGTTTCAGGCGTGCTAGTCGACTGGTTCAGAACCAGTCGACTGCCCTATCGAACAGAAAGTTTCTGTTCGATGCACCAGTCGACTGCCAAGAGGCCAGTCGACTGGTGCCGGGCACAGAAAGTTTCTGTGGCTGACACCAGTCGACTGGCTATTTAGCAGTCGACTGGTACCATTAAAAGGAAAGTGTTGTAGGGCAGATGGTTAGTGCTTTAGTTTTACAACTAAGAGGTCTAAGGGTCAAATCCTTGCAAAGCAAATAAAATGAAAGTTTTTTTTTAAAAGAAAAAAATTCAGAGCAAGTTAAGGGAAGTCAAGTAGTTGTAACCTAAGGCTAAGAATAAGGTAAAGTTAAGGTTAAGTAAAAGTGACATCCGCTTTAAGGGAGAGAAGTTAAGGGGTCGTCACAGAGTGGTATCAGAGCAAAAGGTTTCCACCCTTCCGCCACACTGACATCAAGCATCAATCTTACCGCCTGCCAAGTAAGAAGTTCAAATGTTGTAGTTTTGTATGCTTTTCATTATTGACTGCTAGTATCAGTAAGTGCATGATGATAAGGAAGTATGTTAGTATTATTATATGCTATTATGTGCATGATCAGTATATGATATATGTCTATGATGATATGAGTAGAATGATAGTGAAGTAATGAAATGCCCTTATTGAAGTAATGTCCTGTCTCTACGAGAATGATGATAAGTAATGTCCACATTCTCTTTATGATATAAATGAAGAGAATGCCAAGAGGATGTCCTAGAAAGGCCCAAAATGAGGAGCAAGCTCCTAGAGGGCAAGAGGCAACATAGTCTCTTTATGATATAGAGTAAGAAAATGTCAAGAGGACGTCCTAGAAAGGCCCAAAATGAGGAGCGAGCTCCTAAAGGGCAAGAGGCAACAAAGTCAGTACCACCACCAAATCTTTTAGAGGTGGTGGCTCGGTTACAAAGGTAAGTAGTAGAATAGCAGCAATTTATTGCCACCATGATGACTAACCAGTAGGCCACCCCTGCTACCCCTCCAGTGGCGCCAGTGGCGTAAGTAGTGGCACCAGTGGTGACAGAGGTTCCCCCAGTACCTCTGGCAAGAGAAGTAAGACAAGAGGCATATCTGATCCAGTGGCAAAGACTGAAGCCCGAGAATTTTTCTGGCACAAGTGAACCATGGGATGCTTAAGCATGGTTCAAAATGTTGGAAAGAATAGTAGGGCTACTGGACTGACATGAGGTAGAGAAGATAAAGTGTGCATCTTTCTGACTTACGGGAGATGCTAGGATGTGGTGGGAGAAAGTTAAGGCCAAGAGAAATATCAGCTAGATGACATGGACCGACTTCGAGACTGAGTTCTTCGAAGAATATTTTCACATGCGAGTAACCAACGAGCATTACGACGAATTCACGGAGTTCAAACAAGGAGACTTATCCGTGGATGAAGCAGTGAAGAAGTTTAATCGGTTAGCTCATCTGTGCCCAGAGCTAGTTAGCACAGAAAAAGAGAGAGTCAGGCTAAGGCTCAAGATGTTAAGGCCTGAGATAACGTTAAATGTGGCTAGCAGTGTTAAGAGGTCGCAAACCTCTGAAGAACTGATAAGTAGTGCTTTGATCATCAAGCACTACTTAAACAGTACAAAGACCACCAGAAATGTTGAACGATGAAGTTCTTAATGACCTTACCTTCGAGAGAGGTCATGGCATCTACTCAATGGCTAAGAGTGGTATTAATTCGGATTTCCAACCGAGAACTCTATAGTGATTTAGTAGTCCTTGAGATGAAGAATTACGATATCATTTTAGGGATGAATTTCTTGAGCAAGTACAGTGCCTCTATTGAATGTCGCAAGAGAAAAGTCAAGTTCACACCAGAAGCAGAACCTCCATTCAAGTTTATTGGAGACCCAAAGAGAAAGACAAAAAGGTTCTTACCTACCTTACAAGCTCAGAGAATGTTAGAGAAGGGGTGTTCTGGTTTTCTAGCTCATATAGTAGATGCAAGTCAAAGAGAAGGATTAAAGAAAGAGGAAGTGAGGGTAGTATGTGACTATCCGGAGGTATTTCCTGAAGAGTTACCAGGACTCCCTCCCAATCGAGAAATTGAATTCGAAATTGAGTTGGTCCCAGGAACCAACCCAATTTCAAAGGCACCTTATCGCATGGCACCAGCAGAACTGAAAGAGCTGCAAGAACAGTTACAAGAGCTGCTCGACAAGGGTTTCATCCGCCCTAGTCATTCACCTTGGGGAGCTCCTGTGTTGTTCGTCAAGAAGAAAGATGGATTCATGCGAATGTGCATAGATTATCGAGCCTTGAATAAGGTAACCATCAAGAACAGATATCCCTTGCAAAGGATAGATGATTTATTCGATCAGTTGAAGGGAGCCACGGTGTTCTCCAAAATAGATCTGCGATTAGGTTACCATCAACTCAAAGTGAAGGAGAGTGATGTGCCAAGGACTGCTTTTAGTACAAGATATGGGCACTACGAGTTTGTGGTCATGCCCTTTGGAGTGACAAACGCCCTTGCGACGTTTATGGATCTAATGAATAGAGTGTTGTTCAAGGACTTTCTTGACAAGTTCGTCATTGTCTTCATTGATGATATCCTAGTGTATTCAAAGACTCAGGAAGAACATGAAGAACACCTGAAGATAGTGTTGCAGACCTTACACCAGAGGGAGCTGTACGCCAAATTCTCAAAGTGAGTTTTGGCTTGACCAGGTGGCATTCCTAGGCCACATCATTTCCAAAGAAGGCATTATGGTAGACCCAGCCAAGATTGAAGCAGTTAGTAACTGGAGTCGACCAACGAATGCTAGTGAGATTAGAAGTTTTCTGGGTTTAGCAGGGTACTACAGAAGGTTTGTAGAGGACTTTTCAAAGATAGCTTCTCCACTTACAGCCCTTACCAGAAAGAATAAAAAGTATGAGTGGACTGAAGACTGTGAGCAGAGTTTTCTTGAGTTGAAGAAGAGACTGACAAGCACTCCTATTCTTACAGTACCCGAAGGTGATAAGAGCTTTGATATATACAGTGATGCATCAAAGCTAGGACTTGGAGCCGTTTTTATGCAAGAAGGCAAAGTCATAGCTTATGCTTCCAGGCAACTCAAGGATTATGAAAAGAATTACCCCACTCATGATCTAGAGTTAGCAGCTGTAGTCTTCGCTCTAAAAATATAGAGACAATATCTGTATGGAGTGCAGTGCAAGATTTATACAGATCACCAGAGTCTGAAATATTTCTTCACTCAGAAAGACCTCAATATGAGACAGCGAAGGTGACTTGAGTTAGTGAAGGATTATGACTGTGAGATCCTTTACCACCCTGGTAAGGCAAATAAGATAGCAGATGCACTGAGTAGAAAGACTTGTGCCACTTTGATGTCCTTGTCATCATTATCACCACCATTACAGAAGGAAATAGTAGATTACGGAGTTGAGATCATTTATAGGCAGTTAGCTCAATTGACACTAGAGTCAACCTTGCTTGAAGATATACAGAAAGAGCAAGCTGATGATTCTGATATCCAAAGGATCAACCAAGAGATACAAGAAGGAGAGAGTAAAGAGTTTAGAGTATCTGGTAGTGGGATACTCTATTATGGTGACCGTTTATGTGTCCCCAATAGTGAAGAGCTGAGAAAGAAGATTCTTGAAGGATCCCATAGAAGTTCCTACTCAATGCACCCTGGTTCCACTAAGATGTACCAGGACTTGAGAAGAAGATTTTGGTGGTCTAAAATGAAAAGAGACATAGCCAAGTATGTCAGCACCTGCCTGACATGTCAGAGAGTTAAAGCAGAACACCAGAGACCAGGAGGTATCCTACAACCCATTCAGATTCCAGAGTGGAAATGGGAAGACATAGCCATGGATTTCATAGTTGGTCTACCAAAGACAACTAATGGCTATGACGCTATTTGGGTAATAGTAGACAGATTGACCAAGTCTGCCCACTTCATGGCAATCAAAGTGTCTTATTCGATTGAAAGATTAGCTCAGCTATATGTACAGGAAGTGATCCGACTACACGGAGTCCCGAAGACCATTATCTCTGATAGAGATGGTCGTTTCACTTCACACTTTTGGAAGTGCGTACAGACAGCGCTAGGCACCAAACTGAAGTTTAGCATAGCTTTCCATCCCCAGACTGATCGACAGACAGAGAGAGTGAATCAAATTCTAGAAGATATGCTCAGAGCTTGTGCATTAGATTTCAAAGGCAGTTGGTGCAAATATTTATGTTTAGCTGAGTTTGCCTACAACAACAGTTACCAAGCCACTATTGGTATGGCACCCTATGAAGCTCTTTATGGTAGGAAGTGTAGATCTCCTCTCTGTTGGTATGAAGGTAGTGAGAAGAAAGAAATGGGGTCTCAGACTGACCTTATAGATGATACCACAGAAGCTATAAAGAGCATCCGCCAGAGAATAGAAGCTGCTCAGAGTAGGCAGAAGAGTTATGCCGATGTACGCCGTAGACCATTAGAGTTTGAAGTTGGGGATACAGTTTTCATCAAGGTAGCGCCTATGAAGGGTGTAATGAGATTCGGCAAGAAAGGCAAGCTAAGTCCTCGATACATAGGACCCTACCTAGTGACGAAAAGAGTTGGCAAAGTAGCTTATGAGTTGGAACTACCTTCAGAGATGTCAGCAATACACAATGTGTTCCATGTCTCAATCCTAAAGAAGCATATCTCAGATGCCAACCAAGTGATTGAGCCACAGATGGTACAAGTTCAAGAAGATCTCAGTTATGAAAGTCGACCTATTCAGATAATAGATCGAGCAGATAAGAAGTTGAGGAACAAAGTGGTACCACTAGTAAAAGTCTTATGGCTGAATCAGAAGTATGAAGAGGCAACTTGGGAATCAGAAGATAGCATGAGGCAAAGGTATCCAGACCTGTTCTAAGTTCGAGGATGAACTTTTTATAAGGTAGGGAGGATTGTAACACCCAATAATTTTCATGAATTATTAGGATTTTTTCTGAATTTTATAGCATTTTTTTCAAAAAAAAATAAAAAGAAAAAAAAGGGGGGTCGGGCGGGGTTTGATCCTGCGACCGCAGGGCAAAGCAAGCCCTTAAGCAAGTTGGGCTAACCAATAGGTTGGGGGTATCAAGCACAAAAAAAGATGAAGCGAATTAATGTTATAGGTAAGTAAGTCCTTTTCATGAAGAGATGTTTCAACTTCCACTTAAGTTGCATTAAGACCCTATTAGGGCTTTTGGGAGGCTGCGCGAACAGGAGTTGGGAGGCTGCGAAAACAGGAAGAAAACAAGGGTTTTCTTTCTCCTTCTTCTTCCTCTTGAGTGGAGAACCTAGGTTTCTTCCCTAAGGCCAAGGAGTGGACTTTTCTCGCAAGGAAGAGAAGAGGAGCCCTACGCTAGGATTTTCGAGATACTTAGTGAGTTTTCTTCAAGGAAAGGGTAAGTAAATCACTCACCTGTAATAGAAGTAGTTTCGTATGTATATTCTCGTTGTAGAACCGTAATTTTGTGATCTAAGTGCATACTTTGAGAATATTATCTTATTGTGTGATTTAAGTTTCTAAAGAATATATGTTCTTATCATAGAACTTGAATTTGAGTAGGTTTGTATGTGTGATCTAAGTATGATAAGACCAAGTTCTTGAAAAGTCCCAAAAATGAGTTTTGGGTTAAGGGCACGCAAGGTGCTCGATGAAAGTTCCAAGTAAGAAAGGTAAAGTTTGTAGTGCAAAATTTATGCAAAAAAAAAGATAGCTTGATAAGTATAAACATATTGAGTAAGAAAGTATTTTACTTTTGTAAAGTGACATGTACCGGGCAAATGAGAGGCCCACAGAATGATAGAAGGAAGCTCTAATAGGGTGCGGTGGCTAGCTATCCCGAAACCTATTAGGGATGTACACATTGGTACATTGATACCATGGTACAGTGTGAAGGCCTGAGAAAGTTGATTATTATTTTGAAGTATATGAGTATATGTAAGTGTTTCAATTTCCTTGAGTGCATGTTTTTGGTTATGTATGTTGACATGGTTATGTTATAAGCATGTTAAAGAGAAAGAGCAAAGAAGTTAGTGTTTTAAAGTATGGAAATGTATCATTAGTAAGTTTCAAAAGAAATCATGAGCATGTTAAGTTTGCAAGTGTTTTGATGCTAGTAAATGTTTTCAAGCATGATTGAGCATGATTAGTGTATGAAAGTTTCCATGTGCAAATATTTCCAAGTGCATGTATTTTGAAGCAAACATTCTTTGAAATGAGCATGTTTATTATCGATAACATGGATTTGTGAGTTAGGATTTACTTACTAAGCAATTCGCTTATTAGTTGCATTTCCTTCTATTGCAGATAAAGGTAAAGAAAAAGCATAAGCTATGGAGGCGAACGGGACTTGCATTGATGTTCAGTGGCGGCGGAACCGTGGAAGAGATCTTTGGGATAAGTCTTAGAGGCGTTTTGATTTATAGAAACTCATGGTTGATGTTTTGGATTGGTAGGATGTGATCACCTTATTTAAACTTTACATGGAGTCAAAGTTGGGTACAAAGTTAGTAGAGATTGCATGTGTTTTGATAAGTTTGTTAAATTTCGTAGAAATCCTAATTTCAAGTTATTGGATTCGTTTTGAGTTGCTAAGATGTTCATAAAACTAGTATAGAGTATAGATTTAGAGTTATTTCTTTATATGCTTTGAAAGTATATGAATTATCGACCCTTGAAAGGAGTTCCCAGGTCTGTAAATGCAGGTTTCAGGCGTGCCAGTCGACTGGTTCAGAACCAGTCGACTGCCCTATCGAACAGAAAGTTTCTGTTCGATGCACCAGTCGACTGCCAAGAGGCCAGTCGACTGGTGTCGGGCACAGAAAGTTACTGTGGCTGACACTAGTCGACTGGCTATTTAGCAGTCAACTGGTACCATTAAAAGGAAAGTGTTGTAGGGCAGATGGTTAGTGCTTTAGTTTTACAACTAAGAGGTCTAGGAGTCAAATCCTTGCAAAGCAAATAAAATGAAAGTTTTTTTTTAAAAGAAAAAAATTCAGAGCAAGTTAAAGGAAGTCAAGTAGTTGTAACCTATGGCTAAGAATAAGATAAAGTTAAGGTTAAAGTAAAAGTGACGTCCGCTTTAAGGGAGAGAAGTTAAGGGGTCGTCACATTAAGGGTGTCCATCCCAGGCACCCAACATACAAGGCACCTGAAGCTTACCAAGCCCCTAAATGCTATCAGGCGCTTGGGAAGCATGCTTTATCCCACCGCCGAGTTCGCTGGTTTGGATCAGGTTTGACTGCTTCTGAGGCGCCCTAGAAGCTTATCAAGCGCCCAAGAAGCTGCTATAAAAGGGGCTTTGACCCCTCACTTCAGAATACCAAGATTTCCATCTGCTCATTCATTTTGTGCAAAGCAAAAGCGCTCAGACGAAGTTCTGCGACTAAGGAGGCTCCAAGTGGAAGTGCACAATGCTTTGGAGTTCCAGATTAGTCGAGATAATTGACTAGTTTGACTTGCTTTTAGTTCACAAGTTATTTTACTATTTATCCCTTAGTACTTGTAAATTTATACTGTAAGACGGGTTTTCTCTACCTCCAAAAATTCTGAAAAGGAGACCATTAGCGGACTCACACCGAGTATATGGACTTGGACGTACTGACCCTAGGAGGTCGGGAACCAAGTAAATAAATCACCTGTGTCTATTGTGTTTTGTTCTTTACTTTTATTATTCCGTTATGCTACTAATGTTTTGTTTACGAAGTAATATGAAGAAAAGACAAAAAGAAGCGAGTCGATATTCACCCCGCCCCCTCTGTCGACGTCACTGATCCAACAATTGGTATCAGAGCAGGTGACTCTGATCAGACTCATCGTCAAAGGAGCAACAAGTCCAGAAATTGAAGGGGAGCAAAGGGTGAATAAAGGTATATTTTAATTATGTCAATCTTTAAATTACATATAATTTGTTTTAAGTGCAGGGAGAGAGGACACTATAAAAACTAGTGTCCTACTCGTAAGACTCATACGTCATCACCGGCGGCAACAAAGGAATCGACGCTAGGAGTCTTGAGAGACATAAGTCATTTCTGATGCTTCAAGTGTCAAAAGCAGGGACACTACATGAAGCAATGTCCGACCACGGTAAAGGTGGTATAAAAACATAATTTTCGCAATAATACTTTTTCTGCATAGTTACACAATCCTTTTGGTAATTTAGATAACAATGCCAATTTTCTGATAAATTAGATTTTTTGTATAGCAAACTTAATGTATTGCATGATAATTTAGCTAGTAATAATCCAAATCAAAAATTGATAATATTAAAATATTGAATATTAATTCATTAATCTTTAATATTAATGCTATAATTTTTGAAATTATTTTTAATACTTTAATTAATAATTTTTTCGATAATTCTAATAACTCTAAGGATAGTGATGAAATTTTAATTAATAATCTTTCTGATAATTCTGATAATTCTAAGTATAGTGATAAAATCTTAATTAATAATCTTTCTGATAATTTTAATAATTCTAAAGATAGTGATGAAATTTTAATTAATAATCTTTTTGATAATTCTAATAAATCTAAGGATAGTGATGAAATTTTAATTATTATTATTTCTGATAATTCTAATAACTTTGAAGATAATGTTGATGATAATACTCGACCTTTAATTAATAATTCTACTGATTTTGAATATAATGATACACACTTAATTAACAATCCTAAAAATTATTCTACCTATTTTGAAGATAATGATACAACTTTTATTAACTCTGAAGATGAAGGAGAATATGATTATGAATATGGAATAAATTTATTAAAATTGAAGCTATAATTAAAAAAGCTTACAAGAATTCAAGTAAACTAGAGATATTAAATAATGTTGAAAACTTAAAAACAAAAGAAATAATTTATGAATTTGATTTTTTTCAAATTAATGGAAATGATGCAATTAGATCCAAAATTATTATTCAAATCTTAAAAAGTTCAATCTTAATTAAATCTTAAATTTTAATTAATTCATAAAAACTTAAATTCTTAATTAATTCTTAAAAACTTAATTTCTAAAATTAAACACAAAGTTAACTTAAATTTTAATTAATTTGCTAAGGAAATTTTTTTGTTGCAAAAATTGGTTTAAACAAAAAATTGTTTGTTTTGCAAAGCCGGTTTTTTTAAGTAAAAGTTTCTTTAAAATTTAGGCTTGCAAATTTTTAAGTGAAAACTTATTTAAGTGCAAAAAGTTTTTGTGTGTGCAAATGTTTTTTCTCTATCTTGAAAAACACTAAGTCAAAAACTTAAAGCACTTAGAAGTTTTAAAAACTGCATATCATTGAAAGTTTTAGGGGCAGAAAGTTTATTTCAGGGGGAGCAAATTAACTATTTTTATTCAAGTATTTCTTAAGATAATGTTTTTTGTTAGATGTACTTGAAATGCTTTTTAACTTAACTTTTTGAACCATGTTGCCATAAATTAAAAAGGGGGAGATTGTTGGTGCTGGAAGCACCAAAGTCAAACCTGAGTTTTGATAATGGCAAAGGGTTCAGAAGTTAAGGTTTTGTTATGATCTAACAAGGATAATCAAGTGTGCAGGTAAAGTCCTAGGTACACTAGGCACGAAGTCCTGGTTCTAAGAATTGAACACTAAGTCTTGGCTGCGAGCTGGGTAACTAAGTCTTGACATAAGGTTGGGCAATAAGTCCTAGTCGTGGACTGGGCACCGAAGACCTGGTGAGTAAAGCTGGGCAATAAGTCCTGGCCGAGGGCTGGGCACTGAAGACCTGGTGGGAAAAGCAGGGCACTAAGTCCTAGTCATGGACTGAACATGAAGACCTGATCCAGGGGATTGGGCAAAAGTTCAACCGGAGGAGCTGATTGGCAAACTGGTAAAATCTCCTGAGAGGAGTAGGTGAGGACGTGTTCCCCGTGGAGGGAACATTAGGTGTCAGTTCGACCTAGGGCTCCATTTGGGAAGTCCAAAGTCAGAACCAAGACAGTTCAGGCTGTAAATCATGATTAATTCTATATTATTTATATGTTTCTTGTGTTTTGGAACTAACCCTGGTTGCAGGAACGAAGGGATGAAGGATTCTACTCCTAGGCGGCTCAATGGAGTGAGGCGCCCTCTGGGTTAGGCGCCTGTATTGAGATAGGCACCCCAGATAAAGGGTTAATTCCAGCCACTGTGAAGCAAACCTCAAGACTGCATATGAGGGCGCCTGTATTAACACAGGCACCCCAGTCAGCTCAGGCGCACTGGTTGAGGGGATAAGCACTAGCCAAGTCTGCGAATTGATGTTCGCGCAGAGAGGGTCACGTGTCAGGCGCCCCCTTCAACATAGGCACCCCAGCCACGACTATATAAAGGGGTTCACCCCCTTGGCTTCCAAAACAATTGCTTTCTATGGACTTATTCAAGCTCTCCACTCCGACAAACTCCGTGCTCAGGATTCAAGCGCCAACGATGACCCGCAACTCCGAATTTCCAACCTCTCCGATTGTCGGTATAAAATTGTTTTACTGCTGTATCTTGTTTTTAATTCTATATTCGAACTTCAGTTGTAATATTTTACACAATATAGAATTGCCCATCGTAAACGGTCAAGGACCGTGGGCCTTGGAGTAGGAGCCGACCGCGACTCCGAACCTAGTAAAACAAACGTGTTAGCATTGCCTTGTTTTACTTTCCATTGCACAATTTCTCTAAGTTTTACGAAAAAGTTAACGATCGATATTCACCCCCCCTCTATCGATTCAATCCGATCCCACAAATAGGACCTAATGTTTGATAGGGTAAACCCAGGTTTGATCAATATGACAAAGGGATAGCCAAATAGGATCTGATATTTGGTAGAGTGAATAGAACTCAGGGTTGGTCAGTTTGACTAAGGAATAAGCCAAACAGGACTTGATGATTGGCAAAATGACTAAACTCATATTTGGTCAGATAGACCAAGGACTGAGCCAAAAAGGACTTGATGTTTGGCAGAGAGAAGTCTAGTCTAGATTAAGATGACTAGCAAAGAATTCATTATGAAGGATGAAATCCTAGTAACTGAAGTTAGGTGAAAAAAATCCTGGTGAGTGAAGCTGGGTCCTAGTGAGTGAAGCTAGGTGGACGAAGTCCTGGTGAGTGATGCTGGGCAAGAAGTCTTGATTTGCACGGTTGAGCACGAAGTCCTGGCCGAGGGTTGGGCACTGAAGTCTTGGTCCGAGGGACTTAGCATGAAGTCCTAGTCGGGGATCGGGCAAGGAAGTCTTTGACAAGAGAGGACTATGGACAAAAGTAGGGACGGGTTATGGATCGATCGCCTCAAGATCCGGGAGTCTCGGAGCCGAGCGTGATGTCTTGGTCCTGGGACCGAGCAGAATACTTTGCCGAGCGGGGATCGCTGACGGAAATTGAGATGGGTCGAGTCAGACGTCTCAAGATTCGGGTTCTCAGATGTAACGACCCAGAAAATTTTCCTAATATTTCTTTAAAATATTGAGCATGTCTAGATAATTTTCCGAGGGACCTAGGAACATTAACACGAATTTTAATCTAGAAATCCATAGTTTTTCCATTTAAATTGGGGAAATAGGCACTAATGGGCCTTATTTGAGCTTTCTAGTACCATGATTATTGGTGAATCTTAGGTAAAAATTTATAGAAATATAAAGGGATTTTAATGAGAAATATTAACATAATTATGGGAGAATTTTTAAGGGATTTTCGAAATAATAGAAAAAAATAAAATAAAAATAAAATGGAAAATTAGTGCATGCACCAAGGATTGAACCTTGGACCTCTTGTACAACTATGCATGCTCTAACCAATTCACCTAGCAAGGGAGTGCTATGAGGAAATGAAGTGGATTATGGTTAAGGCTTAGGGAAAATGAAGAGACACCATGACTCTTCACTTACCCTCCTTAATGTGTTATAAAGAGGGGGAATGGGAGTTACTTCCTTCCTTCCATCAAATCCACTTTTCTTCTTCCTCCTCCCTCACTCTAGCCGAAACCCCAAGAGGGGATTCTCCCTTGGAAAAAGGTTCACCTAAGGCTCCGTCTCCAAGATCCAAGGCTTTTACAAGGGTACAAAGGCTAGGGGTGGTCAAGAGGCAACAAGATCTTCATCCTTCTCCCAAATCTAAGGTCTATAATCAAGATCAACCAAGGTAAGACTCCCTCACATGTGGTATAATAGTTCTCCTTGATGTTTAGCATGATATAAAGTTTGGTTTGGGTTTGATGTTGAAGAAACCATGATTTGGACCCCTATGACTTTCGGCCACTAGGGTTTTTGGGTCCAAGTTGATGTTAAAAATCTTACTCATGCTTTCTAATGTTTTTCCATGATGAATATAAGTTAAAATAAGATTTGGAGAAATTTTGGGGTACCCTAGTATCCCCTAGGGTTTCGGCCAACCCCATGAACCCATGGGTAGGGTTGGATCTAAACCTTCAAGTATGTATTTTGTGTATTATCATGATATAAGGGAGATTGACGGTGACTTATGTGAATTTTCACGAGGCTTTGTGACCCTATAACTTTCGGCCAAGTAGGGGTCTAGGGCAAAGAGTTGGGGCTTACCATAAGTAAGGGTCCTAATGGTTCCTATGGTATGGTATGGAAGGCGTTAGATGGTTAATTGGAAATTCTATGAATTTATGCATGCACCCATGGATCCTTATATGTTTCGGCCAACCCTAGAAAATAGGGCTTGGGGTTAGGGTGAACCCTAATCATGAGCCTAAATGGCTTCTTATGGCCCTATAGGTAATGTATGGTTGTTACTTTTCCTTATGCTAGCTTACATTTAATTGAATGAGGGAACTCCTCCCTTATAGGTTTCGGCCAAGCAAGGTAACTAGGGTTTGGGGGGAGTTAGGGTTTGAAGAATGATGGTTTATGGTTTATTATGAAGTATATATATAGGTTCAAGCATGCGGTAGAAATTAAGTTACCTATAACCCTAACCTTAAGCACCATGTTTCATGTTTGTATGTTTATGATTGGATGCCATGCTTAATAGGTTTATTCATGAATGTCTTATGTTCTATGCCATGCACTTGGATAGTAGGTAGCATGTTTATGGAAGTTCTACCTATGCATGCTTGTGAGAGATACCATGCTTATGGATGAAATGCAATGCTTACCTTATGTATTATGACCATGCAAGCTCCATGGATTAGGAAAATGGTCTATGTAAATATATCATGTGCAATGGATATAATGCAATGCTTACCTTAGATGCCATGATCATGCAAGCACTAGGAATAGGAATCATGTTTTATGTAAGCATGCCATGTTCTATGAATGAAAATGCATGCCATGTTTTATGAATGAAGATGCATGCCAAGTTTTATGAATGAAGATGCATACCATGTTTTATGAATGAAGATGCATGTCATGTTTATGAACGAAGATGCATGCTATGTTTATGAATAAAGATGCATGCCATGATGTGTGAATGATGAAGCATGTGAAGTATTTTACTTTATGAATGGGCTTGTACCGGACCAAAGTATGGGTCCAAGGGATGGGCACCTTAAGAATGCCCCGGTTCTGGACTACCGACTATGCTGTCCACGGTTCTGGCACTACCGAAGCTGTGCAACAGGGATGGGCACCTTAAGAACGCCCCGATTCTGGGACTACCGACTATGCTGTCCTTACCCTAGTAGGTCGGGGCTCGCTACCTCATGTTTACTTAGGGATGCGCGCTTATGATGTATGTATGTGGTACAAGCCGAGGACCCCCAATGATGTTATGATTATGTTTAAGTATTTAAAAATATGATTTTAAAAGTTAAGCATCCTTATGTATATGCATTAGACTCATGCATTCATTCATGTTATGCATTCTGCCATGATAGTAATGTCTTATGCTTATGTTTCATGTCAAGAAAATATGCATGATAGTAAACGATTTATGCTTATGTTCATGTTTATGCCATGTATCATGCCATGCTAAGAATGTTTATTATGTTTATGTTTATGCCATGTATCATGCCATGCTAGGAATGTTTATTTATGTTCAGGTTTATGCCATGTATCATGCCATGCTAAGATTGTTTATTATGTTTATGTTTATGCAATGTATCATGCCATGCTAGGAATGTTTATTTATGTTTTGGTTTATGCCATGTATCATGTCATGCTAAGAATGTTTATTATGATTATGTTCATGCCATGTCAAATATAAGCTAAGTGATCCTAGATGCATATGTTCTAAGTAGAGCACCAAGTATGTTAATGTTTCATGTGCTCATTATTAAGTGATGAATGGTGTTAGTGAGTAGGAAAGAGTCTTACTAAGCCTGTGTGCTTATAGTCTTATTTCCTTATACCGCAGATCACACAAGGGGACAGTAAGGAAGTAGCAGGAGGGCAAGAATGCATGTGTGTGGTAGTGACTTGGCCAAGAAGACAATATGTTTACTCGTCTTATGCTAGAACTTTACCCTTGCCGCTTATGTGCTTGAATGATGACTTATGTGATTCTATGACCTAATGCTAAGTATGACATGATATGATGCTAAGTATGAAGTTAATATGCCAAGTTCCCATATCATCATGTTAGAAATGGTAGTAGGTACAGGTAGATGTAAGTTTAAAGTTTTTCCGCTGCATTATGATGTCCACCTGCCTGCCCTATCCATGTTAACGTAACGCCGCTTATGGAAAGAAAAAAAAAGCGGGCGTTACAGGTTGGTATCAGAGCGGTTACCATCTCACTACACACACATCAAACCCTCTTCCTACAGCTTCCAAGTAAGTACCTCTTTACGTATCTTATAGTAGTAAGCACTTCTAGGATGTTTTATGGTTCTAGAATATGCAAGTATGAAGGATGATGAAAAGTACTTTAAGAAATGTAACTATGAATGATACTTTCCTTTATTAGGAAATC
This sequence comes from Boesenbergia rotunda, assembly GCA_024364735.1. Taxonomy (NCBI): domain Eukaryota; kingdom Viridiplantae; phylum Streptophyta; class Magnoliopsida; order Zingiberales; family Zingiberaceae; genus Boesenbergia; species Boesenbergia rotunda. The sequence goes on along the minus strand of JAGFNQ010004262.1, from coordinate 267,860 downwards.
ACACAGGTTAGAATTGGTCAGGCGGATAGAGAGAATTTTTTTTTTTATAAATGTTAAAGTAAAAGAAATGTTATCTTGTGTGCTTTTCTCTGTATATATCTGTGAATTGAAAAAAAAACTGGTTATGGTACTGGTTTGTCAGTTTTGTACTGACTGCGTGGTTTTTTTTTCAATTCCAGATGTTGCATGAGATCGACACTACGAGTCGTTACCATGGGCGGAGCCGTGAGCTGATGGAACAACTGGCGGAGGTGGAGTATAGTCCGGTCCTTGGGGTTCAAGGCAACATGGGGAGATTGGATCGGCTGTTCTGGAAACTGGAGCAAGAAGGGTTTCCAGTCATGGATGATCATAGGATCGGAGCTCTGCTTCGCTCATTGCCCAATCGGGCGAGAGAGGTTGCTCATCAGATCTGGGGGCAGCACGGATGCCGTCTCTCATATATGGAATTATGTAAGCAACTTCTCCGCCATGAGTTTTCGGAAGATCTGGGGGATTCGGAGGAGGATCCCGAGATGTTTGAGGAGGATCCAGAGATGTACGAAGAGGATCCCGAGCCGTTCGAGGAGGATCCTGTGATGTTTGAGGAGGATCCCGAGATGTATGAAGAAGATTCCGAGCCGTCCGAAGAGGATCCCGAGATGTATGAGGAGGATCCCGAGCCATTCGAGGAGGATCCCGAGATGCTCGAGATGTTTGAGGAAGACCCCGGGATGTTCGAGGAAGACCTTGAAGTGGCCGAGGAGGTTCTCGAGATTGAAGAAGAAGACCCGATGGAAACGGTAGAAGATCCTGAGGCAGGCCAAGGGGAGGCAGGCCAAGGGGAGATGAGCGAGGGGGTGGTAGTCATCGCTATGATGTTCTTTCTTATGGGCATGATGGCAGCCCATCTAGCTCACTGAGTTCGGATAGTTTTGTATATAGACTTATAAGACTGGATAAATAAATTCTTGGTGATATAATAAATAAGATCTCATCTACCCTATAGTAACCATACGACAAATATGGGCTAATATAATTCATAAACTCAGGTTGAGGACTAATGTTTCGGAAGCATAATATGAGTCGGTTTACCCAGAATCACAATAAGTATATGATTATGATGTATGCATGCAATTATATCATGGAGTTAATTATGACAATATCACCCGCGCTATTTGAGGACATATTGGAAAAACAAAATGGTGATCTGAGTCATCGGAAAATAAAACAGGAGATTCTAGAAGGAAAGGGCGATGGTTTTCATATCACCAAAGGGGGAGTACTCTACCTTAGGGATCGTCTATGTATTCCTAATGATCCGGAGCTTCGAAGGGAAATACTGGCAGAAGCTCACGGAACCCCTTATTCGATGCATCCAGGATCCACCAAGATGTATCAAGATCTGAAGGAGAAGTTTTGGTGGTCCGGTATGAAGACGGATGTGGTTCAGCATGTTAGTACTTGCATGACTTGCCAGCAAGTAAAAGCAGAACACCAGCGACCCGGAGGAGTTCTGCAGCCACTCGCAATTCCGGAGTGGAAATGGGAAGACATCTCTATGGATTTTGTTTCAGGGCTTCCCAGGACTACGAATGGATATTATGCGATTTGGGTAATTATGGACAGGCTGACGAAGTCTGCTCACTTTCTGGCAATCAAGATGACTGATTCAATGGAACAACTGGCTCAATTATATGTTAAGGAGATAATCAGACTTCATGGAGTTCCCAAGACCATCATCTTAGATAGGGATGGTCGCTTTACTTCGTATTTTTGGGAGTGTGTTCAGAAGTCTCTCGGCACTAAATTGCGATTTAGCACAGCCTTTCACCCTCAGACTGATGGGCAAACTGAACGGGTGAATCAAGTACTAGAAGACATGTTGCGAGCTTGTGCCTTGGATTTCAAAGGGAGCTGGTGTCGATATCTATGCTTAGCGGAATTCGCTTATAACAATAGCTACCAAGCTACTATTGGAATTACACCTTATGAAGCCTTGTATGGGAGGAGATGTAGGTCTCCGATCTGTTGGTACGAGGGTGGCGAAAAGAAGGAAATGGGGCTCACAACGAATGTTATTGACAGCACCACCCGAGCTATACAGAATATTCGACAACGGATAGAGGCTGCTCAGAGCCGGCAGAAGAGTATGCCGATGTCCGGCGTAGACCACTGGAATTTAATGTTGAAGATTTGGTGTTCCTCAAAGTGGCTCCTATGAAAGGGGTGACAAGATTTGGGAGGAAAGGAAAACTAAGTCCGCGTTATGTGGGGTCGTACCTGATTCTGAAAAGAGTTGGTAAGGTGGCATATGAGCTGGAGCTGCCTCCAGAGATGTCGGCCATTCATAATGTGTTCCATGTGTCAACACTTAAAAAGTGTATCCCAAATATGGACCAAGTGATCGAGTGACAGACAGTACAAGTGCAGGAGGACCTAAGCTATGAAAGCAGACCTATCCAGATCTTGGATCGGGAAGTCAAGAAGCTAAGGAGTAAGGAAGTACCCTTAGTCAAGGTTCTATGGCAAAGTCAACGGTTTGAAGAAGCTACCTGGGAACGCGAGGACGAGATGAGGCACAAGTACCCGGAGCTATTCTAAGTTCGAGGACGAACTTTCACGAGGTATGGGGGATTGTAACGACCCAGAAAATTTTCCTAATATTTCTTTAAAATATTGAGCATATCTAGATAATTTTCCGAGGGACCTAGGAACATTAACATGAATTTTAATCTAGAAATCCATGCTTTTTCCATTTAAATTGGGGAAATAGGCACTAATGGGCCTTATATGGGCTTTCTAGTACCATGATTATTGGTGAATCTTAGGTAAAAATTTATAGAAATATAAAGGGATTTTAATGAGAAATATTAACATAATTATGGGGGAATTTTTAAGGGATTTTCGAAATAATAGAAAAAAATAAAATAAAAATAAAAATAAAAATTAGTGCATGCACCAAGGATTGAACCTTGGACCTCTTGTAAAACCATGCATGCTCTAACCAATTCACCTAGCAAGGGAGTGCTATGAGGAAATGAAGTGGATTATGGTTAAGGCTTAGGGAAAATGAAGAGACACCATGACTCTTCACTTACCCTCCTTAATGTGTTATAAAGAGGGGGAATGGGAGTTACTTCCTTCCTTCCATCAAATCCACTTTTCTTCTTCCTCCTCCCTCACTCTAGCCGAAACCCCAAGAGGGGATTCTCCCTTGGAAAAAGGTTCACCTAAGGCTCCGTCTCCAAGATCCAAGGCTTTTACAAGGGTACAAAGGCTAGGGGTGGTCAAGAGGCAACAAGATCTTCATCCTTCTCCCAAATCTAAGGTCTATAATCAAGATCAACCAAGGTAAGACTCCCTCACATGTGGTATAATAGTTCTCCTTGATGTTTAGCATGATATAAAGTTTGGTTTGGGTTTGATGTTGAAGAAACCATGATTTGGACCCCTATGACTTTCGACCACTAGGGTTTTTGGGTCCAAGTTGATGTTAAAAATCTTACTCATGCTTTCTAATATTTTTCCATGATGAATATATGTTAAAATAAGATTTGGAGAAATTTTGGGGTACCCTAGTATCCCCTAGGGTTTCGGCCAACCCCATGAACCCATGGGTAGGGTTGGATCTAAACCTTCAAGTATGTATTTTGTGTATCATGATATAAGGGAGATTGAGGGTGACTTATGTGAATTTTCATGAGGCTTTGTGACCCTATAACTTTCGGCCAAGTAGGGGTCTAGGGCAAAGAGTTGGGGCTTACCATAAGTAAGGGTCCTAATGGTTCCTATGGTATGGTATGGAAGGCGTTAGATGGTTAATTGGAAATTCTATGAATTTATGCATGCACCCATGGATCCTTATATGTTTCGGCCAACCCTAGAAAATAGGGCTTAGGGTTAGGGTGAACCCTAATCATGAGCCTAAATGGCTTCTTATGGCCCTATAGGTAATGTATGGTTGTTACTTTTCCTTATGCTAGCTTACATTTAATTGAATGAGGGAACTCCTCCCTTATAGGTTTCGGCCAAGCAAGGTAACTAGGGTTTGGGGGGAGTTAGGGTTTGAAGAATGATGGTTTATGGTTTATTATGAAGTATATATATAGGTTCAAGCATGCGGTAGAAATTAAGTTACCTATAACCCTAACCTTAAGCACCATGTTTCATGTTTGTATGATTATGATTGGATGCCATGCTTAATAGGGTTATTCATGAATGTCTTATGTTCTATGCCATGCACTTGGATAGTAGATAGCATGTTTATGGAAGTTCTACCTATGCATGCTTGTGAGAGATACCATGCTTATGGATGAAATGCAATGCTTACCTTATGTATTATGACCATGCAAGCTCCATGGATTAGGAAAATGGTCTATGTAAATATATCATGTGCAATGGATATAATGCAATGCTTACCTTAGATGCCATGATCATGCAAGCACTAGGAATAGGAATCATGTTTTATGTAAGCATGCCATGTTTTATGAATGAAAATGCATGCCATGTTTTATGAATGAAGATGCATGCCATGTTTTATGAATAAAGATGCATGCCAAGTTTTATGAATGAAGATGCATGCCATGTTTTATGAATGAAGATGCATGTCATGTTTATGAACGAAGATGCATGCTATGTTTATGAATAAAGATGCATGCCATGATGTGTGAATGATGAAGCATGTGAAGTATTTTACTTTATGAATGGGCTTGTACCGGACCGAAGTATGGGTCCAAGGAATGGGCACCTTAAGAATGCCCCGGTTCTGGACTACCGACTATGCTGTCCACGGTTCTAGCACTACCGAAGCTGTGCAACAGGGATGGGCACCTTAAGAACGCCCCGGTTCTGGGACTACCGACTATGCTGTCCTTATCCTAGTAGGTCGGGGCTCGCTACCTCGTATTTACTTAGGGATGCGCGCTTATGATGTATGTATGTGGTACAAGCCGAGGACCCCAATGATGTTATGATTATGTTTAAGTATTTAAAAGTATGATTTTAAAAGTTAAGCATCCTTATGTATATGTATTAGACTCATGCATTCATTCATGTTATGCATTCTGCCATGATAGTAATGTCTTATGCTTATGTTTCATGTCAAGAAAATATGCATGATAGTAAACGATTTATGCTTATGTTTATGTTTATGCCATGTATCATGTCATGCTAAGAATGTTTATTATGTTTATGTTTATGCCATGTATCATGCCATGCTAGGAATGTTTATTTATGTTCAGGTTTATACCATGTATCATGCCATGCTAAGAATGTTTATTATGTTTATGTTTATGTCATGTATCATGTCATGCTAGGAATGTTTATTTATGTTTAGGTTTATGCCATGTATCATGCCATGCTAAGAATGTTTATTATGTTTATGTTCATGCCATGTCAAATATAAGCTAAGTGATCCTAGATGCATATGTTCTAAGTAGAGCACCAAGTATGTTAATGTTTCATGTGCTCATTATTAAGTGATGAATGGTTTTAGTGAGTAGGAAAGAGTCTTACTAAGCCTGTGTGCTTATAGTCTTATTTCCTTATACCGCATATCACACAAGGGGACAGTAAGGAAGCAGCAGGAGGGCAAGAATGCATGTGTGTGGTAGTGACTTGGCCAAGAAGACAATATGTTTACTCGTCTTATGCTAGAACTTTACCCTTGCCGCTTATGTGCTTGAATGATGACTTATGTGACTCTATGACCTAATGCTAAGTATGACATGATATGATGCTAAGTATGAAGTTAATATGCCAAGTTCCTATATCATCATGTTAGAAATGTTAGTAGGTACAGGTAGATGTAAGTTTAAAGTTTTTCCGCTGCATTATGATGTCCACCTGCCTGCCCTATCCATGTTAACGTAACGCGCTTATGGAAAGAAAAAAAAAAGCAAGCGTTACATCAGAGGCCGAGCAAAAGTGCAACCGGAGGTCCCGGTTGGCAAATGGTAGCTTCTCCAGATTGGACTAGGCGAAAGACGCGTTCCTCGGAAAGTGGAATAGTAGGCGTCGGTTCGACCTAAGATTTCAGGTGAAATCTAAATTCAAAACCAGATAGCTCTGGCTGTTAATCACTAAGGAATAAGATTATTTGTCTACTTGTTTATGTTCTGTTGTCTTGTAGGTACCAGGAGTTGGAGGCAAGATAGGAGAGCAAACAAATCCTGGGGAAAGGCTTCCTAAGCGCCTCATATGAATTTGCCCCCTGGGTGGTGGTGCCCTGGGTGAGGGTGTTCATCCCTGATGCCCAACATACCAAGCGCCTGAAGCTTACCAGGCGCCTGAATGGTATCAGGAACTTGGGATGCAAGTTTTATCCCAGCGCCAAGTTCGCTGGTTTGAATCAGGTTTGACTACTTACAAAGCGCCCCAGAAGCTTATCAGGTGCCCAAGAAGCTGCTATAAAAGGGGCTTTGAGCCCTTACTTCAAAATACTATTTTTTCCATCTGCTCATTCATTCTATGCAATGCAAAAGCGCTCAGACAAAGTTCTATGACCAAGGATGCTCCAGGTGGAAGTGCGTTACGCTTCGAGATCCAGATTGGTCGAGATCGTCAACTTGTTTGGTTTGGTTTTAGTTTACAAGTTATTTTACTGTTTATCCTATTGTACTTGTAAATCCATAGTGTATGACGGGTTTTCTTCTCCTCCAGAAATTCTGGAAAGGAGACCATTAGTGGACTCACGCCGAATATATAGGCCTTGGACGTACTGACCCTGGGGGGTTGATAACCAAGTAAATAAATCCCGCGTGTCTGCTATGTTTTATTCTTTACTTTTATTATTTCGTTGTGCTACTAACATTTTGTTTACAAGGTTAAACGAAGGAAAGTTGAAAAGAAGCGAGTCGATATTCATCCCCCACTCTATCAACGTCACCAATCCTACAATGTGGTCCCGCACGACCATGCTGTACGGGAGCAGCAGCATTCACATGGCCCCAGCGTGCGCATTATTAGAAAATGGTTGCATGACCTATTGTATGATATGCAGCGACAACCGCTTGGACCCACCGTGGGCCACGCTGCAAAACGACTACACAGCCATGGGATCTCGCACGACCGTGCCATGCATTTTGCGGCGAGTACCACATGGGTCATGCACAAAGCTAGGCCAGGGTCGTGTGACACATGGTTGTGTGGTTATGCACGACCCCCTGCTGCTGTCTTGCTCAGCTTCGACTCTAACTTATGTTTCACTCCAAATTTGCTCTATTTTTGCTCTAAATCACGTCATGTCAATCAAAATAAGCAAAGAGCAAATCTTCGAAAAAAAGAATGAATAGTAGCAAAGTTATACAGAATGGGATGCGATAAAATAGGTTATGATCATGACATACAAATAGATGTGCATTAAAAAATACATAAAATCATATATAATTTATGCACATCACACTCCCAGACTTAACCTTTGTTTGTCCTAAAGTAAAAATTCACAATCCAAACTCATGTGTTAGTATAGTACATCATCATCCTTGGTGAATTAATCTAACTCTATTAAATAGTTTTATTGGTAAATATGATATCAAAACAATATAAGTGTGGCCTAAGTAGTAGTTCTCCATTCTTAGTGCTATTATTGGTCATAGTCTTTTAGTTTTAATCCCTATGCTTAATTAAGTCGTCATCTAACTGTGCTTCCTATGTTCTCAGTGTTAAGCACTTAACTGCCTCACACACTGGGTTTATCCCTTTTAAACTACCTAAGGTCTCAAAAGTGGGCTCAAAGTCAAGAGAAACTTAGAATTTATTTTCTCAGTAACCTAACTCAGTCTCAAAGGGGTAAGCTGCCAGTTTCCACTTAAGATACTATCTTTTATATCCCTTATTCATATGATGATTTTAGATATTTTTTGGTGCTTTAAAAGTGTAGCACTAACACATGCATATATATACAAATGCAAATGCAGAGATATTGATTTTTCCAAGCGAGTTGGAACGACTTGAGCCTCATCCAGTAACCAAGATATAGTTTAAGAGATCACCAGGGGAACACAAGTACTAATTAGCTCTATGAATGGGATGAACTACCACACATTTGACAAGAGTTCATTCCTGAATCATAAGCTAGATTAACACTCCTAAATTGTTGAAAGCATAGATTTATTGTTGATGAAATAATGTCCAGGTCCCACCTGAAATACTGAAACACAAAAAATAAATAGACATAGGAAGCTTACAAAATAAAGCACATGGATATAATAGAATAAAACCCTAAATAAATTTATAAAGAAATGGAAAACATATTGGTGCAGTTGCACTAATGGTTAAATTCAAGTTTTGTGAATGACAAATAGGTTAAAGTTAGGTTTGTGGTTATCTAACCTTGTTACCAAGTGTACAGAATTGAAAGACTTAGAACCTGATACTAGGGTGAAGTCCAGGGTGGTGGAGTCTTGGCAAGAAGTCCAAGGTGGTGGAGTCTTAGCAAAAGTCCAGTTGGGTCCGAGAGGCTAACTACTAGCCGAAGTCCAGGGTGGTTGAGTCTTGGCAAAAGTCCAAGTCGGTGGAGACTTGGCAAAAGTCCTAGTGGGTTAAGGAGTTGAGTGCATCTACATAAGGATAGTGAGGCAAGTCACTAGAGGAGCGAATTCTGGTGAGGACGAGTCCCAGTTGGGACTTTAGGCGCGGTCCAATTTAAAACCATTTTGAGTCTCTAAGTTGGGGCCTCTATCTAGATCTTAGTCTTGGGAAGACAGAATCTATTTAATTCTTATTACATTTAGTACATACTACATGTTTACTAACCTTATTTTATAGGGTATATTTGTTTTTGGACTAACTTGGATTTGCAGGGGGTTTTCCATAAAAATTCCATTGAATAAATAGTACTTGAGCTGCCTCAATTTGGACTAGAGGCGCCTCAAGTGGACGAGCGCACGTCTAAATAGTCGTTGTTATGGATGAGTCTCCAGCATACTAAAGCCGCCTTAGTTTGGCTCTGAGGCGCCTCAGAAGGGATCCAAGACACCTTCAAGTGGTTGAGCAGAGAGCGCGATGGCTGCGGATTGCTGATGAGATTCAGTTGGTCTGAGGTGCATCAGTTGGGAACTAAGGCATCTCAGAAGCCCTATATAAGGGCAGTGCTGCCATGTACTTGGAGTATCACTTGCTTCTACCTTCATAACACACTCATTCAGCTACTTCATTGTCTTCCTGTTGCTGTCCCACTTCAAAATGACTATGTTCGACAGCTGCCAGAAGATCTACGCCAACACATGAGCCAAACGGGAGTTCTACACTTGTGTTGGTTAACAAATTTATTTTATTATACTCAATTAAGTAGGAAGTGTAGGGTTGTTACACTTCCTACCCATTTCTTGTACTCGATCACTCTACCAGGACATTACCAATAGAGGATTTTTAGTGGATTGTCTATTGGAAAGATCCAAGGGACTTGGTCCTTCGAGTAGGAGTCGCTGATGACTCCGAACGAAGTAAAATCGACCTGTGTTAGGATTTTATGCTTTTCGCTTTTACTTCCGCTACACACACACACACTCTTTAAGTTTGAAAGCAAAACATTTTAAAAAGTCACGTGATTCACCCCCCCCCTCCCTTTTCACGTGTAATGGCCCTACAAGTGGTATTAGAGAAAGGTTCGCTTTGAGTCGGTGCAACCACCGTAAGAGCCGAGGGTTTTCTATCGATGTTTAGTGTTTCATACACAGTCTAAATTTGGTATTATTACCAATCTTTAGACTTTTTTTTATTTAGATTTACTCGAAGTCAATGCAACACTACTCGAGTCGCTTTTATATTTTATTACATGTCACACTACTAATCCAAGACCTAGTCTTGGTACATTTTCTCCTCTACCCCTTTTGTATGACAGATCTAATGGTCCAAGGTGAAGGCTGCAACACAGCTCATCTTCCTATATTCAGTGGGGAGGATTTTCCCTTCTAAAAGAGGAGAATGGAGGTTTATCTGATGACCGACATGGACCAGTGGTTTGTTGTCTTGAGTGGATACTCACCACCAATGTATGAAGGAGGAAATGCTTCACTAAACCAGACAAGTGGAAACTGAGATGAAGAAGAAGATGCAAATCGAATTCAAAGCACAAAATACTCTCCAATGTGGGTTGACTAAAGAAGAACTGAACATAATTGGTCCCACTGAAAGCGCCAAAGAACTCTTGGATAAGTTGATCAAGCTGCATGAAGGAAATAGCAATGTTAAGGTTAGAAAATGCGACCTTTTATTAAATAAACTATTTAACATTAAAATGTAGGAAGGAGAGTCCACAAGCCAGCTCCATGCCTGAATCAAAGATATCATGAATGGACTTCACCTAATCGGACATCAGCCATAGAATCGAGACGTGATAAGGTATGCCCTAAATGCCTTTCCTCAAAATTCATTATGGGCATCTATCATAGATGCCTACAAAATTTCGAGAAATCTTTTAAAACTAAAATTTGATGAATTATTATATGAGTTAGAGCTCCATGAACAGACTAACACCAAAACAACTGAGAAGGGTATTGCTTTGGTTGTTGGTTCCACAAAAGAAGTAAAGTCGAAGAGTAGAATCCAGAAAAAAAATCTAAAAGCAAGTCAGACTCAAACATAGATGATGAAGAACACTTAGTGAACTTAATAAGAAATATGTTCACTAGGAAGAAAAAAAAATCTCCAAGAAGGATATTTAGAAAGTGATGAAGTCACCTACCACAGAATACAAAAGCAATGTCACTTGCTTTGGCTACAACAAGAAAGGGCACTTCAAGCATGAATGCCTATTCAAGAAGGAGGACCAACCCAAGAGGACAAAGAAAAAGAAGGTGCTACAAGCAACTTGGGATGAGACCTCCTCTAACAACTCAAATGGAGAACTCGTGAAGAATTCCAGCTACCTGGCACTGATGGCAACCGTACCTGAGTTAGAATCAGAACAAGATGAAGAGTACGAATACGAGTCGAGCTACAAGTCTGCACTCTTTTCTGAAGGCTCAACCAAGGTATAAGAATTATTAAATGTAAAGTTTTTAAAAATTATTTTCTGTTTAGATAGAAAATTGACTGCATCTGAATCTAGGATTGATCAACTCCTTAAGGAAAATCAAGACCTTAAGGAGCAAATTATTAACAACAATTCAATTGATCAAAAGCAATATGAAAAGTTTACTTAACTTGAAAATGAAAACTCCACCCTAAAAGGCGAAGTACAAAAACTTAAGGACTTACAAGAAGATCCAATAACCTTGACCTAATTCTTGGATCTCAGAAGGGTGATTACAATAAATCTGGGATAGGATACAAAATAAGATCGGTCTAGAGATCTTTTGTTTCCTTTATCCACTCACGCAAGAATTAAGAAAAGCGTGAGTCCCTAAAGCTTACTTAACAAAGCAAGTAGGGCAAAACCAATATGCTATCCTTATAAAGGACATCCATTATGTTAACCTCAAACACCCTATCTATAATTCAGGAGGATGCACCAAATTAGTTGACACCTCAAAGTCAACCCTTACTTGTTAGCATAATTAAGACTTGACTTGAAAGTTAATATGCCACTTGATCTACTGAGTACCAGGGTGGCACAAGATGATAGCACGCTAGGAAAGTCGTTCTAAGAAGTCAGGTAAGGTAAAACATACCCTATTTGTTCTTTTTTGCACGGTTGAACTAGTTGAAGCTACCTTGCCACATCCTAGACTAGATAGACCAGGATTTTTCAAAGAGTAAGTTGAAAGTATAATTTTATTAAAAGACTTTGGCTAGGAAAGGGTCGTTACTCTGATAACCAAGAAAGCCCCTGTTCCTCGCCAAGACCTGGAAATTGCCACGCCCTAAGAGAGAGGAGCTGCTAGTCTAATATGCAATCGGACAACATCTCCCCTGTACGACGGACAATTTGGAACATTTATACAATACCACACAATAAATATTTGGCCACAGACCTCAAATCAAAGCAAATAACGGTCAATCCCAACCGAAACATATAAAAGTAAACACATCACTACAATAAAATCCATAACACTCACCTGAGCTGCCCTCTGGGCAGGTGTAGCAAAACATCGCATGAACTCTAACGAAGGACTCAAAAATACAAGCGACACATCAAATACAACACAATACAAGTCCACGATGCAAAACAAATGAAGAATAAGGTGTATACTATAATAGAAAACATAAACACGCTAAGAACCCAAAGTCGGAGTCGTCGAGACCTGATACTGGTAACTGGGGCTCCCTTGGCGACCAATCGACCTAAAAAAAGAAATAGGGTAACAGGTGGTGATTTTAAGTGGACTCTGTGGTTATAGAGATAGATATGCATGTAATGACCCACCTTCTGGTACTAAGCTGTAAGGCGGATCACTACTAACTAACTGGCTGACTGACTAATTCATGATTTCTAATAATGCTAAACCAACTGGGAGAATTTCGAAAATTCTTATTTTGCTATTTACTGAACTAACAATTCATAAACATGTTGAAAGTACTAACCAGCCCAAAATAAAGCAAAACTTTTATTTTATTATCTTGGCAGGATTCGATCCCCCAACCTCTGCTTTGCATGGCTAAAGCACTAACTAGCTGCTCTACACCAGTTTTGTTTTACACAGTACCAGTCGACTGCTATATGCCAGTCGACTGGTCGGGCCACAGAATGTTTCTGTGCCCGATACCAGTCGACTGGTATTTTCCCAGTTGACTGGTAGTTCTGAAATTTCAGTTTTCAGATTTCTAGATTTTACCAAACTTGAGCCACAATGTACCAAAATCATATCTAACAAGTAGAATGACATAAATAAAGTTCCACAACCATTCTAGGGCATTTATTACACGTTTTTGGAGGGTTTCTAGCATGTATAGCAACTTAGAAATCACAAAAACGACATGTAAAAGCATAACATGAATGTGCCAAGTTCGTATCAACTTCTTATTGAAATTATTCAGTATTCCTATCTAAAGGCATCCTTAGCTACTACATGTCATTCCATATGGTGCATTAATCTTAGAACAAGCATATCTTAAGTATTCAGCATGTAGATCAAAAGTATCAAGTTCTTACTCCTAAAGCGTAAACATGGGTCTAAATTACCCTATCACAAGTAAATGACTCATGACATTCAAGCATTCACAAAACCAATATTAAGTCAGGTAATTAAACTACTTCAAGCATACTAGGCACCACAAATACAAGTCTAATTAAATTCATACATGGTTCACATAATTTATTGCGGAATAACTAAAGAAGCATAATAAAGACTTTCTATGCTTTGCAAGTTCCGAAGACTTTTATTGCAACTCCACCATCACACACACTTTGCATCAAGCCCGCCGCCTCCGCTACTAGTGCTTTCCTTTACTTGTATCTGCAGTATAAGGAAATGCAAACTAATAAGCATAAAGCTTAGTAAGTATCATCTAGCCTCACAAAACTATGAAAACTCAAATTATGCTTTTGTAAAGCATGCTATGCACATACATACTCATATCCATAAGTAATCATGCTAGGCTCATGCTAAAATACATATCACAGAATGTCATGGCATATAACTGAGACATGGCACATACTGAACTAAAACTGAAAAGTAAGCTATAGCATGGCATACATATCTGAACTGAAACTGAAACTAACTAACATAAAAATAATTATTAAATTCACCACATGCTAATATGAATTTCTGACAACTAATACATATAGTAGGTGAAAGTAATAATCAACTGCTGTGGGCCCGACAATGTACCAACTGTGCGCGCATCCCTAATAAATCCGAGGTAGCAAATCCCGAATCCATTAGGGTTCTACTAGGTTATCTGAACCTAGGGGCAACTAGGAGCCCATCCCATACTAGGTTATCTGAACCTAGAGGCAACTTGGAGCCTATCCCTGGACCGGAGTCCGGTACAATGCCACTGAAAATAAAATAGTCCTTTATACTTTTCTTTCCTTTTCTGATTCTTGCTTTTACTAGGTTATCTAAATCTAGGGGCAACTAGGAGCCCATCCCATTGGACCTTGGTCCCAATCATAAACTGAAGCAAGAATTTCTATTCTTTAATGCATTCTATAGCATTAACTGAACTGAACATTTTAACAACCACCTAACGTGCGTGCTTGTTCATAATTTACGATTTCTAATCGTAAAGCATAAATACAAGGAAATAAGGCATATGAAAAATCAACCGAAACTACTTATACTGCAGGTGAGGGATACTTACATCCTGCGCTTGTTCTTACGACTCTAAAGCGTAGGTTTTTGGGAAAAGGAACGATCCTTAGAGTTTCGGAGAGCTTCTAACGGAGAATTCTTCCTCGGAGAGATTCCCTAACGTAGCCTCCTTCTTAAATCCTTTGGATCTTCCCTTGGTTCGCGCGCGCGGGAGAGAGGGCGAGAGGAGAGGTCGCATGCGTGAGGGAGGGCGTCGGCGTCGCTAGGTTGGGAGAAAATTAACCTAAAACTCGTAACTCCCTCTTTTATACTTATGGGGGGCGAATTTAACTAATTCTACCTTATCTATTGTTTCCCTTAATCTATTTCAACAAAATCAAATAGCTCTCTTGGTAAGTCCCTTCCTCTCTCAACTCATAGGTTTAGGGATCAAATCCCACTTAAACGGTTTTTTTTTCTTTTTATCCCTTTTTGCCACTTTCGTTTATGGAAAAATTCTATAAAAATATCCATAAATTCAGAATAAATTCTAAGATATTTTTAAAATTAGTTTTGAGAATTTTCGGGCGTTACAATCCCCTATACCTTATAAAAAGTTCGTCCTCGAACTTAAAACAACTCTGGATATTTCTTTCTCATGCTGTCCTCTGGTTCCCAGGTTGCCTCTTCTACTCTGTGATTTTGCCATATGACTTTCACTAATGGTACCTCCTTGTTTCGTAATTTCTTAACTGCTCGGTCTATTATCTGAATAGGCCGACTATCCTAACTGAGATCTTCGCGGACTTGTACCGTCTGTGGCTCTATCACCTGGGTGGCATCTGGGATATGCTTCTTCAGCATGGAAACATGAAATACATTGTGGATAGCTGACATCTCCCGAGGTAGCTCCAACTCATAAGCTACTTTGCCAACTCTTCTAGTGATGGGGTATGGTCCTACATATCTGGGACTTAGCTTGCCCTTCTTCCCAAAACGCATTACTCCCTTCATGGGAGCCACTTTGAGGAATACTTAATCCCCAACTTCAAACTCTAATGGTCTGCGCCGTGTATCAACATAGCTCTTCTGGAGGCTCTGAGCTGTTTCTATTCTCTGGCGGATCTGCTGTATGGCTACGGTGGTATCATCTATAAGATCTGTCTGTAGGCCTAACTCTTGCCTCTCACCACCCTCGTACCAGCAGATAGGAGATCTACACCTCCGCCCATATAAAGCCTCATAGGGTGCCATGCCGATAGTGGCCTGATAACTATTGTTGTAGGCGAATTCTGCTAAGCACAGGTATCTGCACCAACTGCCCTTGAAATCTAGAGCACAAGCTCTGAGCATATCTTCTAGTACTTGATTAACTCTCTCTGTCTGACCATCTGTCTGAGGATGGAAAGCTGTGCTAAACTTCAGTTTAGTGCCTAGTGCTGTCTGTACGCACTCCCAGAAGTGCGAAGTGAACCTACTGTCCCTATCTGAAATGATAGTCCTAGGGACTCCATTTAGTTTGACGACCTCCTTGAGGTATAACTGAGCTAGCTGTTCCATGGAATAGGAGATCCTGATAGCTAGGAAGTGGGCAGACTTAGTCAATCTGTCTACTATTACCCAGATTGCATCATATCCATTCGTTGTTCTGGGTAATCCCACTATAAAATCCATGGAAATATCTTCCCATTTCCATTCTGGAATCTGGATAGGCTGCAGAACTCCTCCTGGTCTCTGATGTTCTGCCTTGACCCTTTGGCATGTCAGACAGGTACTGACATATCTGGCGATGTCTCTCTTCATCCCAGGCCTCCAAAAACGTCCCCTGAGGTCTTGGTACATTTTGGTGGAACTAGGATGCATTGCATAAAGAGATCTATGTGCGTCCTCTAGGATCTTCCTTCGGAGCTCTTCTTGGTTCGGAACACATAAGCGGTCACCGTAGTACAGTGTCCCATTATCTGATAGGCGAAATTCTCCATTTTCGGCTCCTGCTATCCCCTGCTTGATTTTCTGAAGGTCAGGATCTTGATCCTGTGTTGTCTGGATGTCTTCAATCAGGGTTGACACTAATGTCAAAGTGGAGAGCTGCCCAACTAAAATTTCCAGTCCGAACTCTGATAACTCTTTCCGAAGGGGCTGTGACATCATGGACAAAGCTAGTAGGGTGGCACTAGATTTTCTGCTAAGTGCATCTGCCACCTTATTAGCTTTACCTGGATGGTAGAGGATGTCAATGTCATAATCCTTGACTAGCTCAAGCCACCTGCGTTGTCTCATGTTCAGATCCTTCTGAGTAAAGAAATACTTTAGACTCTGATGATCTATGAAAATCCTACACTGAGCTCCGTATAAGTAATGCCTCCAAATCTTGAGAGCGAACACTACTGCAGCTAGCTCAAGGTCATGGGTAGGATAATTCTTCTCATAATCCTTGAGTTGTCTAGAGGCATAGGCAATAACCTTGCCATTCTACATCAGCACTGCTCCAAGTCCTAATTTAGACGCATCGCTATATATGTCAAAGCTGTCAGTGGTCTCTGGAAGAGTCAGGATGGGAGCACTAGTCAATCTTCTCTTTAATTCTGTAAAACTGTTCTCGAAGTCCTCTGTCCACTGAAACTTTCTGTTCTTTCTAGTAAGAGCTGTCAGTGGGGAGGCTATTCTGGAGAAATTCTCTACGAACTTCCTGTAGTAACCGGCTAGACCCAGAAAACTTCTGATCTCACTGGCATTCTTCGGTCTGATCCAGTTACTTACTGCTTCTATTTTGCTGGGGTCTACCATCACCCCTTCCTTGGAGATAATGTGACCTAGAAAAGACACCTGATCGAGCCAGAATTCATATTTTGAGAATTTTGCATACAGCTGGCTCTGCTGAAGGATCTGCAATACTGTCCTGAGATGCTCAGCATGTTCCTCCTGAGTTCTTGAGTAGATAAGAATGTCATCAATGAAGACGATGACAAACTTATCTAAGTACTTCCTGAATACTCTGTTCATGAGGTCCATAAATGTCGCTGGAGCATTTGTGACCCCAAAAGGCATGACTACAAACTCGTAGTGCCCATATCTGGTTCTGAAAGCTGTCTTGGGGATATCACCCTCTCTGACTTTGACCTGGTGATAGCCGGATCTCAAATCTATCTTTGAGAAGACTGTGGATCCCTTTAGCTGATCGAACAAATCATCGATCCTGGGTAGAGGGTACCGGTTCTTAATGGTGACTTGATTCAAAGCTCGGTAATCTATACACAGGCGCATGGACCCGTCTTTCTTCTTCATGAACAACACTGGAGCTCCCCATGGTGAATGACTAGGGCGGATGAAGCCCTTTCGAGTAACTCCTGTAGTTGCTCCTGAAGTTCTTTCAATTCTGCTGGTGCCATACGGTATGGTGCTTTTGAGATCGGATTTGTACCCGGAACGAGTTCGATCTCAAATTCAATCTCTCTGTCTGGTGCTAGGCCTGGTAGCTCATCAGGGAAAACTGCTGGGTAGTCGCATACCACTCGGACCTCTTCTAGCTTTTGGTCCTCCTCTAGCGTGGTATTGACTACATGTGCTAGAAATCTAGTACATCCAGTATTCAGCAGTTTCTGTGCTTTCATGGCTGAGAAAAATTTCCTGGCCTTCTTCTTCGGTTCTCCGATGTATTCAAACCGCTCTCCTGCCTTTGGTTGGAATACGACCTTCCTTTTTCGACACTCTATGGAAGCGCCGTATTTGCTCAGGAAGTCCATCCCAAAAATGACATCATAGTCGGACATATTCAGTATTACCAGATCACAGTAAAGCTCTCTGTCTGAAATGCTGACTGGTATGGCACGGAGCCAGAGCGTAGATGCCATGATGTCTCCGGAGGGCAGAGTAGTCAGGAACTGACCACTAAGTACATCTGGAGGTACTGCTAGTTTTTCGGCGAATGTCCTGGATACATATGAATGGGTTGCCCCAGTATCGAAAAGTACAGATGCATGCAGGTTTAAAATACTAATATGACCTGTAACAACTGTAGAGGCAGTGGCTACGTCCTCTCTGGTCAGTGAGAAAACCCGTGCATTGGTAGTAGCTGGTGGAGCTTCTAATCTGCCTTGACTGATCTGAGGACCCTCTAGTGCAGTCTGCATCAGGTGAAGCTGGGCCGGCTTACCTCCATACTGAATAGGCTGTGGGGGAGGTACGTTGGCCTTGTTAGGGCATTGCTTGGCCATATGCCCTTCCTGACCACAGGTGTAGCACCCTCGTGTGCCTAGGCGGCAGACTCCTGAGTGCTGTCTACCACACGTGGAACAGGTTGGATACTTGGTTTGCTTGTTGGCTGGCTCCCCTTTCGGATTGTTCCATTGCTTTCTTTTGCCTTGATTCTTTCCTTTCCAGTTAGAGTTGGAGCCCTGGGGATTCTGAGTTCCAGTGCTACTGCCTTGGCCCTTATTCTTGTTGGGACCGGGTGCATGTTGACAAGGATACGGGTTCGTAAAATTTTAAATTTTTACGTGCAGCGGAAGAATTAGCATAAAATAATTTCTCAAATTATTTTAACCATGTATCTAGCATGCAACCTTATGATGTGTGGACATGATCATAAATTAAAACTTTGTGGAAAAGTAAACTAATTTACTTTGTACTTTGCGTAACTCGAAGTAAGGGACGAGATCCAACCGTAGCGTCCCTTGGAAGCTCCGCCTCTATTCGCGTCCACGCCGAGTTCTCTTCGGGATGACTTCGCAAAGTCACGAGTTTTGTGCCGACGAGAACTACTAGATTCTCTAAAGGCACAACTAGAAGATCAAGAGAGAAGAAAGAAAACTAACCACCAAGAAACGGAATCTAAATTCCGGGAAGGAAGGAGATGCTATCCGCTTCTTCTTCTTCTTGGTTGACTTCTCCTTGGAGATGATAGCTCACGGCAACCCTTGGATGGGGAGGATGGTGCGCCGGCCCTAGGTGGGATGGGCGCCGGCCCTAGGGTGAGCAAGGGGCGCCGGCCCTAGGAGGAAGAGAAAGGGAGAGAATAAGAGAGAGAGGGAGAGAACTACTAGATCTCTTGATCAATCAATTAAGGAAATCAAGCTTAGCCTTGGTTCCTTTATATAGTAGCCTCTCCCTTGCCAAGTCTCCCCTTTAACAGAATTTTTCATAAGAAATTTATCCTATAAATTTTCTTTATGAATTATTCCGTTTAAACCAAGTTTTATTATAACTAATTTTATAATAAAACAAATACATCTCTCCTTTTATTATAGAATAAATTTTACAAGAAATTTATAAATTTTCTTTATTATGGAAAAATCAATTCATAATTGATTTTATAAAATAAAAATAAACCATTCCATGGATCATTTTAATTTCCATAAAAAAGAATAAATTTCTATAAATTTCTTTATATAAATTTCTTTATACAAATTTATTTATCCATAATTTATAAAACAAATCGCGCTAGATTTATTTTATTAATTAAACCAAATAAATTGGTTTTCTCCCCAAGTGGTGGCCGGCCAAACCAAAGAGGGTTGGCACCCTCTTTGGCTGGCTAAACCGAGCCGAACCCATCGCGAATTAAACTCATTTAATTTGCCCAATAAGCCTTCAAAAGACTTAGCCTTTTTTAGCTTCCTTTGCGCCTCTGATTAACTCAGATTCGACTTATTTCTCTTGATCGAAAAATCCAATTTTCAACTCGTTTTAAATCCCTCAGATTACTCGTAATGCGTGTGACTAAATAGGCTTTTGATTTATGTTGGCCGTCTATAATCAACTAATTATAGAACGATCATGAGTGGCACCTAGTAGTACATCATGACCCCCAATTAATCGAAAGATCAACGGTTGACCTCAAAAATATTTCTGAACCCTTCAGCAGCTCTAATGAAACGTGCCCCATTCCCTTCACCATCTTATACCCACTTGGTTCAGGACACGGTCTATGTGTGTCAGTCCCCACTAGGCTGACTATGTCACACCTAGCCCAAGTAGTGTCTTTCTCGTCCTTTGGATTTCTAATTACTCTCATGTATTTAAGAGACTCATATTCTAAACATGACATGCTCTGGCCAGAGGCTTTGAGTAACAATCCGACGATAGGCCTGGGTATACATCTCCTCGCAAGGAGTGGTGAATCCTTTGTAGGTTGTTCAAACATCTTCGGGCACTTCGGCTTATACCCAATCATCCTGGGTCCACACCTCCTTGGAGATGCTTGCTCAAGATATTAAAGTATAAGTCTCCATGACCAAGATGACTTGAACACCGCAAGTCAAAGGAACATCGCACTTAAGCTACAGTAAGAACTTCACTGACATATCTATATCGATTACCATATGAAGTTTTACAGCTAGTCACTCCAATGAACTAGTTCCCTTAACTAGCATCCATGTTTATCTCCGGACATCCCAATGTCACCAGCCAGTGAGAATCAGCTGATTAGAGAATAACCCATGCTAGTCTCAACAGAATTGATAGTGTCCGTTTTTATCAATTCATCGACTAGGGATATTTTCAATACTTCACAATTGCACATGTAGAGATAATCACTAGTTGTGATCTCATCACAAATTCTCTTATGCTGTGAATTGTATTGCGGACATTCAGTAGATGAGTTTAAGATCCCAATCAAATACACAAACATGTATACTCAAATACTGAATTTTCATTTATTAAAATAAATGTTTACAATCATAAGGCGATTGCCTTAGGACACTTCTCTCATATCACTAACAATTCTCTGTCACGACTGTCTTCTGCTGCCGCATGCTGTTCAGGTAATGCTCGGTGATCAGAGCACTGCTCACTAGTTCTTCTGAGGTTTGCGGCCTATGGATGCCGCTGGCCATATTCAGTTCTGTCTCTGGCCTTAGCATTTTGAGCATTAGCCTGACTCGCTCTCGTTCGGTGCTGACTAATTCGGGACACAGACGCGCCAACCTGTTGAATCTCTTCACGGCTTCCCCTACTGATAGGTTGCCCTGCCGAAATTCTGTGAACTCGTCGTAGTGGCGGTTTGTGACCCACATGTGGAAGAATTCTTCAAAGAACTCCTCTTCAAAGCAGCCCAGGTCATCTGATTGACTAGGCGTTTCATCTTGATACGCTCCCACCACATACGTGCGTCTCCGGCTAGGCAGAAGGAGGCGCACTTCACTTTCTCATGCTCTGGCCAGTCTAGGAGCTCCATGGTACTCTCTAGGGTCTTGAACCAAGCTTGGGCATCCCATGGTTCACTGGTGCCTGAGAAGGTCTCTGGCTTGATCTTCTGCCATTGGATCAGATAAGCATCCCTTTTTGCCCCTGTTGCTAGGGCTACTGGCATGTCTGGTGGGACTGGCGCCACAGGTGGAACCTCCGTCACTATCGGCGTCTCCACCTGGGGCTCTGGTGTAACAGTGGGAGTAGCCTGCTGATTAGCTGTTAGAGCAGCAATTACTTGCTGCTGTTCTGCTACTTGTCTCTCTAGTTGTGCTACTACCTCTGTCAGGTCCGCTGGAGGCACTAAGTGGTCTGCCTCCTGTTGAGGTTCAGTAACTGGTGCTCTCCTAGCAGAGCGTCCTCTTGCCATTATCTAAAATAGAAGAGGGTCCTACAGTTCATATTTTAATTCTAAAAACATGCTATCAGATATAAACTGAGGTATTAAACAAGCTTCTGTTAAATACAAACAAGAACTGACTAGAAAACAGATAGCATGAATAACATGTAAATACTATAATTCTGAAAGCAAGAAAATATAGCAATGTGAGAGATACTCTTACTTAGAAGCTGCAGGTCTGATGCTGATGTGTGTGAGGAGGAAAGATGGAACTTGCTCTGATACCACTCTGTAACGACCCACCTTCTGGTACTAAGCTGTAAGGCGGATCGCTACTAACTAACTGGCTGACTGACTAATTCATGATTTCTAATAATGCTAAACCAACTGGGAGAATTTTGAAAATTCTTATTTTGCTATTTACTGAACTAACAATTCATAAACATATTGAAAGTACTAACTAGCCCAAAATAAAGCAAAACTTTTATTTTATTATCTTGGCAGGATTCGATCCCCTAACCTCTGCGTTGCAGGGCTAAAGCACTAACCAGCTGCTCTACACCAGTTTTGTTTTACACAGTACCAGTCGACTGCTATATGCCAGTCGACTGGTCGGGCCACAGAATATTTCTGTGCCCGATACCAGTCGACTGGTATTTTCCCAGTTGACTGGTAGTTCTGAAATTCCAGTTTTCAGATTTCTAGATTTTATCAAACTTGAGCCACAATGTACCAAAATCATATCTAACAAGTAGAATGACATAAATAAAGTTCCACAACCATTCTAGGGCATTTATTACACGTTTTTGGAGAGTTTCTAGCATGTATAGCAACTTAGAAATCACAAAAACGACATGTAAATGCATAACATGAATGTGCCAAGTTCGTATCAACTTCTTATTGAAACTATTCAGTATTCCTATCTAAAGGCATCCTTAGCTACTACATGTCATTCCATATGGTGCATTAATCTTAGAACAAGCATATCTTAAGTATTTAGCATGAAGATCAAAAGTATCAAGTTCTTACTCCTAAAGCGTAAACATGGGTCTAAATTACCCTATCACAAGTAAATGACTCATGACATTCAAGCATTCACTAAACCAATATTAAGTCAGGTAATTAAACTACTTCAAGCATACTAGGCACCACGAATACAAGTCTAATTAAATTCATACATGGTTCACATAATTTATTGCGGAATAACTAAAGAAGCATAATAAAGACTTTCTATGCTTTGCAAGTTCCGAAGACTTTTATTCCAACTCCACCATCACACACACTTTGCATCAAGCCCGCCGCCTCTGCTACTAGTGCTTTCCTTTACCTGTATCTGCAGTATAAGGAAATGCAAACTAATAAGCATAAAGCTTAGTAAGTACCATCTAGCCTCACAAAACTATGAAAACTCAAATTATGCTTTTGTAAAACATGCTATGCACATACATGCTCATATCCATAAGTAATCATGCTAGGCTCATGCTAAAATACATATCACAGAATGTCATGGCATATAACTGAGACATGACACATACTGAACTAAAACTGAAAAGTAAGCTATAGCATGGCATACATATCTGAACTGGAACTGAAACTAACTAACATAAAACTAATTATTAAATTCACCACATGCTAATATGAATTTCTGAAAACTAATACATATACTAGGTGAAAGTAATAATCAACTGCTGTGGGCCCGACAATGTACCAACTGTGTGCGCATCCCTAATAAATCCGAGGTAGCAAATCCCGAATCCATTAGGGTTCTACTAGGTTATCTGAACCTAGGGGCAACTAGGAGCCCATCCCATACTAGGTTATCTGAACCTAGAGGCAACTTGGAGCCTATCCCTGGACCGGAGTCCGGTACAATGCCACTGAAAATAAAATAGTCCTTTATACTTTTCTTTCCTTTTCTGATTCTTTCTTTTACTAGGTTATCTAAACCTAGGGGCAACTAGGAGCCCATCCCGTTGGACCTTGGTCCCAATCATAAACTGAAGCAAGAATTTCTATTCTATAATACTTTCTATAGCATTAACTGAACTGAACATTTTAACAACCACCTAACGTGCGTGCTTGTTCATAATTTACGATTTCTAATTGTAAAGCATAAATACAAGGAAATAAGGCATATGAAAAATCAACCGAAACTACTTATACTGCAGGTGAGGGATACTTACATCCTGCGCTTGTTCTTACGACTCTAAAGCGTAGGTTTTTGGGAAAAGGAACGATCCTTAGAGTTTCGGAGAGCTTCTAACGGAGAATTCTTCCTCGGAGAGATTCCCTAACGTAGCCTCCTTCTTAAATCCTTTGGATCTTCCCTTGGTTCGCGCGCGCGGGAGAGAGGGCGAGAGGAGAGGTCGCGTGCGTGAGGGAGGGCGTCGGCGTCGCTAGGTTGGGAGAAAATTAACCTAAAACTCGTAACTCCCTCTTTTATACTTATGGGGGGCGAATTTAACTAATTCTACCTTATCTATTGTTTCCCTTAATCTATTTCAACAAAATCAAATAGCTCTCTTGGTAAGTCCCTTCCTCTCTCAACTCATAGGTTTAGGGATCAAATCCCACTTAAACGGTTTTTTTTTCTTTTTATCCCTTTTTGCCACTTTCGTTTATGGAAAAATTCTATAAAAATATCCATAAATTCAGAATAAATTCTAAGATATTTTTAAAATTAGTTTTGAGAATTTTCGGGCGTTACAATGCATGACAATGTAAAAAGTTATGCAAACTATAAAGAAATAATAGGATACAATCTCAAGGTAAATATAAGAATATGCATAACTGAAAGTACCAAATGATTGTAAATAACAGAAATTAGCTTATCCTGATCATAAAAGACTCGTATCATACGTGCAGGTGCAGGGTCATCTAACCAAACACATAATATCTCTTGTATATGCATGTCAAACATATGTAGTAATCACAATCAAATGCACAATGCATCATATGCACATGATGCAATGACATAGTCACCCCTGACACCAGTAAAGCCGCCAAGACATGTCACATGTGTGGGCCGAGTGGGTAGGACTATGACACTATACGAACATTGCCATCACTGCTCATGAGTGACCGAGTGTATAAGATGCTACTGGAGTAAACACTCCTCCCCATATAATATGGGAGAGACATCTCTCTTATCTCCTTAGATCACTGGAAAGAGGAGGGATCTTTGCCTGCTATCATGCTCCGGAACCACTACCCATGAGCAGCCGAGCAGAGCAGTACATAGCAACTTCACACACCCAACGGTATCCACTAACTTATGAGTGGTCGTGTGTATAGATCATGTAATGGATGACGGGCTTAAACCACAAGGGTGCCGATGATCGCCAGCATGCAACAATACAGGGATGGTGTATGACTCCAACATATGCAACACCCATCAGGTCATCATACATAACTCAACCTAATATACATAGGTCGAACACATGTAACATAACCTAACTATCACACATCTAGGTATACATGCAAGTATAACTAAAATCAATCAATGCAGATATAAAGTGACATGCTACTATATCTATGTACACTTTCTCACATACATACTATACAGAATCAGATGTCAAATAATGAGACAATAAAGACAGGAACTATATCATATCAAAGATCAAACAATAAGTATCAAGCAAGATAACAACGATAGCATATATAAGGTAATAAAACCTACTGCAACAAATATAAGTAAGTCATGTATAAAGATAAAGTGGAACTAAAGAAACAAGCAAGATGTACCCGCCTTAAAGTATGAGTCTGTATATGTAGAGAACCCTCCCCCCCCCACCCCGCGTCAAGTAATCCGTAATAATAAATCCAAATCAATGTCATATATCAAAGGACATATTTAAATATCTTTCACAAAGAAATGGTAACTAAATAACAAGTCCCTAACCCGTATTCGGGTTAACTTACTCATCATTTTCATTTAATTACATCTAATTAAAGGATAAATTCCTAACTACTCCATGTAGTTATGATTGGGTTAACTCTTAGGTTTAAACTTAGAGGTAGCCCCAAAAGATAACCCTTAGCAAAGCCTAAACCATGATCCAAATCTACAAGGACTCCATTCCTCATGGCCTAGGTTGCAAAGCAAAAGAAGCTAGCTACATCCTCAAGCCCAACCCACGACATAGGACAACTATAGTCTCAATTCAGATTCCAAACAGGAACCAATCAACCTATTGTAAACTATAATCCCATTAGCTAATATCACAAATGTGCAACTACCAACTCGAATCTAATTCTACAAGATCAACTCACGGTGGAAATCAGAACCACAGGTACGAAACCACAATCAATATCCAAATGACTACTCTAACAAATCTAGATAAAATTCCTTGAGCAATCTCAACTAACTCAAAAACCTACCCATAGCACTCGATACTGATTCACCAATCTGCGGATGAAAGGCGATACTAAATTTGAGCATTGTACCTATGGCTTTCTATAGACTCTGCGAGAAATGTGAGGTGAAACGTGGATTCCGGTCTGATATAATACTCAATGGTATGCCATGTAATCTGATAACCTCTCTGCAATATAACTCTGCCAGTCTTTCCAGCGAATCCATCCTCCGAATAGCTAGGAAGTACGCGGATTTGGTCTATCGATCGACGATGACCCAAAATCGTATCATGGCCTCATAGGGTCCTAGGCAGTTCCACCACGAAATCCATGGTAATGTGCTCCCACTTTCACTCGAGAATGGGGATCCTCTCATGTAACCCAACATGTCTCTGGTGCTCAGCCTTAACCTGCTGGCATACTGGTCATCTAGTTACGAAATCTACGATGTCTCTCATCATCCCGTTCCACCAGTAAGAACGCCTCATGTCCCGATACATGCAAGTGCCACCCAGATGAATAGAAAATCAGAGGCAATGAGCCTCCTACAGTAGCTCCTCCAAAACAGGATGTGCCTCTGGTATATATAGCCTCTCATGGAAATACAAGAATCCCTCATCATCTTGTGTAAAATCAGTTTGCTGCCCTAAGGTTGCTCGGCCACCAAGGAACTGCATATGCTAATCACTCACCTGGGCCTCTCTGATCCTCATTCGGATGGATAACTGAGCAACCATGGTCATCAGAATATCCCTCTCAGTTTGACACTACTCCTCTATACTCAACTCTGAGAAGCTCTAAACTATCTCGGTAACCAAAACTCGGTGATAGGCCAACAGTCTTCTAGATTTCCTGCTCAGTGCGTCAACAACCATATTAACATTCCTAGGGTGGTAGCTAATGGTATAATCATAGTCCTTCAAGAACTCCATCCATCTCCTCTTACAGAGATTGAGCTCCTTCTATGTGAAGAGATACTTGAGACTTTTATGATCCGTGAATATCTCAAAAGTAATCTCGTACAGATGGTGCATCCAGATCATTAGAGTAAAAATGATGGTGGCCAACTCTAGATCATGTACAGGGTAGTTCTTCTCATGCTCCATCAGCTATCGAGAAGCATAAGACACTACCCGTCTGTGCTGCATCAGAACTGCACCCAACCCCTGATAGGACGCATCAATATAAAGCACGAATCCGTCCTCTCCTAATGGTAGTAAGAGAATGGGTGCCGACACTAGTCTCCACTTCAGCTCTTGAAAGCTAGTCTCATAGGCCTCCGACCATGTGAACTGCATGCCTTTCCTGGTGAGGCATGTCAACGACATATCAATACTAGAAAATCCCTCTATGAATCATCTGTAATAACAAGCCAGGCCCAAGAAACTGTGAATCTCCTATACTGACTTCGACTACTCCCAACTGGTGATAGTCTCGATCTTCTGGGGGACTACGGAGATACCTCTGATGGAAACAACATGTCCCAAAAAATCAACTAAGGGTAACCAAAATACGCATTTGTTGAACTTTGCAAATAGATGCTCCCTTCTAAGAGTCTCCATTACAATATGAAGATGTTGCGCATGTTCCTCCTCGTAACGTGAATAGATCAAGATATCATGAATGAATATAATGACAAACTGATTCAGATACCTCAAGAACATATGGTTCATCAAGTCCACGAATATTGTTGGAGCGTTGGTAAACCCAAATGGCATTAGCAAACACTCACAATGCCCATATCTAGTGGGAAATGTTGTCTTTAGGACGTCAGTGTCTCTGACCCTCAATTGATGAATCTAGATCGCAGATCAATCTTAATATACACTGATGTATCTCTGAGCTGATCAAACAAATTCTCAATCCGTGGCACTGTCCTAGCTACGGATTGCAAGATCCTTTTCTTGATAGTTACTGCATTCAACTATTTGTAGTCAATGCATAACCTCAAATAACCATCTTTCTTCTTGACGAACAAAATCGGTGAACCCCAAGGAGATACGCTAGGTTTGATGAACCCTCTGTCTTATAACACTTGGAGCTAGACATTCAGTGTTAGTGATATGAGAAAAGTGTCCTAAGGCAATCGCCTTATGATTGTAATCATTTATTTTAATAAATGAATATTCACTATTTGAGTATACATGTTTATGTATTTGATTGAGATCTTTAACTCATTTACTAAATGCCCGTAATACAATTCACAGCATGAGAGAATTTGTGATGAATTCACAACTAGTGATTATCTCTACATGTGCAATTGTGAAGTATTGAAATTGTCCCTAGTCGATGAATTGATAAATACGGACACTATCAATTCTGTTGAGACTAGCATGGGTTATTCTCTAATCAGCTGATTCTCACTGGCTGGTGACATTGAGATGTCCGGAGATAAACATGAATGCTAGTTAAGGGAACTAATTCATTGGAGTGACTGGCTATAAAACTTCATATGGTAGTCTACATATAGATATGTCAGTGAAGTTCTTACTGCAGCTTAAGTGCGATGTTCCTTTGACTTGCGGTGTTCAAGTCATCTTGGTCATGGAGACTTATACTTTGACATCTTAAGCAAGCATCTCCAAGGAGGTGTGGACCCAGGATGATTGGGTATAAGCCGAAGTGCCCAAAAATATTTGAACAGCCTACAAAGGATTCACCACTCCTTGCGAGGAGATGTATACCTGAGGCCTATCGTCGGATTGTTACTCGAAGCCTCTGGCCAGAGCATGATATATACAGAGTATGAATCTCTTAAATACATGAGAGTAATTAGAATCCGTAGGACAAGAAAATGTTACAAAGGCTAAGTGTGACGTAGTCAGCCTAGTGGGGACTGACACACATAGACCATGTCCTGAACCAAGTGGGTATAAGATGGTGTGGGGAATGGGGCACGATTCATTAAAGCTGCTGCAGGATTTCAAAATAGTTTCTAAGGTCAACCGTTGATCTTTCGATTAATTAGGGATCTTGATGTACTACGAGGTGCCACTCATGATCGTTCTATAGTTGGTTAATTATAGACGGCCAACATAAATCGAAAGCCTATTTAGTCACACGCACTACGAGCAATCTGAGGGATTTAAAATGAGTTGAAAATTGGATTTTTCAATCAAGAGAGATTAGGTTTGGTTGAGCCAAACGATAAGTCGAATCTGAATTTTTCAGAGACGAATCTGAATTTTTCAGAGACTCATCGGAAGCGTAAAATGGCTAATTTTTTTGAAGACTTAATAGATGAATTAAATGAGTTTAATTCATTGGGGCGTGGCTTGGATGGGCCGGCCAAAGAGGGTCTCCACCCTCTTTGCTTGGCGGGCCACAACAAAGGGAGAGAACCAAGTTTTGGTTCAATTTATAAAATAAATCAATTGTGTGGTTTGTATTATAAAATTATGGATGATATAAATTTTTATATAATAAACCAAGGTTTGGTTTATTTTTCATGGAAATTAAAATGAACCATGGATTGGTTTATTTTATTTTATAAAATCAATCATGTATTGATTTACCATGATAAGAAAATTTATTCCATAAGAAAAAAGGAGACTTAGTCGGATTTTTATCATGAATTAAAAAAATGATAAAACTTGGCATGATGGAATAAGTCACAGAAAATTTATTCCATAAGAAAAAAGAGACTTGGCGGTTGAGAGGCCACTATATAAAGGACCCAAGGCAAGGATTGGAAATCAATCGAAGTATTCTTGCCTGGGCTCTCTACCTCTCCACCCTTCTTTCTCTTGGCCGGCCACAAGGCTCTTCTCCCTTCTTCTTGCCGTGAGCACAAGGAGAAGCACTGAGGCGACAAAGTTCTTCCGTTGGGATGATCTTCCTCTCCGGCCATTATCACCTTGGGATTGGGCGCAAGTCATCTTCCTCCTTCTCGCCGGAATTGTGATTCCGACTAACCTTGGTAGTGAGTTTTTCCGATGTGATTACTTCTCTCTTGGTTTTCTTGTCGCGTTCTCGGAGAATCTAGTAGTTCTCGAGAACACGAAACTCATGGCTTTGCGATGTCATCCTGAAGATACTCGGCGTGGACGCGAATAGAGGCGGAGCTTCCGAGGGACGCTTACGGT
Organism: Boesenbergia rotunda; assembly: GCA_024364735.1. Classification (NCBI taxonomy): domain Eukaryota; kingdom Viridiplantae; phylum Streptophyta; class Magnoliopsida; order Zingiberales; family Zingiberaceae; genus Boesenbergia; species Boesenbergia rotunda. The sequence goes on along the minus strand of JAGFNQ010004262.1, from coordinate 237,795 downwards.
TGGATCTCGTCCCTTCCTTCGAGTTATGCAAGGTAATACGTAAATTAGTTTACGTTTCTGCAAAATTTAAAATATATGATCATGTCTACACAAGATAAAGTTGCATGCTTAGATGTGTGGTTAAATAATTTGAGAAATTATTTATGCTAAACCTTCCGCTGCAGGTAATTAATTTTAAAATTACGAATCCGCATCCATGTCAACATGCACCCGGTCCCAATAGTGGTATCAGAGCTGGTTAGTGTTCGACATAATCATATAATTGTTTTGCGGGAAACTTTGTCATGATCTCAATTTTGGAAAATTTTCCAATTATGGAAACTTTCCAATTATGGTAAATTTTCGATTTAGGAATTTCAAAGTTTGGAAATCATCATGAAATTTCGCAAACTTTTGAAATATCCCTGTTTCTGAAATTTTATGATAATTGTGAAAACTTTCCATTTTTGGAAACTTTCCAATTTTGGAAATGCGTAAGTTTTCTTTGTACCAGAAACTTACAATTATTCTGAAAACCTTTTATTTTTGGAAACTTTCCATTTATGGAAAGCTCGCAATTTTGGGCACTTTCTTTCAAGAAAGTCTAGACAAATTATGGGAATATTAATTGGCATTTAAATTCATAATTGGAAATTAAATTATTTACAAAATTCTTTATTTTGGATTGAGCCTCGGGGAGCCGTCCAATTTAAAGTTAGTTGTTATAATTAAATTTCCTAAATTGAATTTAAACTGTCAAATGTTTAATTTGCATTGAGCCTCAGGGAGCTGTCCAAATTATATTATCAATAAATTCTTATTATGGATTGAGCCTCGGGGAGCCATCCAAATTAAGTTATTGATATTAATTTTCCATAAATAAAATATGTGATCAAATCATGAAAATTTTGAGGTGATTCTCAAATGATAATTTCCTTATTTGATTTATGAGGTGATGCTCTTACATATTATTGTCTCCAAAATTAATTAGGAAAATTGTTTCCTATAGAGTATATTTCCTTAAATAAGATTTTCATGAAAATAATATGTGGTTGAATTAAGGGAATCTGTCTCTTAATTTAATAAGATTTGATTTAGAGAAATCAAAATCTTAAACATATTAATTCCGAAATTGATTATGATAATTTAGGAAATTGTTTCCCAAAAATAATTCCTTGAATAAAGTATGAAATTAGAATTAGGAAATCCGGTTCCTAATTTAATTAATGAGACTTTATAAATTAAGTCACATACATACTTTATTAAAAAAATCATTAGTACATGACATAATTATATGTCATGAATGTGCTTAAAAGAAAAGATGAGACCCAAAACCCCTTACAAAATATTAAGGCCAACACCTTCCATTAATATGGTTAGAACCGAAGTTTTGTTTCTCGTTTGGGTTGATGGACACATCCATGCCCGGCTTGAACCTCAACATGTTCAAACTATGGAATTAGTTTATGATTAATATAGTTGGAGTCAGAGGTCAATCCTTAGTTTTGGTTGTTGGACACATCCAAGCCTGACTAAACGGTTGAATGAGCTCCAACCATATTAAAACTATTTCTTGATTAATGGGTCAGCCTTAAGCTTGGAGCATCGATTTGTTGTGCCACAGCCAAGGTCGATGTAAAGAGAGGTGTAGTTGGGTGCTATGTGTATTGTTGCATACTTGTTAATGAGTTAACAACCCAATGATATATGCAAACATTCAATTTGTTGATAGCATAATGTGATAGTTACATATGTATAATATGTAATCGGTATAATTACCTACCTTCATAGGTAAGAAAAACTTGATGGACTCTAGCCATGGTTGTTTTTATCTATGGTTGGATATCAACCTATTTGGAGATGTTCCTACGATCTCCCGAATTGATAAAAAGGGTTATTCAATTTGAAAAATAAATAGGATTTAATTAATGTATATTGATGCATTCTTTATCATTCTCATCACATAACCTCAATATGTATTTCTAGGATAATCACCTGATCATGTCTTCTCTGAATTTGCGTTCCATTTTGGACACCAATAAGTTAACTAAGGCCAAAAGGATTGAAAAGGCACCAAAAGGCACTTGCCATCACTGCGGCAAGGAGGGCCACTGACGAAGAAACTGCAAGGTTTATCTTGAGTCCTTGAAGAAGGCATTCGATGCCCCATCCTCTTCAGGCATCTTCGTTATTGAATGTCACTCTATTTCCACGTACACCTGGGTACTTGATACTGGGTGTAGCTCACATATATGTAATGACATACACGGGCTAAGGAATAGAAGAAGACTCGTCAAGGGAGAAGCGAATTTGCGAGTTGGAAATGGAGCAAAGATTGCTGCTATTGCCATCAGAACATATTTGCTAAAGCTCCCTACTGGACTTGTCTTAGAATTGGATAATTGTTATTTGGTTCCTTCGTTAATAAAGAACATTGTATCTATTTCATGCTTGAATGAAAAAGGTTATCATTTAACTTTTAGTAACAATTGCTGTTACATAACTTTAAATGGTGTTCTTTATGGGGCCGGAACTTCATGCAATGGTATCTATACGTTAGATTTAACCGGTGATGTTTTCAATATTGAAGTTAGCAACAAACGTACTCGAATAGATAATCAAATAGACTCCTATACGTGGCATTGTCGTCTTGGCCATGTAAGCAAGAAACGCATGACCAAATTACACCGATGTGGAATTCTGGAATCATTTGAACCTGGTTCATTTGATACATGCGAATCATGCTTAAAAGGCAAGATGACCAAATTACCCTTTTTCGAAAATGGTAAACCAGTGGGAGAATTGCTTGGTCTAATACATACTGATGTATGTGGACCAATGTCAACTCTTGCACAAGGAGGCTATAGCTACTTCATTACCTTTATCGATGATCACTCACGATTCGGGTATGTGTTCTTAATAAAACACAAATCTGAAGCTTTTGAGAAATTCAAAGAGTTCAGAAGTGAAGTAGAGAAATAGCTTGGCAAAAGTATTAAGATACTTCGATCCGATTGGGGTGGTGAATACTTAAGTCAAAAATTTCAAGATTATCTTAGGGACAATGGGATATTGTCTCAATGGACTCCGGCATATACACCACAGCATAATGGTGTATCTGAGTGGCGTAACCGAACCTTGATGGACATGGTTAGATCTATGATGAATCATGCAACTCTTCCAAAATCCTTTTGGGGCTATGCGCTTAAGACAACTGTTTACTTGCTAAATAGAGTCCCGACCAAGGTAGTCTCTACTACTCCATATGAGACATGGAATAGTAAGAAACCTCATTTATCTCACCTAAAGATATGGGGTTGTCCTGCTTATGTAAAGCGGACTGTATCAGACAAATTGGATGCTAAGTCTGATAAATGTCTATTTATTGGATACCCTAAGGAAACGAAAGATTACCAATTCTATCATCCCTTGGAACAAAAGGTGTTTGTTTCAAGGCATGCTGTATTTCTAGAAAAAGAATTTCTTTTACAAGAAAACAGTGGGAGTAGCATTGAACTTGAAGAAGTTCAAGAAACTCCAATAGACACTACAGAGACACCTAGTCTAGACCCACAACCAATAACTCATAATGATGAGCAATCAGTTGAACCTAAAACAACACCACATCTTCGTAGGTCTGATAGGACACGCAATATTCCCGAGAGATACGGATTTCTCATAAGTGAATCGAACGACGTGTTACTCATTAAAGATGACGAACCTATCAGTTATGAAGATGTTCTGAAAAATTCAGAAAGGGATAAATGGCTTGAAGCCATGAAGTCGGAAATGGATTCCATGTACGAAAATCAAGTATGGGACTTGGTTAACCCACCTGAAGGGATTAAGCCCATAGGGTGCAAGTGGGTTTTCAAGAAGAAAACTGACATGGAAGGTAATGTTGTTACCTTTAAGGCTAGATTAGTGGCAAAAGGATATCGGCAGAAACAAGGAATTAATTATGACGAAACCTATTCGCCAGTAGCTATGGTTAAATCCATTCGGATGCTCCTGGCCATAGCAGCTCATTATGATTATGAGATATGACAAATGGATGTGAAAACAACTTTCCTTAATGGAAACCTGCTTGAGGATGTATACATGATACAACCTGAAGGTTTCACATCGGTTAATAAAACCAAAGTATGAAAGCTTCGATGATCCATATATGGACTAAAGCAAGCATCCAGGAGCTGGAACATCCGTTTTGATGAGACAATCAAAGTGTTTGATTTCTCACAAAATCCTGACGAACCTTGTGTGTACAAGAAGGTTAGTGGGAGTGCAATCGTATTCCTAGTGTTATATGTCGATGACATATTACTTATAGGAAACGATATATCAGTCTTACAGTCAGTTAAAATTTGGTTGTCCAAAACTTTCTCCATGAAAGACCTGGGAGAAGCAACCTATATCCTTGGGATTAGAATCTATAGAGATAGATCAAAACGATTACTTGGTCTTTCACAGTCTACATATATAGACCGAGTGCTAGAAAGGTTTAGCATGTCGGAATCCAAGAAAGGTTACCTTCCCATCAGGCATGGGATCAACCTTTCGAAGTCTATGTGTCCGCGCACAGAAGATGAGAGGTTTTGCATGAATAAGATTCCTTATGCATCCGCAATAAGATCTATCATGTATGCTATGTTATGTACTAGGCCCGATGTATCGTATGCTCTGAGCGTCACAAGCAGATACCAGTCTGATCCAGGAATGGATCATTGGGCAGCTGTCAAGACAATCCTCAAGTACTTGAGAAGAACTAAGGATGTGTTCCTAATATATGGAGAAGGTGATATGATAATACGTGGGTATACAGATGCTAGTTTCTAGACAGATATGGATGAATCCAAATCTCAGTCCGGATACGTATTTATTTTGAATGGAGGTGCAATAAGTTGGAAGAGTTCCAAGCAAGACACAGTAGCGGATTTTACCACAGAAGCGGAATATATTGCAGCTTCGGAAGCAGCAAAGGAAGCAGTTTGGATCAAGAAATTTTTCTCAGAACTTGGTGTGGTTCCAACCATTGATGAAGCAATACTAGTTTATTGTGACAACAATGGAGCTATTGCACAAGCGAAGGAACCAAGGTCTCATCAGCGATCCAAACATGTGCATCGCCGCTATCATCTGATCAGAGAGATTATAAGTAGGAATGATATACAAATTGATAAAATTCCCACTGAAAGGAATTTAGCGGATCCTTTATCTAAGGCCTTACCTCAAAGCAAGTTTGAGGGTCATGTTAGAGCCTGTGGTATTGGATACCGTAGCGATTGGCATTAGGTCAAGTGGGAGTTTGTTAGTGATATGAGAAAAGTGTCCTAAGGCAATCGCCTTATGATTGTAATCATTTATTTTAATAAATGAATATTTACTATTTGAGTATACATGTTTATGTATTTGATTGAGATCTTAAACTCATTTACTGAATGCCCGCAATACTATTCACAGCATGAGAGAATTTGTGATGAATTCACAACTAGTGATTATCTCTATATGTGCAATTGTGAAGTATTGAAATTGTCCCTAATCGATGAATTGATAAATACGGACACTATCAATTATGTTGAGACTAGCATGGGTTATTCTCTAATCAGCTGATTCTCACTAGCTGATGACATTGAGATGTCCGGAGATAAACATGAATGCTAGTTAAGGGAACTAGTTCATTGGAGTGACTGACTGTAAAACTTCATATGGTAGTCTACATATAGATATGTCAGTGAAGTTCTTACTGCAGCTTAAGTGCGATGTTCCTTTGACTTGTGGTGTTCAAGTCATCTTGGTCATGGAGACTTATACTTTGACATCTTAAGCAAGCATCTCCAAGGAGGTGTGGACCTAGGATGATTGGGTATAAGCCGAAGTGCCCGAAGATGTTTGAACAGCCTACAAAGGATTCACCACTCCTTGCGAGGAGATGTATACCCGAGGCCTATCGTCGGATTGTTACTCGAAGCCTTTGGCCAGAGCATGACATGTTCAGAGTATGAATCTCTTAAATACATGAGAGTAATTAGAATCCGTAGGACGAGAGAACGTTACTTGAGCTAGGTGTGACGTAGTCAGCCTAGTGGGGACTGACACACATAGACCATGTCCTGAACCAAATGAGTATAAGATGGTGAAGGGAATGGGGCACGATTCATTAAAGCTGCTAAAGGGTTTCAGAATAGTTTCTGAGGTCAACCGTTGATCTTTCGATTAATTGGGGATCATGATGTACTACTAGGTGCCACTCATTATCGTTCTATAATTGGTTAATTATAGACATCCAACATAAATCGAAAGCCTATTTAGTCACACGCACTACGAGTAATCTGAGGGATTTAAAACGAGTTAAAAATTGGATTTTCCAATCAAGAGAGATTAGGTTTGGGTGAGCCAAACGATAAGTCGAATTTGAATTTATCAGAGACGCATCAGAAGCGTAATGTAACGCCCGCCCTTATATCTACTCTCGGGGTGGGGTTACGTACAATCATTCATTCATATAATCATTTTCTTTTCTTCTAGCATAAAATTAAAACAAACAACAATGCAAGGACTAAGTGCTAAGCATGCTAGTCAGTGCATGTCAATCAAATATCATGCTTGAATCATTAGAACATCATTGGAAATATTTTAATCAATAGTTATTCTATAACATGATAGGTTCACATATTATTTCAAGCTCACAACATAACCAACCAAAATCAAGTATAAGAGAATTCTAAGTGTAATCATTATCATGCAATAGCAAACCTAATCACTAGCATTCATTGTTGAAGAAAACATCATCATAAACATAGTAATGTAGATATAAAGATCTTTCTTTCCCGAGCCACCACCCCACACATCTTCAGCCTCCTGTCTCTTCCTTTAGTTTAAGGGTTCCTTACCCTTATCTGTAGCATAAGACAACACATAAACTAGTAAGCACAAATGCTTAGTAAGGATCCTGTCCTACTCGCAAAATCCATACGAAAGAATACAACATGTACACATAATAAATCATAAGCATGAGTTCATCAAAGCATACTAAACATCCAAGTTTCTAGCATGCAGTATAAAGTACCTTAAGCATACCCTTCACATATAATAAATGTTTTCAATGAATGTTTTCAAAACAATTCCATAAAGGTATTACTTAAAAATACATCCATATCGTATTGGGCCCGGTTGTGTACCACATATCGCGCGTTACCTATTGCATGTTCCCTAATGAATTGGGGTAGCGAGCCACCAACCCATTAGAGCAGGACCCTTCCGTCCTACCGGAGCCATGACCTTACGTTAACATGCACCCCAGATTTGTTTAACGACCCCCTTCCGAGTCGGGTACACAACTCTCAAAGTAAAATACTTATCATGCTTTTACATATATGCTAAGGAGTACTCCAAATCCACTCTTAAGGGACACACCACTCTTCAAGGGTGCTCATGATCCCATAGGGACACACCACACAACATAAGGGTGCTCTTGATCCCAAACTTAGTGGAGTATCCTTTCAAGCATTTTATTATACATATCACATGCAATTCATAAAGGGTGCCCCATGGGCTATAAAGTATGCTCATACATACATCATATTTCAACCACTTAAACATACTTATATATGACAAAATTGGTCACATCAATCATATTCATATCATAACCTGCTTCATGGTTTAATTTAACCCTTCCTAACCCTAAACCTAGGGTTTGGCCGAAAATCAAAGGTAGGGTAGCTTAGATTTTTTTTGACATCAAACATCCCATACAAGCATCACATATATATACATCATGTATCATACTAAGCATAGCATACATCATGGAGTAATCAACCTTCACAACCCTAATGCTCATGCCTTGGCCGCATATCACATGCTAGGGACATTAAGATTTCCAATCAAACATTCCATTTAAACATCACATGCATATACTTATCATCTTACTAAACATAATCATGTCTCGTAAGGTAATTTAACCTTCACAATCCCTAATGTTCATGCCTTGGCCGAATATCACATGCTAGGGAACCTTAAGATTTCCAATCAAGCATTTCATTTAGACATCACATGCATATACATATCATCTCACTAAACATAATCATGTCTCGTAGGGTAGTTTAACCTTCACATACATATCATGCAACATATTAAGCCTAGAATACATCCTAGGATAATCATGTATCCTAAACCCTAATTTTTCTAGGGTTGGCCGAAAGTCAAGGGTAGGGGAACTAGGGTTCTTGAACTTAGGTTTCACACAAACATTTACACAAACACTTTGTCTACACTACTAAACATGGATACATCATAGGAACTCATACAACCCTAAACCCTTTTTGCTTCATGATTTGGCCAAAACTTTATAGGGGGTTCAACCCTAATTCTTGTCATCACAACATGTAGGGAAAACAACATATAAGTATACCCTAAATTCCAAGGGGTCTTCCTATGCAACAAGGAGTAACCAAGGCCTCCTCTTTGAGGTTGGCCGAAACCTATACAAGGCAAAACCCTAAAATTTTATTCATAACATCATGAAGGAAACAACATATACATATACCCTAAGTTCCAAGGGTCTACTCATGTAACAAGAAGTAACCAAGGCCTCCTCTAAGGGGGGTGGCCGAAACTCACTAAAGGGAAACAATCCCCATTTTTTGAAAACTACAAGGAGAAGAACTCATACAATAACCATTACACTGCAGGCGAGGGGATACTTACATCCTTTCGCTTGAATTTTCCCTTCTCTTACTCCTTAGGATACCCTTGGTTGAAGGAGAGGTGAGAATTTCCCTTGTTAGACTTCTCTAGCACTCTTGGCCCTAGTAGAGGGCAAGATCCTTGAATGATTCTCCTTCCTTCCAATTCCCTAGGGTTAGAACCCTAGGGTGCACTTTTCGAAAATGACAAAGGGGAAGAAGGGCTCTAGGTTTTCGAAAATTGAAGTGGGGAAGAAGAAGAGAGAAATGCAACTTCTTTTCCCTCTCTTATTTATACTCTTCTCATGAAAAGACATGTCTCTTCACTTCCCTAGATTTAACAAGCATGTTTCTTATTCTCACAACAAGAAATATGGCTTCGTGCAATGGTTAAGACATTGTTAGTGCAACTAGGAGGTTCAAGGTTCAATCCCTGCTTCCTCCTTTCTACATCTTCTTTTTATTACATTTTACACTAATCCACATCCAAGCCCATTAAGCCAAGCCCATCATGAAATTTCATAATAATAATGTTTCATGAATTCATAATATTTAATATGGGAAATTTTGGGGTGTCACACGTAAAATGGCTAAGTCTTTTGAAGACTTGATAGATGAATTAAATGAGTTTAATTCATTGGGGCATGGCTTGGATGGGCCGGCCAAAGAGGGTCTCCACCCTCTTTGCTTGGCCGGCCACAACAAAGGGAGAGAACCAAGTTTTGGTTCAATTTATTAAATAAACCAATTGTGTGGTTTGTTTTATAAAATTATGGATGATATAAATTTTTATATAATAAACCAACGTTTGGTTTATTTTTCATGGAAATTAAAATGAACCTTGGATTGGTTTATTTTATTTTATAAAATCAATCATGGATTGATTTACCATGATAAGAAAATTTATTCCATAAGAAAAAAGGAGACTTGGTCGGATTTTTATCATGAATTAAAAAAATGATAAAACTTGCCATGATGGAATAAGTCATAGAAAATTTATTCCATAAGAAAAAAGAGACTTGGCGGTTGAGAGGCCACTATATAAAGGACCCAAGGCAAGGCTTGGAAATCAATCGAAGTATTCTTGCCTGGGCTCTCTCCCTCTCCACCCTTCTTTCTCTTGGCCGGCCACAAGGCTCTTCTCCCTTCTTCTTGCCGTGAGCACAAGGAGAAGCACTGAGGCGACAAAGTTCTTCTGTTGGGATGATCTTCCTCTCTGGCCATTATCACCTTGGGATTGGGCGCAAGTCATCTTCCTCCTTCTCGCCGGAATTGTGATTCCGGCCAACCTTGGTAGTGAGTTTTTCTGATGTGATTACTTCTCTCTTGGTTTTCTTGTCGCGTTCTCGGCGAATCTAGTAGTTCTCAAGAACACGAAACTCGTGGCTTTGCGAAGTCATCCCGAAGATACTCGGCGTGGACGCGAATAGAGGCGGAGCTTCCGAGGGACGCTTACGGTTGGATCTCATCCCTTCCTTCGAGTTACGCGAGGTAATACAAAAATTAGTTTACGTTTCTGTAAAATTTTAAATATATGATCATGTCTACACAAGATAAAGTTGCATGCTTAGATGTGTGGTTAAATAATTTGAGACATTATTTATGCTAAACGTTCCACTGCACGTAATTAATTTTAAAATTATGAATCCGCATCCATGTCAACATGCACCCGGTCCCAACATTCAGCTCGTCCAATTGTTTTGGATGTCGGTACAATCCTCGAAATCAGCTCAATGGTGGACTCCGCCTACCTTCTGGGAGGAAGACCCGGTAGGTCCTCTAGAAAAACATCTGAAACTCCCGGACCATTGGAATGTCCGAGAGCTGGGTGTTGTTGTTGTTGTTAGCGCTGATCAATGAAAACAAAAATCCCTGAAATCCTACAATAGTAGTCTCTGTGCCTAAAGTGCAAAATAACTGATATGTCGTCATCCCTGATGTCAGTGAAATCCCACGAGGGTTAGTTCAGAGGTCGAAATGTGACCACCTTCACCCGACAATCAATGGTGGAATAGTACGATGTCAGCCAATCCATTCCAAGAACAAAGTCAAATTCCACCATCTCAAGAACTAACAAATCTACGATGAGGTTAATACTACCGAAGTCCAATGGGCAGGCTCTGACCTCCTGAGTGATACTCAAAATCTCTCCAGATGGTAAAGATATAGATAATTACCGTAACCTAGGGGTAGATACTCTACCAACCCTAGTCATGAATATCCACTAAATAAAGGAATATGAACTACCAGTATCCACTAATAATTCTACAGGAAAGGAATAAAGTGAAATGGTACCGCGGATGATCGATCCATTGACCTGTGTGCCTCCACTCTAGTAATGGTATAAATTGGTCCTGTCTCTGGTAGTGGTGGTGGCACTGCTAGATACTGCTATAGCTGCGGCTGTGGCAGAGGCTGAGACATTGACACTCTAACAGACGACTGAGGCTGATATGCCACAGACTGATATGCTGGATAATACCGATGTTGGGGAATAAACAGATGATGTGGTCCTGAGGCAAAACAATGTGATACTGCTGGTGTGCGGATGTGCTCATATCCATCCATGCTATAGATGGCTGCTGGAGGGGCGGTCTGTGGCTAACGAAAAAATGGTTGATCTTCCATCCACCTCTCTGAGGTCTTGACTACCCGGAATGTCCAATCTGACCAATAGCCCTAGTTTTCTCATTCTATGCCTTCAGTGCACTGTCTCAGCTCATATGTCTCAGAAGCTTGCAGTAGAAACACAATGCATGCCCTATAGGACAGTCTGACCTAGGGTGCTCTCTGGAACCACATTGAGTACACTCGTAGTTGCCAGCTGCCTTCTTCTAGTTTTGCTAAGAAGATCGGGAAGATCCCCCCATAAAACATCCTAACTTCTGGGGCCGACAAAATGTCCCAGAGGTGCTCTGAGCTATCTAACTCTACCTACCATGCTTTTGTCCCGTGGCATGAGGCTACTGAATATGTCTGTGTTGATTCCTTTCCCTTCTTCTTATCTCAATTTACTTGCTGCTGGGCCAACTCAATCAGAAGGGCTCACTCTAATGCCTCGCGATATGATGTAGTGCTAAAACTAGCTATACAAAGTTGGATGCACCCAGCTAGTCCCTGGGTAAACAGAAGCATACACGATCTATCCATTGCGACTAACTACGGGAAAAATTTGACCAATTGGTTGAATTCTGCATTATATTCCATGAAAGTGCGATTTCTCTACTGGAGACCCAGAAATTCCTGATGCCGAGCTATTTGATACGCAACAGGAAAATACTGACTCTCGAACGCCTCACCGAATGCTACCCGTGTGATGTACAACTCACCAATCACTGTGCGCTGCGTGACCCATTAGGTAACCGCCTCATCACGCAAATGGTAGGCAGCCAGCTCTGTCATTTCCCAATCCATGGATGTCATATAATATAACGTACCCACTGGAGTCTCGATCCAGGAATGAGCAATCCGCAAATCTAATCCTCCATGGAAAAGTGTAAATCGACCTTTCACCGATTCAGCCAATGTTGGAATCTATGCTCTAGCCCTAGTCCAATACGTAGGAACGATAGGATCCACTAGTGGAGTTGCAGCATGTACCAGAGAAGGCACTATTGACAGAGCCATGGGAAATCCCGGTGCCACTGGGGGATATGGGTGAACTACCGGAGTAGGCACTACTGGTGGTATAGTAGAATACTGCAATAGTGGGTATTGTTGGATACGTAGATGTAGGTACTGTTGGAGGTACCTATGTGGGTACTACTAGAGGCACTATTGGATATGTAGGGGCATATACCGCTGGGGTACGGCTTGATACATAGCAGTAGGTACGACTGGTGGTCCGAATGAATACACAACTATAGGTAGCGATGTCAGTATTTTGGAAATGACTAGGGTAGATGTCACTGGCGGAATGATAGGAACCGCTGATAGGAATGGGGATGGGGCCCTCGGAACACTCGAGGGAGTCTGTTCTTGACTGACAGGCCTTGTCTCCATCGGTCTCTCTAGTGACCCTGTTGTTGGGTTTCGGTTGGGCATGGGAATCCTTTCCATGTCCCCAGATTAAAATTTCATTAATTGAAACCAATCCGAATGGAGAACAATTTTCCAAACAACCGACTTATTATTGTACTAATTGGTTAGACGAGTTAGATGGCTTGAACAACAAGTTTGTTCAAGTAGTCACTCGAATCAATTAGTACGATAATTAGTCTGTTGTTTGGGAAATTGTTCTCCATTCGGATTATTTTCAATTAATGAAATTTTAATTCGGGGACATGGAGAGGATTCCCATGCCCATCTGAAACCTAACAATTGGTATCAGAGCCAATGGTTTCCGGTTTTGTGTGTTTTGGATTCAGTTACATTTATGCACTTTATCATGTATAATTTTATGCCGGATAATAGTAGGATGTGCGTAGGCTAACTTTTTGGTTGTAGGCATAAGATATGACTATTATGGCTTAATATGTTTGTATGTGATTGTGTGTGCATGTTTCTAATATTTATTTGAATCCTCGGGGTTGACGAGGCTAAATTAGTATTTAATTTTTTGTAATTAAATATGACATTGTTTAGCCGCGCATTTTAGTTTACTTTCGATCTAGACTGTTGGTGCAAGATACATCAATGATGCCTTCCTCTAAGTGTTTCGATGTTTAACAATATACTTAAGTTAGTAACAATATGTGTTAGACAAGGTAGGGGTTAGTCAAAGTGATCAAGGGTTAAAACCAAACAGGACCTAATGTTTGTAGGGTTAACCCAGGATTGATCTGGTTGACAAAGGTTTAGCCAAACAGGATCTGATGTTTGGTAGAATCAACCAGAACCCAGGGTTGGTTAAGGTAACCAAGGGTTAGCCAAACAGGACCTGATGTTTGGCAGGGTGATCAAACCTAGATTTAATCTGATTAATACACTAAGGTTTGATCAGTTAGAACAAGGATTAGCTAAACAAGATCTGATGATTAGCAAAAAACCCAGGGTTGGTCAGTTAGACCAAGGAGTAAGCCAAACAGGACTTGATGTTTGGCAGAAGAGAAGTCATGTCAGGTTTAATATGACTAGCAAGAGAAGTCTTTATCAAAGTGAATGGATGTCCTAGTTAACCTAGGCACGAAGTCTTGGTTCTAGGAATTGGGCACTAAGTCCTGGCCGAGGGCTGGGCACCTAAGACCTGACCGAGGGTTGGGTACGAAGTCCTAGTTTGAGGAATTAGGCAATAAGTCCTGGCCGAGGACTGGGCACCGAAGACCTGACCGTGGGTTGGGCAATAAGTCATGGTCATGGACTGGGCATGAAGACCTGACCGAGAGTTGGGCAATAAGTCCTGGTCGTGGACTGGGCACCGAAGTCCTGATCCGAAAGATCGGGCAAAAGTCCAATCGAAGGAGCCGGGTGGCAACATCTCCTGAGAGGAGTAGGCGAGGGCGTGATCCCCGGGAAAGGGAACATTAGGCGTCGGTTCGACCTAGGGTTTCACGTGAAATTCAAAGTCAGAACTAATCTTTAAGGCTATAATTATATATCTGTTTGTCTTGTGCTTGTGTATCTTACATGTACCTGGAATTGGAAGCAAGGTAGGTGAGCAAACACAAGAGATGGCCTGGGAAACTGCTTCCATGGCGCCCCCATTAACCAGGGCACCCCCATGACCTAGGTGCCCTGGATAAAGGGTGCTTCCTGTGTTGGGCTGGCCAACATAGGCACCCCCATGAACATAGGTGCCCTGGGTAATGAACATATCAGCATTGCGAAGTGTGCGATGATGGATAAGTTTTGACCGCGTATTGAGGCGCCCCAAAGGCCTCTAGGGCGCCCTGGACATGGCTATAAAAAGGGGTTCGACCCCTCAACTCAGAACATCACTTGCAACATCATTCTAAGCATTCTAAGCAAAGAAAAAGCACTAAAGTTGAAGCTCTGCGACCAAGGAGCCTCCTGGAGAAAGTGCGCCGGACTTTGGACTTCCGGATTGGCAGGATCGACTTTTGTTTGGTTCAATTTAATTTTACAAGTTCGCATTTTTTCTTATATCTTTTTTGCTTATAAAGATAAACTGTAAGACGGGTTTCTCCACCTCCAGAAATTCTGGAAAGGAGACCACTAGTGGACGAGCGCTACCCATGATTAGGCCTTGAATGTACTAACCCTGGGGGGTTGGGAACCAAGTAAAAACCCGCGTGTCTTCTTTGTTTGTTTTTCGTTCTTTATTTTTCCGCTGTGCTACTAACTCTCTGACTAGAACGAACGAACGCCGAAGTTTTGACAAAAGTTTCAAGTCGATATTCAACCCGCCCTCTATCGACGACATCGATCCTACAAGTGGTATCAGGGCGAGGTTGCTCTTCATTGTACTAACAGCCGACGAAGCAAAGTGTTGGAACTCGGATGGCTAGAGAGGGGGGGGGTGAATATAGCCAAACACTTGGACTTCAAATCTTATCGATTTTCTGCACTTCAATCGTTAGTAGCACAGCGAAAGCACAATAAAATAGAGTAGTGCAGAAATTTAGAAAACAAAATAAACAAAAACAACTAACAAGATCGCTAACAGGGAGGGTTTACAAGGTTCGGGGATAACTTGCCCCTACTCCTTGGCGTGCCCTTAAGGTGGGCGATCCCTTGATCGTCGGCAGATCCAGCCCCGGTGAACACCGGATAAAATGTAACCTCCTTCTTGTGGAGTAACCTCTCCACAGCGTTTCAACAAAGATGAAGTTTTAAGCACAATGAAACACAAGAAAGATCTTACTTAGCACTTAGCACAGGCAAGAACACAAGCAGCGCTTCCTTGAGCTCCACCCAGCGACGATCTCACGCAAGAACACCCTTCTTCGTGTCTTCTCGCTGTTGGACTCACCAAGCCTCTTGTTTCTTCCTCCAAGCGCTCAAGTAAGGGATGGTTGTTCACAGATTGCAGTTGCTTGCTCAAGATGATGGAACTTCAGAATGCACAAGCAAAGTGTGGAGAACACAATCGCGCAGCAAGAACTCAAGCCAGAAGTTGCTTCAACGAACTCTCCTCTGCTCTTCTCCTCTATGCCCTTTTGTTTCTCCACTGAGCATCAGGTGACACCATCTCACTGCAGCCTCCAGCTGCTCACCTGCCAATGCCAGCTACCACTGAGCTCTCCCTGGACTCCCTGAGCTTCCCTCAGTCAAGCTCCAGTCAGCAGCTCCAGTCTGCAGCTCCGGCCGTTGCAACCTGAGATGGCAAATGGACAAACCTGCTCCAAGGAAAGGCCTCCATTGACTCTTCTTGAGTGTTTGAATCCTTCCCTGTCACCTGCAGCTTAATCAGACCATTAGCACAACATATCAATGAGAAAATCAAGTATCAGATGTTATGCGCAGTGAATCAGATTCGTTCAGACGCGATCAGAGCGTCTGACAGTGCAATTTGAATTAAAGTGATCGGTCACCGGACCGATCTAAGGCTCGTGGGTTGGTCACCAGACCGATCCACCGCTTTGCTGGGACTCCCAGCTCTCGCAGAGACACAAGCCTGATTGGTCACCAGACCGATCAGAGTGAATCCTGATCGGTCACCAGACCGATCAGGTAGCTCCCTGATCGATCAGGCTCAAGCCTGATCGGTCCACTTCTGAGTGAACAGTAACCGCGGAAATCAAATCCTAGGTCTTTGATCGGTCACCAGACCGTTCAGGAACTGATCAGCGGGGGAACTCAACTCACTGTTTGCTCCCTGATCGGTCACCGGACCGATCAGGAGCCAAGCAGTGAGGACACTACCTGCTCCCTGATCGGTCGCCAGACCGATCAGGAGCCAAGCAGTGAGGCAACGGCCTGCTCCCTGATCGGTCACCAGACCGATCAGGAGCCACACAATAGGTTCCCAACCTTACCGTGTGCTCCCTGATCGGTCACCAGACCGATCAGTGATCGCTGGATCGGTCACCATACCGATCCACGAAGGAGCAGCGTGCTAACATCCCTGATCGGTCACCAGACCGATCCAGGGAATCAAACCTAGCCCTCCAAGCTGGGGACCTGACCCTCCAAGCCAGGAATTTTTCACCTAACCCTCCAAGTTGGGACTTTTCACCTAACCCTCTAAGTTAGGACTTTTCACCTAGCCCTCCAAGCTAGGACTTTTCACCCAACCCTTCCGAATTAGGACTTTTCCAAACCTAGCCCTCCAAGCTAGGACCTGACCCTCCAAGCCAGGACTTTTTCACCTAACCTTCTAAGTTGGGACTTTTCACCTAACCCTCCAAGTTAGGACTTTTCACCTACCCCTCCAAGCTAGGACTTTTCACCCAACCCTTCTGAATTAGGACTTTTCCAACACCTAGCCCTCCAAGCTAGGATTTTCCGCACCTAACCCTCCAGGTTAGGATTTTCCAACTCCTAGCCCTCCAAACTAGGATTTTCCATACCATGCCTAATCCCCGATCAGGACTTAACCATAATCATAATCATCAACCTAAACTAAAATCGATGTCAACACCAAAACAACAATCAGGGTCAGACTGCATCAACAATCTCCCCCTTTTTGTTGTTTGACAACTCGATTTTAAGTTTAGGAATTCTCAATCAATTTCTCAATTCAGAATCATTCAGAATGATAGGGGGATCCTCCCCCTATAGCATAATCATCCTAAACTTAACCAACCACACTCTCCCCCTTTGTCGATCGAAAAGGGTCTAGAAAGGCTGTTAAGTTTAACCATACTCCCCCTCAACCCTAGGGGTATCCCAAAACAACACGGATATGAATGAATTATTTTGATAAACATAGGAATACATATGACAAAGATAAGGCATGACAAAACAGACATATGTATCATATGGACCTGGCATCATAAGCAAAATCATGCTTAAGAAGGCATACACGCAGATAGTAATCATGTGAACACACACAAATATGCCAACAATCAAAACATGGTAAAGCAAATATGAAATACCTGAAAAATGTTAGATGCATCATATCGCATCAAAGGTAAGACACCTCAAAAGAACTGAGCATAATCAAATATGACACATATCATAACAGTCAATGTTATCAATCCCCCGCGTGGTCATCGTCTGAAGAATAAGCAATATTTATAACATCCCCTGGTGGAGGGCTGCTAGGGGACGCACCACCAGGAAACGTATGATGATACCACTCCTCATACCATGTGTTCTGTAGTGAGCTGATCTCAGAGACGTCAGATGCTAGAGCATCGAGACGGCGATCGAAAGATCGAACCTCTGAACTGACCTCCTATCGCCAGAGCTCGGAAATATATAACTCGTGCTGCATCATCCGCTCTAGCTCCGCAACCTGCCAGCGGAGGTCAGGAGCCCACTCATCGTAATCCTCTGTAACAGCTGGCGGCTCCTGATCATGGGCTGCTCTCGGTAACTCCCCCACACGTCTCCGATCCTTCCACCTTAGCCCCTGCGGCCCGACAACAATGCCAGACTGAGCGAGCATGGGACGATCCAAGTGGTAGTCTTGTCGAACCATGGGCACAATGCGGCCCTGTGAAACATCGATACCTACGGACTGCAGCCAAGCAGTAATGATATGGCCAAAGGGCATGTAAATCGTCTGACCGTACCTCTGACTGTGGACGATGATGGAGAAGTAGATGGAAGTCACTGGGTCAAAGTCTAACTGCTAATGCATCCCGTAGAGCATCAAGCAGTGGAAGGAGTGAATTTTATCTAGATGTTTCGAAGTAGTCGGGAGGAAACAGTTAGTGATGATCTTAAACAAAACATAGTCTATAGGGGAAAGGTGGAGAGCAGGAAATGTGAGAAAATCGCGGGCACGCTCACCGGAACCCCTTGGCCTGGGATGACTTAGAAAATACTCATAGATGGAGTCAGGGGTGACTCCAACAAAGGGAACCGGAAGAGGATCAGGAAGATAAGGGTAGAGTGAGAAGTTGTTATCGGAATGACGACAACCAAGAAATGCAGTGAAGACTGATAGAGTAAAATCAAGATCGACACTGGCGACATGGGTCCTCCACCCCGTTCCCTCACCACTGACCATGTTATTATAGAATTCAGAGACCAAATCAAAGTTGATTGTCCTCTCAAGGAAAAGAATGGGTTGAAGCTCATAGTGTTCAATGATATGCCGTATCGTAGGACAATGTTCGTAAATGTAGGTTTGGTCCACCGATCGACATGGCATAAGTTTGAAGGTGTGCCATTGAAAGTCTAGAGCATAATGAATGTTTTGAAATCGAGTATGTGGAGGTGGTGGAGGCCTTGATGGAGGTGTAGATGATGAAGGGCCTTTGCCCTTTGAGCTTCCCTCCATTGGTTCCTTTCCCTTAGATGATTTTCTAAAGATTTGAATAGGTCATGGAAATAACATAAATTAAATGAGCAAGGTTGAATCGACCACATGAACATAGGTTTAACCATGATTTGATCACGAAACAATAATCATAAGATAGAATTGATCATATGAAGATAGATTTAATCAGTGACATGACAAAGAAGGGTCACGGCAGAAACATAAGGTCATGGCACCAGATTGATACAAATATAAGATTTGATCAAATAATAAAGAGATGTGATAGAGTGTAGTTCATGGCATAGGCAAGGTCACGACAAGCTCCACAAGACAAAAATTTTGATTAGCACAAACTCATAATCTGTGAACTGATTTACAAGAAAAACTAACCAAAAATGCTTACTTAGGTGCCATTGAAGATTGGTGATGAAGATCTTGGAGTCTGGAAGAAGAGGCTTGCACAGAAGAAACTCTCGGCGCAAGACAGAAGCACAAGACCTTGAGCAAGAAGGAAACTCACAGAAGACAAGAAAACGCTCTCAGGAAATCTTCTCAGAATCGCACGCGCGCGCACAAAAGCTCACTCGCAAGAGGAGGAAGGAGAAGTAGGGAAGGCTCTCGCACAGGTTGAAGAGGTGCAAGTAGTGAGGTTCGGCGCTAGGGCTTGGGAGATGAGGGGTTTTTGCGAAGTTATTAGGTTGGTGGATCGGTCCACCAACCGAAATTTAATGTGATCGAACGGATCACCGTTCGATCTGAGAGCGCCAAGACCGATCAGGCTTCGGCCTGATCGGATTGGCCTAGTCCTGATCGGTTGGTTGACCGATCAGGCAAGATCCTGATCGATCGGATGATCGATCAGGAAGCGATCAGTAGGGTCGGATGATATTCGGGAAGCCCCCTGATCGATCTGTAGACCGATCACCACAAAGTGCCAGATCGGTCTGGGGACCGATCCAGGCTAGTATGGAATGTTTGGACAGAATTTCGTTAAGTCTCTGTGACCCCTCTGATCGGTCTGTGGACCGATCACCACAGGAGGGAGCCAGATCGGTCCGGGGACCGATCAGCCCTACGCCTGATCGGTTCAGTGACCGATCAGGGTTCCTGATACTCCCTGATATGATCTGAAACTTATAGTTTCAGATTTTTACATGATTCCTGAAGGGATCTGATGAAAGATATCGATCTTGGAAGTGATCCCTTGACTATAATTGATCCCTAAACAAGGATCAAAAGTCCTTATGGTTCGAACAAATCACTTTGCTCCACCCAAGTGGAGTCAAACTCAATCAACAATCATTCAATCAATTTCAATCAAGTTTGTGTCAAATTCAGGTTTCCAATCAAGTTTCATTGATTGGAATGTCCAAGTATGATTATGGAGCCAAGTACACATGTGTTATGCATTGGTTTTCCCCATACTTGGTCACCGAAGTGATTTTTATCTAGTCAACTTAATTCCTCAAGGGATGCATCAACATTTAAAGAAATTGAGTTGATCTTAACATCTCATCCCATTTCTAGCAAACAAAAACGTTTTGGTAAGCCTTATAGTTTGTGTGAGATGTCCCCAAGTTACCCAATTGTATCCCAACAATTAGAAATAATCATGAAGGGTTTTGAATGCATTTTGATGTTTATGAAGCGCGAAACATTCCCAACTCCCTTCTTAAAAAGCTAAACTCATTTTCGGGGAGTGGTTTAGTGAAAAGATCAGCGAGGTTTGATTTGGACTCTACATGTGAGAGTACAATATCTCCCCTAGCAACATGATCCCTAATGAAGTGGTGACGCACTTCAATATGTTTGGTCCTAGAATGATGGACTAGATTCTTGGTTAGGTTAATTGTGCTAATGTTGTCACACAACACTTGCACACCTTTGTAGCTTAATCCATAGTCCTCTAGAGTATGTATCATCCACAACAATTGTGATACGCTCTCTCCCATGGTGATATATTCTGCCTCGGTCATGGAGAGAGCAACACAATGTTGCTTCCGACTTGACCAACTAACTAGAGATGATCCTAGAAATTGGCAACCCCCACTCGTGCTTTTCCGATCCAACTTATATCCAGCGTAGTCAAAATCGGTATAACCAATTAGGTCAAATGATTCGGTACGGGGGTACCAAAGACCAACTCTAATTGTGCCTTTAAGATATCTCAAAATCCTTTTAACAGCAATTAAATGAGATTCCTTGGCACAAACTTGATACCTAGCGCATATACCCACAGCAAAGAGAATATCAGGTCGACTAGCTGTGAGGTATAGCAGACTACCTATCATGCTTCGATATTGAGTCAAATCAACGAGTTTACCACTCTCATCATTGTCTAATCTTGTGTTTGTAGCCATGGGAGAGGTTATCTCTTTCGAATCACTCATATTAAATTTTCGGAGCATTTCTTGAGTATACTTCGATTGGTGCACATGGATCCCATCTCGGGTTTGTTTGATTTCAAGTCCAAGGAAGAAAGTCAACTCTCCCACTAGACTCATTTCAAATTCACTTTTCATTTGTCCAATGCATTCATTTAAATAGCCTTTATTGTTTGAGCCACAAATTATGTCATCGACATATATTTGGGCTACAAAAATATTGTCACCATCTCTCCGTAGAAATAGTGTAGGGTCTATTTGGTCTCTTACAAAGCCTTTTTCAATTAAAAACGTCGACAATCGCTCATACCAAGCTCGGGGTGCTTGTTTAAGGCCATAAAGTGCCTTTTTGAGCTTGAACACGTGGTTTGGAAATTCGGTACTCTCAAACCTCGGAGGTTGTTCGACATAGACCTCTTCTCTAATTAAACCATTTAGAAAGGCCGATTTAACATCCATTTGATACAATTTGAAACCTCGATTGCTGCAAATGCTAGCATCAATCGGATGGACTCTAATCGTGCCACGGGAGCATAGGTCTCATCATAATCAAGACCTTCAACTTGACTGTAGCCCTTGGCTACTAAGCGTGCCTTGTTTCTAATGATTTCTCCCTTATGGTTCAACTTATTTTTGAAGACCCATTTGGTTCCAATGATGGTGGTCTTCTTAGGTCTAGGGACTAAGTCCCAAACTTGACTTCTTTCGAATTGACCTAGTTCGTCTTGTATTGCAATGATCCAATCGGGATCATTTAATGCTTCATCAATTTTTCTAGGTTCAATTTCGGAAATTAAGGCAACTTCATTAGCCTCATTCCTAAAGAATGATCTAGTTCTTACCCCATGATGGATGTCTCCAACAATTTGGTCTTGGGGATGACTAGAGGCTAATCTAGTTTGCCTAGGTGTTGGTGGTGCTTCTTGAATGGGTTCACTAGACACAAGCTCAGCCTCAGGATCCGGCTGATCAATGGGTTGTCTAGGCTCACCGTCATCAGACTCATCACCATCAACAACATTTGGAGTTTCATTCAGACTTAGTCTCCTAAGTTCGAGTTGAACCCCATCTTCTGGTTGTCCATTGACTTTTGGAATTTCTTCAAAAACAACATCAGAAGATTCTTCAACCAATCTAGAGTTCTTGTTGTAGACTCGGTAGTCTTTGCTAACTAGGGAATACCCGACTAGTATACCTTCATCAGCTTTTGCCGTGAACTTTCCAAGGTGATCCTTGGTATTTAGGATGAACACCTTACAACCAAACACCCTAAGGTGTTTAACCGTAGGTGGTTTTCCAAACCAAAGTTCATGGGGAGTCTTTCCTAAGAACCTATGGATGAGGACTCGGTTTTGCACATAGCAAGCTGTATTTACAGCTTCAGCCCATAAGTAACTCGGTAGTGAGTACTCATTGAGCATGCTTCGTGTAGCTTCTTGTAGAACACGATTCTTCCTCTCTACAACACCATTTTGTTGTGGTGTTCTAGGAGTGGAGAACTCATGTCTATACCCTCTATCTTGACAAAATTCTAAAAATCATTGGTTTTGAAATTCACCTCCATGATCACTTCTAATTGTCTTAATAGTTGATGATTTTTCATTTTCAACCCTTCTACAAAAAGAAATGAAAACATCTAAGGTTTGGTCTTTATATTTAAGAAAATAAGTCCATGTATATCTAGTAAAATCATCAATGATAACAAAACAATATCTACTTCCATTCAAAGATATGATAGTACTACAATCAAATAGATCCATGTGAAGTAAATCTAAAGCGGTAGATGTACTTACAACGCTTTTACCTTTATGTGCAGATTTTGTTTGCTTACCCATTTGACATGCATCACAAAGTTTGTCCTTTTCATACTTGATGCTTGGTAAGCCACAAACTAATCCCTTGTTGGCCAACTTCCGGATGTTCTTCATGTTAACATGTGCTAGCTTCCGGTGCCAAAGGGTGGACTCTTCTTCTTTTGACATGAGACACTTAGCAAAAGCATTAGTAGTACTTTTAAATGAAACTTGATAAATATTGTCTACTCTTGTTCCTACTAGTACTGTGTCCAAGGTGTCATGTTGTCTAACTAGACATTGACTTGGTTGAAAATCAATTGTGTAACCCGTGTCACACAATTGACTGACACTTAGGAGATTAAATGACATCCCCTTGACTAGAAGGACATTTGAGATTCTAAGACATTCGGATATTTAAATGTCTTCTATTCCTATGACCTTAAGACTACCATTGTTACCAAATGAAACATTACCTCTACTTTTTCTTTGAAAGGTAGTAAACAATGATCTATCCCGGTCATGTGTTTGGAGCACCCACTATCAACGAACCAAGTTGATAGATGCTCCCCCTCAATCATAACCTACACAATTCAAAAAATAGATATTTTAGGTACCCAAACCTTGGGACCTAAAGCACCTACTAAACAAGTCTTAGGCACCCATGCCTTGACAACTTTCTTTTGAACCTTGGGTGTCTTAGATTGTCTCATATCAGTCCTAGACATCAATGACACAAATGAAGGTTCTTTGGGTCGATAACCAATATCGGCCCTATTGTAGACTGCCCTTTAGGCATTCAAAATCATGTCTAGAGTATTTGAGCTTGTTGAGAACTTTCAAGAATGTTCTTGAGTCTCTCAACTTCACTCTTCAATGATTTGTTTTCCTCCTCTAACAATTCATCATGCAAATCATCTACATCCTCATCCCTAGAGGATTTCAATTTTTCAACCTCAATTTTCAATGATTTAATTTCATCCTCTAACATTTCAACATGTAAATCATCTATGTTCTCATCCCTAGATGAAATCAATTGTTCAATTTCTAATTGCAATGATTTAACCTTATTTTTTGACTTCTTCAACATATTGGTTAAACATGCAATTGCTCTATAATATTTTTCAAGTTCGGGAGAGGTTACCTCTTCATCATCCGAAGATAATGAAGTCGCGTTTGAGGAGTTAGAGGATTCATCACTGCTTTCTTGATCTTCTCCAAGAGCCATGAGTGTCACGTGCCGTGTACTCTTCTCCTCGTTTTCTTCATCGGATGAACTTGAGGAGGATTCATCCCAAGTGGCCTTCAAGGCCTTCTTCTTCTTCTTTGATTTCTCCTCTTTCTTTTTGGATTTCTCCTCCTTCTTCATTAGCTTTGGGCATTCACTCTTGAAGTGCCCTTTCCTACCACAGTCAAAACAAGAAACGTTAGTCTTATCAACCTTAACTTCACTAGGGTTACCTTTACCCTTGAAGCGTCGACCCCTTCTCATCATTCTTCTCACAAAATTTGCCATCTCGGAGGAAGAAGACCCGCTGCCATCTTCCTCGGAATCGGACTCAGATTCGGAAGAGGATGAAGATGAAGAGACTTCCTTCTCCTTCTTCTTCTTCTCCTTCTTCTTGTTGGATCGTTCCCCTGCAACTAAGGCAATCCCCTTCTCCTTGGGGCCTTTGTTAGCCATTTCATGCAATTCCATTTCACAAAATAGATCATCTAGTTTAACAATTGATAAATCCTTGGAAACTTTGTAGGCATCCACCATGGATGACCACAAAGCATTCCTTGGAAATGCTTTTAGCACATACCTCACAAGGTCGCGGTTCTCGACCTTTTCATCAATAGAATGAAGCCCGTTGAGGATTTCCTTGAACCGGCTATGTAGCTCACTTACCGTTTCATTCTCCTTCATGGAGAGATTTTGAAGTTGGTTGAGAAACAAATCCCTCTTGGCAATTCTTGAATCTCGGGTGCCCTCGTGAAGTTCGATGAGCTTGTTCCACAAGTTTTTTACAGTTGTGAATGGACCAACCTTGATGAGTTGGTCTTTGTTCATGCCGCATTGTAGAGTGACCACCGCCTTCACGTCGGCTTCACTCTTTCAAGTTTGTTCAGCCGTCCACCGCCACGATTCAAGTTCTTTGCCTTCATCATCCTTAGGAGGGGTAAAGCCCTCCTTCACCGCGAACCAAGTGTTGATGTCCATCTTTAAGTAATATTCCATCTTCGATCTCCAATATTGGAAATCTGTGCCATCGAAGAAGGGAGGTCGGGTGGTGGAAAAACCTTCTCTCAACGCCATGGATGATAGCTCTCGGTTGTTAATTCGCTTGTACAGAGCCCCAAGCTCTGATACCACTTGTTAGAACCCGGATGGCTAGAGAGGGGGGGGGGTGAATATAGCCAAACACTTGGACTTCAAATCTTATCGATTTTCTGCACTTCAATCGTTAGTAGCATAGCGGAAGCACAATAAAACAGAGTAGTGCAGAAATGCAGAAATCAAAACAAACTAAAACAACTAACAAGATCGCTAACAGGGATGGTTTACAAGGTTCGGGGATAACTTGCCCCTACTCCTTGGCGTGCCCTTAAGGTGGGCGATCCCTTGTTCGTCGGCAGATCCAACCCCGGTGAACACCGGATAAAATGCAACCTCCTTCTCGGTGGAGTAACCTCTCCACAGCGTTTCAACAAAGATGAAGTTTTAAGCACAATGAAACACAAGAAAGATCTTACTTAGCACTTAGCACAGGCAAGAACACAAGCAGCGCTTCCTTGAGCTCCACCCAGCGACGATCTCACACAAGAACACCCTTCTTCATGTCTTCTCGCTGTTGGACTCACCAAGCCTCTTGTTTCTTCCTCCAAGCGCTCAAGTAAGGGATGGTTGCTTCACAGATTGTAGTTGCTTGCTCAAGATGATGGAACATCAGAACGCACAAGCAAAGTGTGGAGAATACAATCGTGCAACAAGAACTCAAGCCAGAAGTTGCTTCAACGAACTCTCCTCTGCTCTTCTCCTCTACACCCTTTTGTTTCTCCACTGAGCACCAGGTGACACCATCTCACTGCAGCCTCCAGCTGCTCACCTGCCAACGCCAGCTAACACTGAGCTCTCCCTGGACTCCCTGAGCTTCCATCAGTCAAGCTCCAGTAAGCAGCTCCAATCTGCAGCTCCGGCCGTTGCAACCTGAGATGGCAAATGGACAAACCTGCTCCAAGGAAAAGCCTCCATTGACTCTCCTTGAGTGTTTGAATCCTTCCCTGTCACCTGCAGCTTAATCAGACCATTAGCACAACATATCAATCAGAAAATCAATTATCAGATGATATGCGCAGTGAATCAGATTCGTTCAGACGCGATCAGAGCGTCTGACAGTGCAATTTAAATTAAAGTAATCGGTCACCGGACCGATCCAGGGCTCGTGGGTTGGTCACCAGACCGATCCACCGCTTTGCTGGGACTCCCAGCTCTCGCGGCGACACAAGCCTGATTGGTCACCAGACTGATCAGAGTGAATCCTGATCAGTCACCAGACCGATCAGGTAGCTCCCTGACCGATCAGGCTCAAGCCTGATCGGTCCACTTCTGAGTAAACAGTAAACGTGGAAATCAAATCCTAGGTCTTTGATCGGTCACCGGACCATTCAGGAACTGATCAGCGGGGGAACTCAACTCACTGTTTGCTCCCTGATCGGTCACCGGACCGATCAGGAGCTAAGCAGTGAGGACACTACCTGCTCCCTGATCGGTCACCGGACCGATCAGGAGCCAAGCAGTGAGGCAACGGCCTGCTCCCTGATCGGTCACCAGACCGATCAGGAGATACACAGTAGGTTCCCAACCTTACTGTGTGCTCCCTGATCGGTCACCAGACCGATCAGTCATCGCTGAATCGGTCACCAGACCGATCCACGAAGGAGCAGCGTGCCAACATCCTTGATCGGTCACCAGACCGATCCAGGGACTCAAACCTAGCCCTCCAAGCTAGGATTTCATCCAATCTAGCCCTCTAAGCTAGGGACCTGACCCTCCAAGCCAGGAATTTTTCACCTAACCCTCCAAGTTGGGACTTTTCACCTAACCCTCCAAGTTAGGACTTTTCACCTAGCCCTCCAAGCTAGGACTTTTCACCCAACCCTTCCAAATTAGGACTTTTCCAAACCTAGCCCTCCAAGCTAGGACCTGACCCTCCAAGACAGGACTTTTTCACCTAACCCTCCAAGTTGGGACTTTTCACCTAACCCTCCAAGTTAGGAATTTTCACCTTGCCCTCCAAGCTAGGACTTTTCACCCAACCCTTCCGAATTAGGACTTTTCCAACACCTAGCTCTCCAAGCTAGTATTTTCCGCACCTAACCCTTCAGGTTAGGATTTTCCAACACCTAGCCCTCCAAACTAGGATTTTCCATACCATGCCTAATCCCCGATCAGGACTTAACCATAATCATAATCATCAACCTAAACTAAAATCGATGTCAACACCAAAACAACAATCAGGGTCAGACTGCATCAACACAAAGATGCCAGGAGTTGAGGGGGAGCAAGGGTGAATACATGTATAATTTAAATTATGTCAGTTTTTAAGTTCCATATTATTTGTTTTACGTGCAGGGGGAGAGGACACTATAAAAACCAGTGTCCTACTCGTAAGACTCGATCTTCACCACCAGCAGCAAAGGAGGTACTAGCGCTAGGAGTCCGGAGGGACAAGAGCCACATCCGCTACTTCAGATGTCAAACACTAGGACATTATAAGAACTAGTGCCCAGACTGGAAAAAGGTTCGATCCTCAATACCAAAAAATGTGACTACGGTAAAGGAGGTAACAAAAATTAATTTTTGTAATAATTTTCAAATTCCTGCAAAATTATATTATTCTGGTAAGTTAGATAACTCTGTTAATTTTTCTGATAAACTAGATCTTTTGCATAATCAACTTATGTTATTGAATGATCAATTACCAAATATTGATAATACTAAAATATCATATATGAATTCTTTCATCTTTAATATCATTACAACAATTTTTAGAATTAATTCTAATATTTTATCTGATAATGCTGATAAGAATAATAATAATATCGTTGATAGTTCTCAAGATAAAGATGAAATTAAAATTAATAATCCTTTAATTTCTGATAATGTTAAGAATGATAATATTTCAATAAATAACGATAATACCAATATGGGTCAAAATAATATTGATGATAATCCTTCAGAAAATTTTAAGGATAATGATATAATTATTTCTGATATTTCTGAAATCAATTCTAAGGATATTAAAGATAATACTCTAGATAGTCTTGAAGATAATACTCAATATAACCTTGAATATACAAATTTAATAAACAACCCTGAAAATTACTCTACCTACTATGAAGATAGAGAAGAATATAACTCTGATGATGAGGATAAGATAGAAGATGAATGTCTGTGAATCAAAGCTACATTTAATAATGTCTACAAATATTCAGACAAAGCAGAAGTATTAGATAAACTTGAAAAATTAAATGAAAAAGAAATAGTAGATGATTCAGATATTTTTGAATTAATGGAAATGATGCAACTGGACCCAAAACTGTTAAGAATTTAATTTTTAATTAATATCTTCAACATTAATTTTTAAATAATTTAAACCTTAATTCTTAATTTTAATCCTAATTAACTCTTAATAATTTAACTCAATTAACTCTTATTAATTTAACTCAATTAATTCTTAACAATTTTAACTCAATTAATTCTTAACAATTTTAACTCTAATTAATTCTTAACAATTTTAACTCTAATTAATCCTTAATTAATTTAACTCTAATTAATTATTAATAATTTAACTCTAATTAATTCGTAATAATTTTAACTCTAACAGTTTTTTTACTTAATTAATTTTTAATAATTTCAACATTAATCATTTTTTAATAATTTCAACCTTAATCAATTTTTAATAATTTCAACCTTAATTAATTTTTTTAATTTCAACCTTAATTAATAATTCTCAAACTTAAATCCTTAATTCTTAAACCTTAATTAATAATCACTAATAAATTTTTATTGAACTATCTTGTAACAATTATTAACAAGTCAACTTTAATAATAACTTCAATCCATAATTCAAAAGTCATACAAAATTCATGAACTTAACTCAAATTGATTACTTTCAAGTATGAAACCAAATAAAATTCTACCCAACCGAAACCTCCAACTTAATAATATTATATATGTCAAAGTGGGTTGACATATTCGTGGGTTCACACGATATGTATCAAATCAAGAATTTGATACAATATTAGAAACCTAATAAAATATTTTGACGTGATTGACTCATGCATAAATGTCATGTACATGCATCTGTTTTTTTATATCTATCATGTCATTCATGTTTAATTTTTGCATTATTTAGAATGGTTAGATAGGAAAAGATTTGTTGACAGTTGCCTAACCTAGTACCAGGGTGGGGCGAGATGATAGTACGTTAGAGAAGCTTGGCCTAGCTAAGTGGAACTAGCCAAAGCTACCTCGCCACATCCTAGACTAGTTAGACCAGAGTTTTTTAATGAGTAAAATAAAGGTATTCTTTCTTTAAAAGGCTTTGTCTAAGGAAAGGGTTGATGATCCAATAAGGCTACGACCAAAGAAGGTCTCTTTGCCTCGCCAAGACCTGGAAGTCAATTATTGAAATCTACTTTTAAATTACAAATTGATTAAACTCGAATCTAACTCAAGGTCAACCAGTCTATAAATAAATTGAGAAAAATTATTCAAGCATCTCACAATACACCCATAAGGCAACCATGCTTGCTTGTACTACGACACTTAGAATGGGTGAGATGTTAAGGACTAATTAATTGACAAATCTTTTTCAAAATCTGTGGGATATTTTCTTAAAAAAATAGATTTTCAAAATAATGTTTAAACATAATAATGTTTTTATGAATTTCATGCTTGCATGATTGCTTATCTATAAAATGAATTTTCAAAAATCATATATCTATTTCGAAAATTGTTTGACCTACACACTTAGACACAAACCTTTTAGGTCAACACCAAAGTCTCTTAAGACACTTAGGTAGAGGTCCTTGTTGTCACGACCCAGAGGCACATGCTTACTCAAAAATCGGGCAGCATCTCTCCTGTACGGCGGACAAGTTGGGGCAAATATACATAATATCTCACTGATACATATAACTCAGCCACACACGGATGACATCAACATAGTAAATATAATCACAACCAGGCAGTTTACATAACCAAGGATAATCCACAACCACGCAGTTTAAATCAATACTACTGATAATCATAACTGAAACTTAAACATCGGAAAGCCTTTATTGTCTTTTAGCTAAAATAAAACAACGAAAATCCAAATACTGACAAAACTTCGACTAAAGTCCAAACATGAATATATAACAATATCGAACTACTAAAACAAATCCAGTTTTTGGAAATGAAAATGCAACACAACGAAATTTCTGAAATAAGTACTACGGTAGTAAAACTAAATACGAAAAACAAACTCAACATTGAGGACTAGCAACTGGATCTTCTAAGAACTGTCGTACAAGCGGCACTTTACAGAACAGAAAACCAACAGGGGACTGTACGGATACGAATTTTGAATACTCGAAGATCAACGAAGAATAAGTATCAACGGCGATGTTAAAATAACAAACAACAAGGAATACGGTCAAGCAACCTATTAGACATAAAATAGTCATGCTTTAAGGTAAAAGGAACTACTCGAGTACAAAGGAGAAGTACGCGCCTTTTATTTGTAGAACGTGTCCAATAAATCACCCACGATCAACCGTGTGAGGCTAACGTCAAGGTCCTGTATCAAGGACTAAATTTAGCTATTTATTTAAGTGAATAAAGTAGCTAAACTAAATACTAAATATAATTATGGTTTAATCCTAATTACACCATCCATTTAATTAAACCTAAACAATAATGAATCCCTTCTTAATCTAATTATCACAATTAGATTATTAGGTCAATTACCAAATTAAACCCAAGAAACTACCAAAACTACAACCCCATATCCCCAAATCTAATCGCTACATGATTCGAGGTATACTCGGCAAGAAGATCAAGCTTAACTCACATGCAACCTGTTAATCCAGACTTACCCACCTATTGATCCTCCAAGCAACCCACGACATTACCATGATAATCAATAAAAATCATTACATCACATATACAAACACCATAGCAGACTCTAAGCAATAGGAGCAACTCACGCCAACCACTAACGCAGAACAGAATACAACTTATATCCACACAATAATTCATCATTGATCCAAACTACTACCATACAACATGCTAAATTGAAATCTAAACTCTTATTAATCTACTCATGGCAGAATTTAAAACTCAAAGGAAGGATCACCACAAGATCTAGGGTTTACCTCTTTATCTCCCAAGGATGGATCGTCCAAAGGAAAACTGAGGAGAAGGTCATCGGAGCCTAGATACAAACTGAGGACGAAGGGCTTCGGCCGATTGCACGCGAAGCGGAATTTGCGACAAAGAGGGATCGTGCCGACTTATTGTGCGCGAACGAGTAGGAAGGAGAAGAAGAGGAAAACGAAGGAGAGATGGCGAAGGGACGACGCTCGCTCACTGGGAACCGCTGTGTTGGCGGCGGCGGCAGCGGCGGCGGGCGAGAGGCGACGGTGGTCGGCAAGGGCTCAACGTCGAGGCAGAGAAAGGAATCGGGGAGAGGGGAGATGAGGGAGTTAATGAGAGAGTTAGGTTTTATAACTTAATTTTTGGTTTTTTACAAACAACCCCTTCAAGTTTTCGTATTCCCAACAAGGCCCCTAATTTTTAAATCCACCCCTAAAAATCAGTATTTAACTCTTGTAGTTAACAAGGGTAGCCAGACGGTGTCAGGTCCAGGGGGATGTTTTTTCTTTTAAAAATTATTTTTCAAAATTATGCTTTTCAAAAACATCACTTCAAAAATTCTTCTTTTGAAAATTCGGATCTTTTAAAAATGATTTATGCTTTAAAAATTCATCATTTCAAAATAAATTCTAGAAAAATATTTCAAAAACTGATTCAAATTTTTTTTAAAAAAAATTATTTCCTTGCAAACTATAATATTTCAAAACTTATTTCAAAAATGTGCTAATTATTCTTTTGATGTGGATGAACTCTAAAGATACATAGGAAATATCCTTTATGATCTTCAAAGATTCTTAAGATTGTGTCAGGTTTAGGGGGAGTCCTACTCAAAAGAAATTAATTTTATTTTCTTACCATTTTTTCAAAAATTATTAGATATTCTTTTCGTTTGAATCAAACCCTAAGACTCAGAGGATGATCACTTGTAGTCAACAAGCTTCCTAGGACTGTGTCAAATTTAGGGGGAGGTCAAATTGAAAGAACTATTAAATGTTTCAAAAATATTATGTTTTTATACACTATAGTTTCAAAATCTTCTTGAAAACATAATATTTTCCTTTCAAAACAATATCTTTTCAAAACCATTCTTTATAATATTCTCAGTCTTGAAAAATATTCTGTGAAAATTATTTCCATCTTTTGAACTATGTTTTTCTCATCTTGAGTTTGGAACATTTTTCAGGACACTTAGGAAAATTTTCTTGTAGTTAACAAGATTTCTTAGGATTATGTCAGACTGGAAGAGAAACCAAATCAAGAAAGTAATCATTTTTCCAAAATATACATTTATGGAAAATCCCTAAAGCACATATGAATTTTCTTATGGTCAATAAGATTCCTAGGATTGTGTTAGACTTAGGGAAATTCATGCTCTTTTAATTGTATATATTGTAGGTGCAATTTAAGTACTTGATGTTCTCTTTATATGTTATAAAACAAGTACTTAGTTTTTATCAAAAAGGTGGAAGTGTTTTTGCAAATCTTTTTTTTTTAAAAATTATATATGCTCTCAAAATATTATTATCCTAAGTATCATCAAAAGGCGGAGAGAAAGTTTCAAAAATTTTCATTGTTGGTGTAAGTTCCTTTTGTATTTTTTTTATGTATGACAAAGGGGGAGAGAGGAGTTTAGGTTAGATTTTTTTTTTGATTTCTCCCAATGGATTAAACCAAGATTTAACCCTTAGACCAATCTAACTTAAGATTTTGTCAAACATCAAAAAGGGGGAGATTGTTGGTGCAAGATGCATCAATGATGTCTTCCTCTAAGTGTTTCGATGTTTAACAATATACATAAGTTAGTAACAATATGTGTTAGACAAGGTAGGGGTTAGTCAAAGTGATCAAGGGTTAAAACCAAACAGGACCTTATGTTTGGTAGGGTTAACCCAAGATTGATCAGGTTGATAATGGTTTAGCCAAACAAGATATGATGTTTGGTAGAATCGACCAGAACCCAGGGTTGGTTAAGGTAACCAAGGGATAGCCAAACATGACCTAATGTTTGGCAGGGTGATCAAACCTAGATTTAATCTGGTTAATACACTAAGGATTGATCAGTTAGAACAACGGTTAGCTAAACAAGATATGATGTTTAGTAGAAAACCCACGGTTGGTCAGTTAGACCAAGGAGTAAGCAAAACAGTACTTGATGTTTGGCAGAAGAGAAGTCTAGTCAGGTTTAATATGACTAGCAAGAGAAGTCTTTATCAAAGCGAAGGAAAGTCCTAGTTAAACTAGGCATAAAGTCCTGGTTCTAGGAATTGGGCACTAAGTCCTGGCCGAGGGCTGGTCACCTAAGACTTGATCGAGGGTTAGGCATGAAGTCCTAGTTTGATGAATTGGGCAATACGTTCTGGCTGAGGGCTGGGCACCGAAGTCCTAACCGTGAGTTGGGCAATAAGTCCTGATTGTGGACTGGGCACGAAGACATAACTGAGGGTTGGGCAATAAGTCCTAGTCGTGGACTGGGCACCGAAGTCCTGATCTGGAAGATCGGGCAAATGTCCAACCGAAGGAGCCGGGTGACAACTTCTCCTGAGAGGAGTAGGCGAGGGCTCATTCCCTGGGAAAAGGAACATTAGGCATCGGTTTGACCTAGGGTTTCGTGTGAAATCCAAAGTCAGAACCAATCTTTAATGCTATAATTATATATTTGTTTGTCTTGTGTTTGTGTATCATACAGGTACCTGGAATTGGAGGCAAGGTAGGCGAGCAATCACAAGAGATGGCCTGGGAAACTGCTTCCAGGGCGCCCCCATGAACCAGGGCGCCCCATGACCCAGGCTCCCTGGATAAAGGGTGCTTCCTGTGTTGGAATGACAAACACAGGTGCCCCCATTAACCAGGGTGCCCCTATGAACACAGGTGCCCTGGGTAAAGAACTTATCAACATTGTGAAGTGTACGATGACGGATAAGATTTGACCATGTATTGAGGCGCCCCAAAGGCCTCTAGGGTGCCCTGGGCATGGCTATATAAAGGGGTTCGACCCCTCAACTCAATACATCACTTGCAACATCATTCTAAGCTTTCTGAGCAAAGAAAAAGCACTAAAGTCGAAGCTCTGCTACCAAGGAGGCTCCAAGAGAAAGTGTGGCGCACTTTGGACTTCCGGATTGGTCGGATCGACTTTTGTTTGGTTCGATTTTATTTTACAAGTTCGTAATTTTTGTTATATCTTTTTGCTTGTAAACTTAAACTGTAAGATGAGTTTCTCTGCCTCCGGAAATTCCGGAAAGGAAACCGCTAGTGGACTGGCGCTACCTGTGATTAGGCCTTGGATGTACTAACCCTGGGGGGTTGGGAACCAAGTAAAAACCCACGTGTCTTCTTTGTTTGTTTTTCGTTCTTTATTTTTCCGCTGTGCTACTAACTCTTTGACTAGATCGAATGAACGTCGAAGTTTCCCACAAAGGTTTTAAGTCAATATTCACCCCCCCTCTATTGACGGCATCGATCCTACATAGACTTGTTGTACACTCCACTGTGGAGTATAGGATCGATGAATGTAAATTAAAATAGTTTTTTTATCTCAGCTCGTAGATCCTCTTCATGGAGCTTGCACATGGTGCTTGGAGGAGGAGACGAGTTGGCAACACGACTGGAGGTATATTGAAGACAAAAGCCATAATAGTCAAAAAATTATTTTTTCTTATTTATTGCTTTTTGTTTATATGCTTGTTGTGCTTGTATGGTAAAATTCCTCAATTCTAAATTACTAAGTGGGAGAGGGATTCTAAGAATCCCATGGGCTCCACTATAAATTTGACATGTGATGCGAATAAACTTGCGCGTTGGCTCTGAGTGCCTTCCTCCATATCGGATGAGTTTGTTTTTCGGATCACTAGGTCAGACATGGTTATAGGAAGTTATTGTTGGTGCAAGATGCATCAGTGATGTCCTCCTCTAGTGTTTCAATGTTTAACAATATGCTTAAGTTAGTGATATATTAGACATGGTAAGGGTTAGTCAAAATGATCAAGGGTTAAACCTAACAAGACATTATGTTTGGTAGGGATAACCCAGATTGATCAGGTTGATAAAGATCTAGTCAAACAGGATCTGATGTTTGGCTGAGTCAACCAGTACCCAGGGTTGGTTAAGGTGACCAAGGGTTAGCCAAACCTAGATTTAATCTGAGTAATATACTAAGGGTGGTTTGATCAGCCTGAACAAGGGTTAGCTAAACAAGATTTGATGTTTAGCAGAAAACCCAAAGTTGGTCAGTTAGACCAAGGAGTAAGCCAAACAGGACTTGATGTTTGGCAGAAGAGAAGTCTAGTCAGGATTAACATGACTAGCAAAAGAAATCCGTGTCAAAGTAAACAAAGTCCTAGTTAACCTAGGCAATAAGTCCTGATTCGAGGAATTGGGCACTAATTCCTGATATGCATTGGGCACTAAGTCTTAGCCGAGGGCTGGGCACCTAAGGCCTAACCGAGGGTTGGGCACCGATGTCTAGGTTCATGGAATTGGGCAATAAGTCCTGGTCACCGACTGGGCACGAAGTCCTGATTCGAGTAATTGCACAATAAGTCCTGGCGGAGGGCTAGGCACCGAAGTCCTGACCGAGGGTTGGGCAATAAGTCCTGGTCATGGATTGGGCACGAAGTCCTGATCCGGAAGATCGGGAAAAAGTCCAATCGGACGAGCCGGTTGGCAAACATCTCCTGAGAGGAATAGGCGATGGCGCGTTCCCTGGGAAGGGAACTCGGAGGCTCCAGGAGGAAGTGCGCTGCACTTCGGAGTTCCAGATCGGTCGGGTCTTCGATTTTTGTTTGGTTTGCATTTATTTTTATGCACTTAATTTCTTAATCTTTTGGTTGTAATACTTGTACTGTAAGACGAGTTTCTCCACCTCCGGAATGTCTAGAAAGGAGACTATTAGTGGACGGGCGCTTCCCGTGCTTAGGCCTTGGACGTACTGACCCTGCGGGGTCGTGAACCAAGTAAAAACCTACGTGCACTCTAAGTTGTGTTTTTCGTTTGTTTCTTTATTTTTCTGCTATGCTACTAACTCTTTGTCTAGAACGAACAAACAAACGACGAAGATTTCCGAAAGAATTTTTTGAGTCGATATTCACCCCCCCCTCTATCGATGGCACCGGTCCTACAAGTGGTATCAGAGCCTGGTAGCTCTTCACCGGACTAACAGCCGACGGAGCAAAGAAGCCAGGAGTTGAGGGGGAGCCATGGGTGAATCAGGTGTATTTTTTTAATGATGTCAAATTTTAAGTTCCATATCATATGTTTCAAGTGCAAGGAGAGAGGACACTATAAAAACCAGTATCCTACTCGTAAGACTCGGTCGTCACCACTGGCAGCAAAGGAGGTACCAGCGCCAGGAGTCCGGAGGGACAAGAGCCACATCAGATGCTTCAGATGTCAAAAACACTGACACTACAAGAATCAGTGTCCGACCAAGGTACAAAAAATCAATTATTGCAATAATTTTGAAATTTGTAAAATTCCTGCACATTTTTTCAAGCATGCTGATAAGTTAGATAATTTTTCTGATAAACTAGATCTTTTGCATAATCAACTAAGGTTGTTGAATTGCAAATTACTAAACATCGATAATACTAAAATATTAGATATGAATTCCTTAATTGTTAATATCAATGTAGCCATTTTTAGAATTAATACCAATATTTTATCTGATAATGCTAATAAGGATAATTATACATTAATTGATATTTCTGATAATATTGTTGATAATGATGAAATTAAAATTAATAATCCTTTAATTTCTAATATTTGTGAAGATGTTAAGAATGACAATATTAATAACAATAATTTTAAGGATAATGATGAAATTGTTTCTGATATTTTCGAGAATAAATCTGAAGATAATCCTGATAATCTAGAAACCTCTGTAGATAATAATGAAGATTTAATTAATG
Organism: Boesenbergia rotunda; assembly: GCA_024364735.1. Lineage (NCBI taxonomy): Eukaryota > Viridiplantae > Streptophyta > Magnoliopsida > Zingiberales > Zingiberaceae > Boesenbergia > Boesenbergia rotunda. Next base: position 200,369 of record JAGFNQ010004262.1, on the reverse strand, counting down.
ATTTCTTGGATAATACTAATAACTTTGAAATTAATTATGAAACATTAATTAACAACCCTGAAAACTATTCTACCTACTATGAAGTTGTAGAAGAATATAACTTTGATGATGAGGATAAGGAGGAAGAAGAATTTCTTAGAATCAAGGCTACACTTAACAAAGTCTACAAAAATTCAAACAAAGCAGAAGTAATAGATAAACTTGAGAAATTAAATAAAAAAGAAATAGTAGATAATTCAGATATTTTTGAATTAATGAAAATAATGCAATTAGACCCATAACTATTATTTAACCCAGAAATTTTGAAATCTAATTGATAACTTAAATCAAATTAAATCATAACAACCTTAATTAAATCTTAATTAATTTTTACCTTAATTAATTTTTTTAACTTTAATTAATACTTTATTATTTTAATTTTAATTGATCCTTAAGTATTTTAACTTTAATTAATACTTAAATATTTTAAATTTAATTAAAACTTAATTATTTTAACCATAATTAATACTTAATTATTTTAACTTTAATTAATATTTAATTATTTTAACTTTAATTAAACCTTAATTATTTTAACTTTACTTAACTTTAATTAATACTTAATTATTTTAACTTTAATTAATCCTTAATCAATTTTAACTCTAATCAATTCTTAATAATGTAAACCTTAATTAATAATTAATAATTTCAACCTTAATGGATTTCTAATTAGTCATTAATAACTCAATCTCAAACTCAATCCACGAACTTAAATTCCGATTAAATACCCTTAATTATGAAATTAAATAAAATTTTACCCAATCGCAGCGATCAATTTAATAAAATTAAATATGTCAAAGTCGGTTAGCATATTCATAGGTTCACATGATATGTATCAAATTGAGAATTTGGTACATTATTAGAAACCTAATAAAATGTTTTGAATTGTTTGAATCATGCATAAATACCATGCTCATGCATTTGCTGATGTTTTTTTTAATATATGTCATGTCATTCATGTTTAATTTTTCACATGATTTAGAACGGTTAGATAGGAAAAAAATTGATTGACACTTGCCTAACCTAGTACCAGGGTGGGGCAAGATGATAGTACGTTAGGGAAGCTTGGCCTAGCTAAGTGGAACTAGCCGAAGCTACCTCGCCACATCCTAAACTAGTTAGACCAGAGTTTTTCAATAGTAAAATAAAGGTAATATTTCTTTAAAAGGTTTTGTTTAAGGAAAGGGTTGACGATCCAATAAGGCTATGGCCAAAGAAGACCTCTATGCCTCGCCAAGACCTGGAAGTTGATTATTGAAAGTTACTTTTATATTACAAATTGATTAAACTCGAATCTAACTCAAGGTCAACCAGTCTACAAAGAAATTGAGAAAAAAATTATTCAAGCATCTCACAATACACCCATAAGGCAACCATGCTTGCTTGTATTGAATCATTTAGAATGGGTGAGATGTTAAGGACTAATTAATTGACAGATGTTTTTCAAAATGTTTTCAAAATTCTTAGGATATTTTTCTAAAAATCTTTTTTCAAAATAATATTTCAACATAATAATGTTTTTATGGATTTCATGCTTGCTTGGTTGCTTAAATATATAATACATTGTGACGACCCGACTTCTCTACCCTATACTTAAGCCGGATCGTCGCTCGCTTACTACTACCTTTACCATTACTCACTTAACCTTAACCTTTGACTTCACCAATCAAAATCATGCTAAAGACATACACAAATCATATACTTTCAAGACATACAAGGATATAACACCATGTCTATACTCTATGCTAGTTTTATAAACATCCTAGCAACTCCAAACAAATCTAATGACTTGAAATTAGAATCCTTGCGGAATTTAACAAGACTACCAAACCATATGAAATTATGCTAAAGATTGTATCAACTTTTGACTCTATGCGGAGATAAACACAATGTTCACATTTTACCAACCAAAACATTAAATATTAAAGCTATACTAGAGTTTTGTACTCAACCTTGTCTCTATGCAAAGTTTACACAAAATCATTATGTTCTAACAATCCAAAACATAAACCACTAGTTTCTATAAGACTTAACCCAAAGATCTCTTCCACGGTTCCGCCGCCACTGAACATCAATGCAAGTCCTGGTCACCTCCATAACTTAGGCTTTTTCTTTACCTTTATCTGCAATAGGAGGAAATGCAACTAATAAGCAAGATGCTTAGTAAGTAAATCCTAAACTCACAAATCCATGCTATCGACAATAAACATGTTCAGTTCAAAGAATGCTTACTTCCAAAATCCATGCACAGAGGAAAAAACTTTCATATTCTTATCATGCTCAATCATGTTACAAAAAAACATTACTTGCATAAAACATTTGCAAACTTAACATGCTCATACATTAAAACACTAACCTCCTTACTCTTACTCCTTATCATGCTCGCAAAGTATCAATATGAACTTATTGAAGTAAAGACATGTACTCAAAGCTAAAACACTTGTAAATACTTATATACTTGAAAATAATATTCAACTTTCTTTAGGCCTTGACATTGTACCATGGTATCAATGTACCAATTGCGCGCTTCTCTAATAGGTTGCGGGGTAGCTAGCCACCGCACCTTGTTAGAGTTTCTTTCTAACTTTCTGTGGGCCTTCCCTTTGCCCGGTACATGTCACTTTCTGAAAATAAAATACTTTCTTACTCTAGTACTTATACGTATCAAACTATCTTACTTTTGCATAAATTTGCACTTAACACCTTTACCTTTCTTACTTGAGACTTTCATCGAGCACCTTGCGTGCCCTTAATCCCAACCTCATTTTTGGGACTTTTCAAGAATTAAATTTTATCATGCTTAGCTTACATACACCAAATCTAAACCAAATAGATTTCTATCATGAGAAAACATGCATCTTTACAAACTTAAAACACACGATAACCATAATCTTAAAGCATGCATCATAAAACATGGTTCTACAACAAGAACATACATACGAAAACTACTCCTATTGCAGGTGAGTGATCTACTTACCCTTTCTTGAAGAAAACTCACTAAATATGGTTTAAATCCCAACGTAGCCCTTCTCTTCCCTTTCTTCACGCAAATCTCCTCCCTCCTTGACCCTAGGGAAGAAGCCCTAGATGTTCTACTCAAGAGGAAGGAGGAGGAGAAAGAGATCTCTCGAGTTTTCTTTTGTTTCGCAGCCCCTCGCCCTCTCTGTTTGCGCCGACCACCAACCCTAGCCTCCCTTTTCCAAGCGACTTAAGCGGGGCTTAAATACCTCTTCATGAAAAGCTTAACTCACCTATAATATAATTTCGCTCTTCCTTTTTCTGTGCTTGATACCCTAGCCCATTTGGTCAGCTGGGCGCCCTTAAGGGTTTGCTCCTCCCTGTGGTCGCGAGTTTGAACCCCCAGCTGCCCTTTAAAGTTTTTTTTTTTCATTTTTATTCCGAAAAATTGCTAGAAAATTCCGGAAAATCCCTAATAATACCAAAAAATTATTGGGTGTTACATACATTTTCAAAATTATATCTTTTCAAAAAATTGTTTGACCTATACACATAGACACAAACCTTTTTAGGTCAACATTAAAATCCCTTAAGACACTTAGGTAGAGTCAGACAGTGTCAAGTTTAGGGGGAGTGTTTTTTATTTATTTTTCAAAATTTATTCAATTCAGAAATTATTCTTTTTGAAAATTCAGATCTTTCAAATACATTTTGTTTTAAAAATTATTATCATTTCAAAATATGTTTTCGAAAAATATCTCAAAAACTTATGATATACTTCAAAATATCTTTTTCAAAAATTATTTCTTTGAAAATTCTCATACTATCATTTCAAAAGGTCTTTCAAAAATTGTTTTAATTACTCTTTTGATTTTGATAAACCCTAAAGACACATAGGAAGTCTTCTTTAAGATTTATAAGAACTCTTAGGATGTGTCAGATTTAGGGGGAGTCTAAGTCAAAAGAAATTGATTCTAGTTTTTGATGATTGTTTTGGTTTGAATCAAACCTTAAGACTCAGGAAGATCACTTGTAGTCAACAAGATTCCTAAGATTGTGTCAGGTTTAGGGGGAGGTCAAAATTAAAAGAACTATTACTAGTTTCAAAAAGTATTATGTTTTCATATACTATATTTTCAAAATCATTTTGAAAACATAATATTATTTTTTTTACTCATCTTCAAAATTATACACTATCTTTTCAAAAATAAAGACTTTTGAAAATATTATACTATCATTTTCAAAAAGCTTATTTTGAAAATCTTTTTGACCCTAGGAATCAATTTGAAAATAATTTTACTTGAGTTTGGAGAGTTTTCAGGACACTTAAGAAATTTTCCTTGTAGTTAACAAGGTTTCCTAGGATTGTGTCAGACTGAATAGAAACCAAATCAAGAAAATTATTATCTTTTAAAATCAAAATTTTCTAAAATTGAAAATCCCTAAGACACACAGGAATTCTCTTATGATCAACAAGATTTCTAGGATTATGTCAGACTTAGGAAAGGTCAATTTTATAGTTTTCCACTATTATTGGTACAATTAAGTAATTTTTTTTAAAACAAGTACATAGTGTTTCTCAAAAAATTATATATGCTTTCAAACAAGTACTTTTGAATGGATGAGAAAAATTTTCAAGAAATTTTCATTGTTGGCGCAAGTTTTTTTGTCATTTTTTTTGATGTGTGACAAAGGGGGAGAGAAGGGTTGGAAGTTAGATTTTTTTTCGATTTCTCCCAAAAGATTAAACCTAAACTTAACCCTTAAATCCAATCTAACTTAAGATATTGTCAAACATCAAAAAGGGAGAGATTGTTGGTGCAAGATGCATAAGTGATGTCCTCCTCTAGTGTTTCAATGTTTAACAATATGCTTAAGTTAGTGATATATTAGACATGGTAAGGGTTAGTCAAAATAATCAAGGGTTAAACCAAACAGGACATTATTTTTGGTAGGGAAAACCCTGATTGATCAAGTTGATAAAGACCTAGTCAAACAGGATCTGATGTTTGGCAGAGTCAACCAATACCCAGGGTTGGTTAAGGAAACCATGGGTTAGCCAAACCTAGATTTAATCTTATTAATATAATAAGGGTGGTTTGATCAGTCAGAACAAGGGTTAGCTAAATAGGATCTGATGTTTAGCAGAAAACCTAGGGTTGGCCAGTTAGACCAAGGAGTAAGCCAAACAGGACTTGATGTTTGGCAGAAGAGAAGTCTAGTCAGGATTAACATGACTAGCAAAAGAAATCCGTGTCAATGTAAACAATGTCCTAGTTAACCTAGGCAATAAGTCATGATTCGAGGAATTGGGCACTATGTCCTAATCATGGATTGGGCACTAAGTCTTGGCCGAGGGCTGGGCACCTAAGACCTGACCGAGGGTTGGGCACCGAAGTCCTAGTTTATGGAATTGGGCAATAAGTCCTGGTCGAGGACTGTGCACGAAGTCCGGTTTCGATGTAACACCTAAATTTTTTTAGAAATTTTCCAAAATAAACAAAAGGAAAGGAGGTCGGAGTAAGGACTCCAACCCATGACCTAAGCTATGAGTTAGTTTTGAATTTCCAGTCAGGATAGAAAATCATCTCACTGGAATATGGAATCGATATTAGATAAGTAATAATAAGCGTCCTTTATGAGTGATGCTTCAACTTCCACTTAGTATATAATGAAATAGAAAGAGGGGAAAACCAAAGGCTTTTCCTTCTTCCTTTTTTCCTTGCGAAAACAAGAGAAGGAACCCTAGGGTTTTCTTCTCTTCTTGCGCCCAAGAGCCGGATCGCGCGAGGGAAGTGAGCGGAGAGCACCACGATAGATTCTACGTCGGTGTAGTAAGTTTAGAAGCGTAAGGATGTTAGTAGATCTCTCACCTGCAGTAAAAGTAGTTCTTGAATGAGTTTTAAACATGCTTTCCAAGTCTTTTTTTCATGATGTGATCTTGGTATAGCAAGACCAAGGTCTTGATTTGCCCAAAAGCAAGTTTTGGGAGTATGGCACGCAAGGTGCTTGATAAAAGTTCAGAGTAAGACCGAGGTCTTAATAAGCCCTTGAACGAGTTCTGGGACTAAGAAATGAGATAAGAAACAAGACCAAGGTCTTGATGTGTTTTCAAAACATGTTTTGGGAACATCACTTTTATGTGCAAAGGATATGCTAAGTTATGAATTTTAAGAACAAGCATGAGTACAAGTTTAAGTATATTACATTGTAAGACTAAGGTCTTCTTTTGGCATGTACCGGGCCAAGGCCCATAAGATCTAGGCTAGCCTAGTAGACGCTCTATTAGGGTTCGATGGCTAGCTACCTCGAAACCTATTAGGGATGCGCGCATTGGTACTATGTCTGGCCCAAAGAAAGGATGTTTATTATTTTAATGTATATGAAGAACAAGATAAGTTTTAAGGTTTCCATAACAAGTATTCATTTCATTTCAAGTTAAGCATTTTTAGTTCAAGCAAAGTTTTCTAATGCAAGCAATTGTTACAAATGTATTCATTAACATTTTTCATGTTAAAGAATAGCATTTTCAGTTACATATGTTTCAAAGTGAGCATGCACATGTTTTATATCGAATGCATATTTTGTGAGTTAGGTATCTACTTACTAAGCAATTTGCTTATAGTTGCATCCTTTTATTGTAGATAAAGGTAAAGAAAAAATATAAGGCAAGGAGGCTCAAGGATGGATGATTCATGTCAGTGGCGGCGGAACCGTAGAGTGAGATCCTCTGGGATGAGTTTTGTTTAGTATTTTAAACTCTAAACAATAGAACTTTATGAGTATTTTTGAATTAAGTTAGTAGTTTACTTCCACAATGACTTTAAGTTTGAGTAGTTAATTTGGACTTTAAGTTGGAGTATGATTGAGTCCAATTATGTGGGTTATATATTTATGAGTCTGTTATATTGTTGTGTAGTCGAAATGGAATGCAATGGTGCACATGATCTATGTTTCTAAACCTGAAAACTGCAGTTCCAGGCGTATCAGTCGACTGATGCAGGTATCAGTCGACTGCCCGAGGGAATAGAAAGATCAGTCGACTAATAACTTATCAGTCGACTGGTTCCAGTTTAAAAGAAGAAGAGTTGTAGGGCTGATGGTTAGTGCTTGGGCCTTGCAACTAAGAGATCTAGCGTTTAAATCCTGCCAAAGCCAACAAGAATTAATTTTTTTTTAATTCGATTGGTTTTGGCCCAGCAGTATAGTTAATGTGACGCCCTATAAGGTCAAAGTTAGTAAGAGAGGGTCGTTACAAGTTTGGTATCAGAGCAAGTTTCTGCCCTTCCGCCACAGTGACATCGAGCATCAATCCGGCCTCCTACCAAGTAATAAAGTTCATATGTTTAGTTATATACATGTCTATATTTGACTGCTAGTCTTAACATATACTATTATGTGCCAAATTAGTATATGCTATTATGAGTATAATGATAAGGAAGTATTCTTTCAACATATGCTATATGAGTAGGATGATAGTGAGGTAATGAAATGTCCTTATCGATGAAATGTCCTTATTGAAGGAATGTCATTATCCTCTTTATGATATAGAGTAGGAGAATGCTATGAGGACGTCATTCATGTTGTGATCTTAGTATAGCAAGTTGATTTGCCTAAACGCAAGGTTTGGGGGATTTCAGAACACAAGGTGTTCAATAAAAGTTTTGAGTAAGACCAAGGTCTTACTAAGCCCTAGAACGAGTTCTAAGACTAAGAAATGAGATAAGAAACAAGACCAAGGTCTTGTTGTATCCTAAAGTAAGCTTGGGAACATTACCGTTAAGTGTTAAGTTATACATATGAGGACGTCCTAGAAAGGCCCAAAACGAGGAGCAAGCTCCTAGAGGGCAAGCTCCTAGAGGGCAAGAGGCAACAAAGTCATTACAACCACCAAATCTCTTAGAGGTGGTGGCTCAGTTGCAGAGGCAAGTAGCAGAGCAACAACAAGTTATTGCCACCATGATGGTTAACCAGCAGGCCGCTCCTATTACCCCGTCGATGGTGTATATAGTGGCACTAGTTGTGACCAAAGACCTATCGGTTACATCTGTAGTCCCGGCAAAGGGGGGGGGGTAAGGCATGAAGCATACCTCATCCAGTGGTAGAAACTAAAGCCAGGGAACTTCTCAGACACAAGCGAACCATGGGATGCTCAAGCATGGTTCAAAACTTGGGAAGACATAGTAGAGTTACTGGACTAGCTTGAGGCAGAGAAGATAAAGTGTACATCTTTCTACCTTACGGGAGATGCTAGAATGTCGTGGGAGAGAGTCAAGTCCAAGAGAAATGTCAACCAGATGACATGGGCCGGCTTCGAGATTGAGTTCTTCGAAGAATATTTTCACATGCGAGTAACCAACAAGCATTACGACGAATTCACAGAGTTCAGACAAGGAGACTTATCCGTGGATGAAGCAGTGAAGAAGTTTAATCGGTTAGCTCGTCTATGCCTAGAGCTAGTTAGCATAGAAAAAGAGAGAGTTAGGCTAATGCTCAAGATGTTAAGGCCTGAGATAGCGTTAAATGTGGCCAGCGGTGTTAAGAGGCCGCAAACCGCCGAAGTACTGATAAGTAGTGCTTTGATCATTGAGCACTACTTAAATAGTATAAAGGCCACCAGAAATGTTGAACGATGAAGTTCTTAACAACCTTGCCTTTGGGAGAGGTCATGGCATCTACTCAGTGGCTGAGAGCTGTGCCAATTCAGATTTCCAACCGAGAACTCTATGGTGATTTAGTAGTCCTTGACATGAAGGATTATGATATCATCTTAGGGATGGATTTCTTGAGCAAGTATAGTGCCTTTATTGAATGTCGCAAAAGAAGAGTAAAGTTCACACCAGAAGTAGAATTTCCATTCGAGTTTGTCGTAGACCCAAAGAGAAAGACAAAAATGTTTCTTTCTAATCTACAAGCTCACAAGATGTTAGATAATGGATGTTCTGGTTATTTAGCACATATAGTAGATGCAAGGCAAAGAGAAGAGTTAAAGTAAGAAGAAGTACGGGTAGTTTGTGACTATTCAGAGGTGTTTCCTGAAGAGTTACCAAGACTGCCTCCCAATTGAGAAATTGAGTCTGAAATTGAGTTGGCTCCAGGGACCAACCCAATTTCAAAGGCACCGTATCATATGGCGCCAGCAGAATTGAAAGAACTGCAAGAACAACTACAGGAGTTGCCCAACAAGGGGTTCATCTGCCCTAGTCATTCACCTTGGATAGCTCCTATGTTGTTCATCAAGAAGAAGGATGGATCTATGCGGTTGTGCATGTTGGATCGAGAAAAACGATAGAGGGGGGGGTGAATATCGTTAAAATCTTTTTCGGATTAAGGAAAGAGAAAACGCGCAGCGAAAAATAAAACAATCACACAGGAACACAAGATTTTTACTTGGCTCGGAGTCGCGGTCGGCTCCTACTCCAAGGCCCATGGTCCTTGACTGTTTACTTTGGGCAATACTATAATAGCGCAAAGCAATTTTACAAATTGAGTATAGAATTATTCCTGTAAATGAAAAGAACTACACTTTTCGTTACCAATGCCTGATGTGGATCGTACTTCGGAGCAGAGGGTCGTCGTCAGCGCTGGAATCTCGAAGTCGGAGTTTGCCGGAGCAGAGCACTTGAACGAAAAGCTTTGGAGCGTTAGAAAGTTGTGTTCTTGAAGCCTTGGGGTCGAGCCCCTTTTATAGTACTCCATCGGGCGCCTGATGGCTTGGGTGCGCCTGACACGTGCCCTCCGATCTGCGAATCCTTATCCACGGGCTCGGTCAGTGCTTATCCTCCCCACTTGGGCGCCTGAGTTGATGGGGATGCCCGTGAGCTCACGGGCGCCTGATGTCACGCCCCGAGACTTAGGAGTCGCTGATCCAATAGAAAATCGGACAACACCTCCCCTGTCCGGCGGACAATTTACACATACAAACATCCCACGCAGTATATTTTTGGCCCCAGGCCTCCAAAATATATATAAACACAACACAAAAGCACAAGACAACCATAAAACTAAGTAAATCATACCTGACTGCGGACCGGTCCGACTTACGACAAATCAACCAATACATAAACCCCTTAGGGCACACTACAACCCACACAAGACATATACAAAGTCCTAAAAGAAATATGAAATAAATACATTGCTAAGTACAAAAACAAAACCCTGTCGTCACGATGAGTAGGGACTGGCTGCTGGGCTCTTCTGGCGACTCCAAGTATTTCAGCCTGAAAATAAAAATATATGACAACGGTGTGAGTCCATAAACTCAGCGAATACCCAGCAGATATGCACAGTACGTTAAAATAACAATAAGAGTCTACGCTACAGTCTCATATGAATCATAGACAAGGGTAAACACTAACGATACTGAATAAAGGTACATACCCGAATCCATCTATCCTGCAGAGGATGAAATAAATCCCTATGAAACAAGTATGACATATAATCCAAGATAAACAGGTATCCAGTATATGCATGTCAATCAAGTGCAGAAATCAAATGCAGCAAACAATGCACGATGCAAAATATGCACATGGTGCAATGATATGTGTCACCCCTAACACCAGTCAGATCATCGTCCACCTGTCATAAATGGACGTCCGAAAGGGTAGAGCTATGACAACTGTACGCACCCTGCTATCACTGCTCCTGAATGACCGAGTGGACAGGATGTTGGCGGAGGTCTCTCTCCTACCCCAAGCAATGGGGGAGTCTAGCTCTCATCTTCTCGTGTCTCAGGACGAGAAGGGATCTCTGGCTGCTACCACGCACCGGAACCACTCTCCAAATAGTGACCGTGCGGAGCAATACAGGGCAAATACACACACTCTATGGCAGCCACTACCCCTGAGTGGATGTTTGTGCATATCCTCATGTAACTGACGATGGGCTCAGACTACATAGGAGTCGATGATCGTCAGCATGCAATAATGCAAGGATGGTGCATGACCCAAACACATATACCACCCACCAAGTCATCAACTAACACCTCAATGTGCTAGGTATAGGTCTGAATCCTATTTCATGGGATACAAGTAATCTACTAGGTATACTGAAAAAGTAACAAGTGATCCATCAATGTCAAAAGCGAAGGGAGAATATCACTACATCTATGCCAAAATATATATACGCATAACCACTACTGTGGCTGTATGAAGCTAAAAGAGATATAACCTCAAAGATATGCAACAGATATCAAATACAGGAATACTAAGGCAGATATAGTCAACTATTGAGACTGTATGAATCTACACGGGAGATAACCTCAAGATTAAGCAGCATGTATCAAATACAGGTATACTAAGGCAGATATAGCATACAATCTTACTGTTATTTATAACAAACCACGCATAGCAATATGACAATATCTAAAAGATAAGTCAAAGGGTACCTGCTTCAAAGTAGGAGTAGTCCGTATCAAATAAGAACCTCCAGTCCAAAAGTCCAAAAGCGATCAGTGTCCTGTATCAAAGGGTATAATTTTAGCTACCATAACAAATGATAACTAACCACACATAATTATACCCCTAATAAAACTACTCTAAAGTAATGATCACTAATTAACTGTAATCAGTGATTAGTTCCCACTTAGTCCAACTCCTGTTTCATTTTATGTTTAACCTCATACTTAACCCAAGTCATCACCTCTCCACCATAGTAGAATATAATCCTTAGTAACCCTTAATCAAATCATGATCATGCTAGAATAGATATCCAAACTTCAAAGTATACACGACAAACTCCATTTAGATTTAACTTCACAATCCAAATGAAACTCGACTCACAAAACTACTTCACCTATTCCAAACTGATCCAACAGACCATCGGTTCAATAACTCCAAGCTACCATCCAACTCTAAATTGAATCTCCATCAAGAAACTGAGATCAGATTCAAAACACTAGTTTATCCTTATTGATCTAAGTTAAACTAACATCAAATCATCCAGGATACATCCCAAACCGAGACTCAACATGTTAGCTATACATTCATCCTTCTAATATTAGGTTTGCTGTTCAACTACCGATCCGCACACAGCAAGGAAATCCAATCTGAAGAATTAGATAAACCATCAGATTTACTATCAATACACAATTTGATTAGCCCACCTTTCATCCTAATCTGAGGACCCAAAGCACTATGTGGCAAACCTCACCTTGCCAACGAGGTTAAGCTGCAACCTAGATCCCAACAGAGCAGTCTAATTCAACACAGACAAGCTACCATAAAATAATCTAGGATCGAATCAAAGCATGCAACAAGACCTATTTCGTGCTAATCTAATTCCAACACCTACTGATCAAGAATCACAATCATAATAATCCCACCAAACAAAATCAGAATAGCATCCCAAGAGCTCCTCTAAATCAAAGATTCAACTTCATGAATTAATCCCAAAATATGAGTCCAAACCGACCACCCAAAGCCCAATCAACCAAGACTCAAATTTAATGAGTTTTACCTGGATCAAATATGCAATATGATCTCCCTGTCTAGTTCCAGCCAGGATCGAACCCTCCACAATGGCGCTCCACAAGAACTCCCTTCTTTGATGAGCTCCTGCCCGAATCCAACCGAACAGGCCCCCCCTCCTCTGAGGTCTCAACCCCTGTGGTGCTCACTCCTCGCTGAGGTCGGCGCTGCGGCTAGGGCTGCGGCGTCGGGCTTAGGGAACGCGATGGAGAGGGAGGCGTCGGCGTGGGCTTCTCTAGCGGCTAGGCACGCGAGGGGAGGAAGAGAATCAGAACGGGCGGCTGCGTTTTAGGGCACGCGGAGGAGATGACTCGGGCGTGGCTGCGGGTGAGTGAAAGAAAGGAAAAGAATATATATATATATATATATATATATATATATATATATATATATATATATATATATATATATATATATATATATATATGTGGGGGGACTTTTTGTAGAAAAGCCCCTCAATTCTCCAGAATCCAAACATTACCCTTAGGATAAGGTTTTTCACAGATGACCCCTTCTAAATTTATATAATACACCTCAAGTCTCTAAAGTTCAATAGTTTATCAGCTTAACCCCTTAACTTTATGTAAATTTACATAAACAAACTTATTTGAAGTTTTCTTTTAAGAAACCCTTGATAAGATTTAAATTTTTACAATAAAGCCCCTTGGGCTCCTCCCGTAGGGCCGGAAACCCTAGACTCTATCCGGAAAAATCCTGAAAAATTTTCTGGTCCGGATTTTCGAATTGCCGTATTTTACACCTGATCCTCCTTGGTTTAGTGGCTTCGTAGCTGGTTTTTGGTTTTTGCCTTCACCCTTGGGCGCCTGTATCCTTACGAGCGCCTATCACCATTCGGGCGCCTAGGCCCAGTGAAGAACCTTCACTTGCAGACGATCAGTCCTTCGACCCTGCAACTAAGGTTAGTCCCAAAAACAAGACAAGTAGTAATTACAGCCGTAGCTGTCTTGGTTCTGACTTCGAGTCTCCCAAATGGAACCCTAGGTAGAACCGACACCTACTGTTCCCTCGACGGGGAACGCGTCCTCACCTACTCCTCTCAGAAGAGTTTATCTTTTGCCAACCGGCTCCTCCGGTTGCACTTTTGCCCGATCCACCTGACCAGGTCTTCGTGCCCAACTTCCGGTCAGGTCTTCGGTGCCCAGCCCCTTGCCAGGACTTCGTGCCCAGTCCTCGACCAGTACTTCTTTGCCCCACTTCCAGTCAGGTCTTCGGTGCCCAGCCCCTTGCCAGGACTTCGTGCCCAGTCCTCGACCAGGACTTCTTTGCCTAGTGTACCTAGGGCTTCTTCCTGCACACTTAGTAACCAAATTAGACGACAATAACATTTTAACTCTTGATCCCTTTGCCATTATCAAAACCCAGGTTTAACTTAGGTGCTGCCTGCACCAACAATCACCTCCTTTTTGATTTATGGCAACCCAGTTCAAAAAGTTAAGTTAAACAACAAAAAAATCAGTTTTAATTTCCTCCCATGGAAGAAATCTCCCCCTGAGTTTTTCAAACATTCGTGGGGTTTGAAAAAGTTTCTAAGTCTTTGTTGAGAATTTTTTTCAGGTTTTCAATACTTAGAAATTTTTGAAAATGAGATTTTTTAGTTAGAAAAAATTTTCCAAAATATTTTGAGTTGGGCACTTAGAAACTTTTCCACCATATTTAGCACTTATAAAATTTTCAACACATTTTTGATGTTAACACTTAGAAAATTTTCCACCAGAAAAAAGTTTCGAGTAAGTACTTAAAACTAATTTTTTGAAAACACTTTTAAGGAAGAATTTTCGAAACACTTAGTTTTTTTACACTTTAGAAAAATTTTCTAAATTGATTTTGAAGTTTTAATATTTAGAAAATTTTTAAGCACAATTTTGAATTTATAACTTAGAAAAATTTTCTAGAAAATTTTCAGAGTAAGTACTTAGAATAATTTTGAAAACAACAAACAAATTAACTTTTCAAAAAGAACTTAAGTACTTAGAGAACTTTACTTTTTAAAAAAGGAGATAAAAGTTTTTTTTTGGAAAAAAGATTTAAAAAAATAAATAAATTTTAAAACCTTCTTTTCTCTCCTTTCCAATCTCTCCCCCTTTGCCATATATCAAAAACAATATAGCAAGAAAAATGAGTAATCAAAGTAAGGTGCTGTACTGAACCAATTCTAAGTTTATGCTTGGACCAAATCAATTTGAATTTCTTCTTTCGGGTCCTGTCTAACCAAGTTAGCTATTTACTAACTGTTATAAACAGTAGCTTTCGCTAGTGTAAGTCAAGTTAAGTGATCTGATCAAGTTAGATTTTCTAAGCTTGACACTTAACCTGATTACTGTTTAATTGGTATTTAGTACCCCAATTACTGCAGATGCACTGACTTAAAGCATCTTGAATCAAGGCAAAGACCTAAGCATTTCAACCCAGTCTAGGTTATCAATCAAAAGTACCCTAGGGTGCTTGTGAGATGCTGGCTTCTAGATCTATAGGTGCATGTAGTTTTAGGATTAGGGCCTAGGCTAAGTCCATTTGCGAAAAAAGCCCTAGTTTTGAAGGGGGTAAGTTTTGAAAAAAAACTAAGTCGGAAAAATGATTTTAAACTATAAAGATTTTCAATACTTAAAAATATAAATAATGAAAATGATTTTGCAGAAAATAAAATAGTTTTTTTAAAAATATAATTAGAGCAGTCCTATTCTACCAAGCATAACCCTAACTGCCTTCTTAGTGAGCTGAACTCAGACTCAGGTAAGGGTTTGGTGAGGATATTAGCTAAGTTAGATTTTGAGTCTACATGCATAAGGACTATTTCATCCCTGGCTACATGATCTCTTACGAAGTGGTGTTTGACTTCTATGTGTTTAGTTCTAGAGTGTTGGATTGGGTTCTTAGTTAGGTTAATCGAACTTATATTATCAATGTAGACTTGGGTTTAGGTGTAGTCAAGCTGGAAGTCTTTAAGAGTGTGCATCATCCATAAGAGTTGTGCTACACACTCTCCTAAAGCAACATACTCAGCTTCAGTTGTGGATAGAGCTACATAGTGTTACTTTCTGCTGCACCAACTCACTAGACTGTTTCCTAAAAGTTGGCAGCTTCCACTTGTACTCTTTCTATCTAGTTTGCAACCAGCATAGTCAGAATCCGAGTATCTTGACAGGTCAAAAGTTGAGGTCCTAGGATACCAAATCCCTACATTTAGGGTGCCCTTGATGTATCTAGGTATTCTTTTTAGAGCTGCTAAGTGCGTTTTCTTAGCGCAGGTTTGGTATCTAGCGCACATTCCTACAGTGAAAAGGATATCAGGTCTGCTGGCTGTAAGGTAAAGTAGACTACCAATCATACTTCGATATAGTTTAAGGTCTATAGGTTTACCATCAGGGTCACTATCTATTTTTACATTTGTGGCCATAGGGGTACTTTAGCTTTTGGAGTTATCCATCTTAAATTTCTTTATTAACTCCTTAGCATATTTGGATTGATGGACATAATTTCCATCCCTAGTTTGCTTAATTTGTAATCCTAAAAAGAAGTTGAGCTCACCAACTAAGCTCATTTCGAATTCGTTTTCCATTATTTTTACAAATTCTTTTAAGAAATTTGAGTTGGTGGATCCAAAAATTATATCGTCAACATAGATTTGGGCAATAAAGATGTCTTTATCTAAGGTCTTAACAAAAAGAGTTGAGTCAATTTGTCCTTGTTTAAATTCCTTAGAAATGAGGTAGGTTGATAGGTGTTCATACCATGCCCTAGGTGCTTGTTTTAGTCCATACAGTGCCTTATTGAGTCTATAAACATGGTTAGGCTTTTCTAAGTCCTCAAAACTGGGGGGGTGTCCTACATAGACTTCTTCTCTAATAAACCCATTCAGAAAAGCTGACTTTACATCCATTTGGTAGAGTTTAAAACCTTTGTGGGCTGCAAAGGCTAGCAACATTCTAATAGACTCAAGTCAGGCTACTGGAGTATAGGTTTCGTCATAGTCTAACATTTCGACTTGACTGAACCCTTTGGCTACTAAGCGGGCTTTATTTCTAACTATTTCCCCTTGGTCATTTAGCTTGTTCCTAAGAACCCACTTAGTGTCAATAATGGATTTACCCTCAGGTTTAGGTACTAGTTCCCAGACTTGGTTACTTTCAAATTGGGCTAACTCTTCTTGCATTGCTATGATCCAATGAGGATTAGGTAAGGCTTCCTCTATAGTCTTAGGTTCGATTTTCAAAATTAGTGCAATCTGACTAAGATTTCTATAGGAAGACCTAGTTCTGACTCCTAAGGTTGGATCACCCACAATTTGATCAGTTGGATGACTGAGTCTGGTTTTCTTAGTTCTTCTATTACTTGGTTCAGCCTCAGGTTCGGCTGGACGGTTCGGTTCAGTATTTGGTTCAACTGCTTGGGTTGGTTCAATTATTGGTTCAATTGACTCAGTAGTTGGTTCAATAGTTAGTTCATTTAGAGGTTCAACTAGTGGTTCAATAGTTTGCTCATTATCTTCATGATCATTATTTCATGGATTTAAATCTGGGTTATCAGATTTTGAATTAATTTCCTCATCAAATATTAGATTTGTTGTTTCTTCAATTTTGTTAGTTTGTTTATTGTAAACCCTATAGGTCCTACTTGTTGTTGAATATCTTAAGAAGACCCCTGGGGTTGACTTAGACTGGAATTTACCTAGGTAGTCCTTGATGTTTAGGATATGGACTTTGCACCCAAAGACCCTTAGGTAATGTAGGTTTGGTAGTCTATGGTAGTATAATTCATAGGGAGTTTTATTATGTCTTTTGTTAATTAAGACCCTATTTTGGATATAGCAAGCCATACTAATTGCTTTTACCCAAAATTGGTTAGCTAGGTTGAATTCATTGAGCATAGTCCTAGCGGCTTCCTGTAGGGTTCTATTTTTTCGTTCGACTATCCCATTTTGTTGGGGGGTTCTAGGACATGAGAATTCATGAATGTACCCATTTATTCTACAAAATTCCTCGAACCTTTGATTCTCAAACTCTCCCCCATGATCACTCCTAAGTCTTTTGATTTTGGTATCATTTTGATTTTCAATTATCTTACAAAAATCAATAAACAGATTTAGTGTTTCATCCTTAGTCTTTAGGAACCTAACCCAAGTAAACCTAGAGTAATCATCTATAATTACTAAGTAGTACCGGTTTCCGCTTAGTGACTTGGCTCCATGTGAATCAAATAGGTCAAGGTGCAGGAGCTCATGTGTAGTTTGAGTTAGATCTGAATGAATTTGTTTGTGATTAGACCTGGTTTGTTTACCTCGGTTACATGATTCATATATTATGTTTTCATGGTTCTTAATTTTTGGTATTCCTTTAATTAAACCAAGTTGGGTGATTTTTGAAATTAATCTTAGATTAGTGTGACCCAATCTCCTATGCCAGAGGTTTGATTCTTCTAACTGAGTTAAGAAGCATTTAGGTACTAGGGGTAGATTTATCGTATAAACGTTATTTTTCCTAGTGCCCTTAAGCATGACTTCTGAGTCTTGCAAATTTCTAATCAGGCAGTCAGAGTTAGTGAAGGTAACTACATAGCCAGTATCACATAATTGACTTATACTAAGCAAGTTAAATTTAATGTTTTCAATCAAAAGTACCTTTTTAATTACAAAATCAGATTTGAGTTCAATGTTACTTGACCCAATGACTTTGATTGTAGCATTGTTGCCAAATCCTACTGAGCATAGGTTCTTGAACTTGAGTTTGGTGAATTTCAATTTGTCCCCAGTCATGTGTCTGGAGCACCCGCTATCCAACATCCATTGGTCCAAATCTTTATGTTCCTAAACATAAAGAGTTTGTTGATTCGGATCCAATTAGACTTAAGGATAGCCTAAATTGACTTTCACAATCTAGTTTGTCTCACCCAATCTAGAGTTTTCAATCACGTTAACTTTATGGGTTTTGTGAGACATGTTTTAATAGAAGTAAGAAATTTATTTTAAAAAAACCATGATTAATTTTGAAAAGTTAAATTAATTTTAAAAATAATTTATTATGCTTTAAATTTGGAAAAACATGGTTGAATCTAGGATTAATTGAGATCTGTGTTAGATTCAAATCTGACAATAGTAAAGTGAATTTAGTTTTCAATAATCGGCTTCCAGGTCTTGGCGAGGCACAGGCCTTCTTTGGTTGTAGCCTTATTGGATCATCAACCCTTTCCTTGACAAAGCCTTTTATTGAAAATCCATTTTCAAGTTACTCCTTGAAAGATTTTGGTCTAACTAGTTTGGGTCTTGGATTGGTAGCTTCAGCTAGTTTCGCCAAAATGGCTTCCCTAACGTACTATCATCTCACCTCCACCCAATACTATGTTGTTCAAATTTCAGTTAATCGGTTTAGTCCTTAGTCTAACCAGTCCTAGGTCTAAGCATGGTAAATTATAGAAAATAAATAAACAAGCAAGCATGCAATTTTACAATAAGAAAAAGAATTTATTTAACTATAAAAATGGTTTTTATGTTGGCTCCCCTTGGACTAAAGTCACGGTAGTGATTAGGCAAGATATGAATCTTGTCCTTGGGGATCCAATATTGGTTTGGTCTAGCTTAGTTGTTCAGGCAAAGTTTGGGTACCCATGCCTGAACTTTGGGCCTAGATTGGTTCAATACAGCATAATATGACCTTTGTCTAGCCTTGGTTTGATATCCTAACCCGGATCGATTTAGAACGGACTTCTGTTTTTCAAGGATCATGTCAAGACCCTTGGAACCCGAAGTGAATCGTTCCAAAGCTGCCCTAAGGTCCTTGACTTGAGTTTTCAAGGAGGAGTTCTGTTTCTCAAGCTTTTCAACTTGAGCAGAGGTTCCTTCTTGAACCTTCTCAGTCAAAGATCTAGAGTCAGCTCCCTCTTTCAGGAGTTTTACTTCCTGTTGGAGAGACTCGACTCGAATTTTGGCTTTCGCCAAGTTACTAGATAGATAAGCAATTAATTCTGCTAATTCGACTTTAGAGTAACCACTTACAGTGATTTTGCCGTCTTCCGAAATTGTGAGCTTTCCGTCTTCCGGTTCCGATTCTGATCCAGTGTCGATTTCTTCCGAAGCAGTCAAGGCGAGCAGGTTTGATTATGGGGCTTCTTCTTCTTCTTTGGAGGAGGACTCGTCTCACGTTGCTTGAAGGGCCTTCTTCCTTCTTGTCTTCTTGGCTTCCTTCAGATTGGGGCACTCTAATTTGTAGTGTCCCTTCTTATTGCATTCGTAGCAAGTTATGTTTGATTTGGTCTTGATGGTTCAGCTGGATCTTCCTTCTTTCGGCTGACTTTTCTTCTGTTGGTCTGATGCTTCAGCTCCTTGTAGTAGTCCCGGACTAGCCGAACCAGCTTGGGTCGATCCCCTTCTCTGTCTTCTGAGTCTGAGTCTGAGTCAGACTCGGGTGCAGGTTGAGGCATCTTCTTGGCCACCTATCCTATTTTTCCTGCAACAAAAGCAATGTCTTTCTCGGCTAAGGTGCAGTTAGTCTGCTCATGTAATTCAAGTTTAGAAAATAATTCGTCTAGTTTAATTTTAGAAAGATCCTTAGAAACCTTGTAAGCATCTACCATATATGCCCACACAGTATTTCTCGGGAAGGCGTTTAGGGTATACCTGATAAGGTCACAGTTTTCTACCTTGTGACTGATTGTATGTAGACCGTTCATCAACTCCTGGATTCTGGCGTGGAGCTGGGCTGCTGACTCACCTTCGTTCATTTTGATAGTGTACAATTTGTTTAGTAGAAGGTCCCTCTTGCTGATTTGAGTGTCAGAGGTTCCTTCATGCAATTAGATCAACTTACTCCAGAGCTCCTTTGCACTGTTGAAGGGTCCCACCCGGTTCATCTCATCTTTGGTTAGTCCACATTGGAGTGTCTGGGTCGCCTTTGCGTTCGCCTCTATTTTCTTTTTCAGCGAGGCATCCCATTCTGTATAATGTTGTGCCACTCCTTCAGCATTCTTCAGGATTTCCAAACCAGATTGGATAATGATCCACATGTCCACCTAAGTTTTTAGGTGGACTTCCATCCGACTCTTCAAGTAGGAGAAGTCTTCTCCACTGAAGAGTGGTGGTCTGGCTGTACTGAAACCCTCTTGCATGGCCATTTAGATTTTTTGAAATAATAAAAAAACAAAAAAAAAAACTGTCCCAAGATTTGGTATTAGATTAGTAGTGCAGGAATATGATATTTAAAAGAAACGATAGAGTGGTGTTGCACCAACCTCGATTAACGAGAAAAATTTGATCGAAAAATAAATTAAAAATTTAGTAAAAATTCGAAAAACTCCCAAATTGGTGGTTGCAACAAATTTGAGCTACCCCGCTCTGATACCACTTGTTGGATCGAGAAAAATAATAGAGGGGGGGTGAATATCGTTAAAATCTTTTTCAGATTAAGGAAAGAGAAAACGCGCAGCGGAAAATAAAACAATCACACAGGAACACAAGATTTTTACTTGGTTCGAAGTCGCGGTCGGCTCCTACTCCAAGGCCCATGGTCCTTGACCGTTTACTTTGGGCAATACTATAATTGTTAAATCCGAGACTTTCGTGTTGCTCTAGAAAATTTTTGGGGAAGCTCCTACGGTTTCCGGGCTTCTAGACAAGGTTTAGGGGATTTAAAGGGTTTAAAACTAAACCTTAAAGGGGCAGTATGCGAAAATGTTCAAACATAGGGGTGAAATTTTAATTTAAGTTTGAATAGGTGGACTTAAATGCAAAAAGACCACAATAAGAGCCGGTTAGGGCTCTGTTTCCGCCGTAGTCGAGCAGCACCTGACGCTCACCCCTTCGCTGTTTCATCCCTCGCTCGCGTGCCCTAGCCCGAAGCCGACACACCAACCTGCCTTCTCTTCATCGCACGCGAGCTTCTGCCCTAATCCGCTGCACACCTTCGTCGTCTTCTTCGTCTTCTCCATCTGCGATCGAACATCCTGGATCTAAGTGGAACCGAGCGCCATCTTCCATCTTCGACCCCGGGTTGCGGTAGGAAGGGCTCTGCCCTAGGATTTGGGAGATCATCGGAGATGAGGTACTTCCCCTAACGTTGTGCTCGCCAGATATAGGGCAGAGGAACGGCACCGACACCAATCCAAGTAAGATTTGAGCTATTTGGTCGATTTGGATGATTTTGTTGTAGATCAGTGAGTTTCCTCATTTTCCTGTCTTGATTAGAGTTGGGATTGGCTGACCTCCCTCTTTATGTTACTGCGTCACCGAATTCAGAGCAGGGAAGTGGCTACTGGCAAAGATACAAGTAAGTTTAGCTCTTAGTGTTTAACTTCGGATGTTGAAGTGTGTGTTAGTTGGTGGATTGGAGCTCAAACGTGAGATTGGCATGGGTAGCTCAGGTAACAAATGATTTGTATTCCTTGCCGATTGGAGGTGTTGCCATTAACTCTTCCAAATCAGGGACGTTCTGATTATTGTGTAACCTTGGTAGAGTACTGATCAATTCGGTAGTTGGGGAATGAGTTTGTGTTATGATATTACTTAGGTTATTTTATTCCTGCTTAGAATGTGTCGTCTAATACCTTGCGATGGTTTTGTTGGAATGTTGGACACAGATTCGTGAGGAAACAGAACCCTGCTGATCCCTGCCCAGTTTCATCACTGTTGGGTGTTGTGAAGGTCTGCAATTGGACTTGGGATACGTGGTAAGTTGATTAGAGTAGATTAGTTTGGATTTGTATTTGAATGGTTAACCCAGTGAGAAGTTTGAATCCATCTTGTAGCTTTAACTATGATCATGATTTGGATTTAAGATGGCAATTTGTGAGAAGTTGATTATGTGAGGATCTTGGTGGAATTTGTTAATCTTTGGTTCTATTATGTTGTGTAGTCTAACCTGGACTAATAGGAAGGGGATTTGGTTTCGTTGAAAACAAGGAGATAATACACAACACAAATCATTTAATTACATGGTGAATTAAATGATTATGAGATTGTGAATAAACCTAGAATCTAACCTAATCTTAATTACGCGGAGTAATTAGAAGCCTTTCATTTAACATGAGGTAATTAAATGAAAAGGAAATGGTTAGGTTAACCCGAGCATGGTTTAGGGATTTATTAGCTAGCTATGATTTGTGTAATAGCTAATTAAACATGCCCTTGATACAGGAGCTTGATTTGATTACTGGACGGGTGGTTCTTTCGACTTTATACGGACTTCTACTCTTGGAGGCGGGTACTTCTTGCTTGTCTTCTGTAGATCCACTTTACCTTTATGCATGGCTAGATGTTATTTATGCAGTAGGCTGATATTGACCTTTATCTGCTACCGTTTTGTTATCCTGCTTGATACTTATGCTTGACCTTGGATATGATCTACATTTACTTCTATATAGTCTCGTTTATTTGTTATCTGACTCTGTATAGCATTGGTATGAGCATGAGTATGTGGATATAGATTAGCATACCATTGTATGGTTGCATTGGTTGATTTTGGTCATACTTGCACGTGTGTCTAGATATGGACTGATTGGGTTATTGTGGTATATCACCTGATATCTGCATTGGTTGATTTTATTCATACTTGCACGAGTATTTGGATATAGGATTGATTGGGTTATGATGCATACATATGACCTGTGCATGATAGGTTGAGTTATGTGTCGATGACCTGGTAGGGGTTGCATGTGTTAGTCATGCACCATACCTGCACTGTTGCATGCCGGAGATCAGCGACTCCCTTGTGGTTGAGCCTAATCGTCTTCCGGCACATGATATGCACACACGGCCACTCATGGGTTAGTGGATATCGCTGGGTGTGTGCATTTGCTCTGTAGTGCTCCGCTCGTCCGCTCAGGGGTAGTGGTTTCGGAGCGTGGTAGCACACAGAGATCCCTTCTCTTCCCATAGACCAGAGAAGATGAGAGAGATATCTCCCCCATCTATATATGGGGCGAAGCGATAGCTCCACCAACATCCTGTCCTCTGGGTCACTCAGGAGCAGTGATGGCAGATGTGCGGACAGTGTCACCACTCTACCCACTCGGCCGACACAGTATCGCCTGTCTCGGTGGCTTGATTGGAGTTAGGGGGTGACCATGACATTGCATCATGTGCATATGATGCATTTGTGCATTGATTGTGTTTGCTGCATTTACTTGCTGCAGTTGTTTGACATGCACATACAGGAGGTACTGTTGGTATGGTTTGTTGACCCTGCACTGGCTCGTATGGTACGAGTCCTATTATGATCATGATAGACTGATTTCTGGTATGTACAGTCCTTTATTATTTCGGTTATGCATTCTTCTGATATTATTATGGAGACTGTATCCTGTTGTTTCTATATAGCTACTTTAGCTACGTTTCTGCCATGCATATCTTTCTTTATACCCGCGAGTCCACTTGGACTCACCACCCGTCGTAATTTTTTTGTTTTCAGGTTAATAGCTCGCCGGAGGAGCCCAGTTGTCAGTCCCGGGTCCCCACGACTCCATTTGGATGGATGCTTCCGCTAGTTTTGTTTTCTTTGATAGCATAGTCTACGTTTTGTATTCGTTTCATATATCGTGGTCTTGTATTGGATTTATTCGTACGGTATTGTATTTTTGAGTCCTCTATTGGACTTTGTACTTGTGGTTTTGCTACACGCCTGCCCAGGGGGCAGCTCAGGTGAGTATTACAGAGTTTAGCATTTCGTTTTGTTCATTTCCATATATTATATATCTGTTTTGTGGCCTGAGGCCAATTTATAAACTGCGTGTGATGTGTGTATGTGTAAATTGTCCGCCGGACAGGGGAGATGCTATCCGATTTTATATTGGATTAGCGGCTCCAATGGTCTCGGGGCGTGACAATAATAGCGCAAAGCAGTTTTACAAATTAGGTACAGAATTATTCCTGTAAATGAAAAGAACTACACTTTTTGTTACCGACGCCCGATGTGGATCGTACTCTGAGGGTCATCGTCGGCGCTGGAATCTCGAAGTCGGAGTTTGCCGGAGCAGAGCGCTTGAATGAAAAGCTTTGGAGCGTTAGAAAGTTGTGTTCTTGAAGCCTTGGGGTCGAGCCCCTTTTATAGTACTCCTTCGGGCGCCTGATGGCTTGGGGGCGCCTGACACGTGCCCTCCGATCTGTGAATCCTTATCCGCGGGCTCGGTCAGCGCTTATCCTCCCCACTTGGGTGCCTGAGCTAATGGGGGCGCCCGTGAGCTCACGGGCGCCTGATCCTCCTTGGTTCAGTGGCTTCGTAGCTGGTTTTTGGTTTTTGCCTTCACCCTTGGGCGCCCGTATCCTTAAGGGCGCATGTCACCATTCGGGCGCCTAGGCCCAGTGAAGAACCTTCACTTGCAGACGATCAGTCCTTCGACCCTGCAACTAAGGTTAGTCCCAAAAACAAGACAAGTAGTAATTACAGCCGTAGTTGTCTTGGTTCTGACTTCGGGTCTCCCAAATGGAACCCTAGGTTGAACCGACGCCTACTGTTCCCTCGACGGGGAACGCGTCCTCACCTACTCCTCTCAGGAGAGTTTACCTTTTGCCAACCGGCTCTTCCGGTTGGACTTTTGCCCGATCCACCTGACCAGGTCTTCGTGCCCAACTTCCGGTCAGGTCTTCGGTGCCCAGCCCCTTGCCAGGACTTCATGCTCAGTCCTCGACCAGTACTTCTTTGCCTGACTTCCAGTCAGGTCTTCAGTGCCCAGCCCCTTTCCAGGACTTCGTGCCCAGTCCTCGACCAGGACTTCTTTGCCTAGTGTACCTAGGGCTTCTTCCTGCACACTTAGTAACCAAATTACACCACAATAACATCTTAACTCTTGAACCCTTTGCCATTATCAAAACCCAGGTTTGACTTAGGAGCTGTCTGCACCAACAATCTCCCCCTTTTTGATTTATGGCAACCCGGTTCAAAAAGTTAAGTTAAACAACAGAAAAATCAGTTTTAATTTCCTCCCCTGGAAGAAATCTCCCCATAAAGTTTTTCAAACATTCGTGGGGTTTGAAAAAGTTTCTAAGTCTTTGTTGAGAATTTTTTTTCAGGTTTTCAATACTTAGAATTTTTTCAAAACGAGATTTTTAAGTTAGAAAAAATTTTCCAAAATATTTTCAGTTCTTCACTAACCTCCCTTACCAGATAGAATAAGAAGTACGAATGGAATGAAGACTATGAGCGAAGTTTTATTGAGTTGAAGAAAAGATTGACATGTGCTCCCATTCTTACAGTTCCAGAAGGTGATAGAAGTTTTTGTTGGTGCAGAATGCACCCAAGTCAAACCTGTGTTTTGATAATGACAACATAGGTCAAAAGTTAAGTCCTTCTTGTTTTCTAACAAGTTAGTCTAGTGTGCAGTGAAAGCCCTAGCGAAGGACCGCTAGGCACTGGCGAAGGAATGCCAGAGTTAAAAGCCCTAGCAAAGGACCGCTAGGCACTGGCGAAGGAATGCCAGAGTTAAAAGCCCTAGCGAAGGACTGCTAGGCACTAGGCGAAGGACTGTCTGGGACTGAAGACCTAGCGAAGGACTGCTAGGCACCGGGCGAAGGACAGCTCGGCATCCAAGCCCTGACAAAGGACCGCCAGGCAAAAGTCCAACCAAAGAGCGGTTGGCAACAGGTAAATTCTCCCAAGAGGAGTAGGTGAGGATGCGTTCCCCGTCGAGGGAACAGTAGGCGTCGGTTCGACCTAGGACTCCATTTTGGAGACCAAAGTCAGAACCAAGACAGCTAAGGCTGTATAAATTAATGCTTTATTTTGTTTTCGGACTAACCCTGGATGCAGGACCAAAGGAACGTGTGTCTGCAGCTCAGAGAGCCTCAAAAGAGTGAGGCAGCAGCTGAGTAGGGCGCCCTGAGTGTCTAGGGTGCCTCCACGGTGAACAAGAAACAAGTAAGGCAAAAAGGAGTTCGGCTAACTACTGGCCGGGGCGCCCTCTGCATCCAGGGCGCCCTCAGCAGCCAGGGCGCCCTGAGCGCCCAGGGCGCCCTCAGGTGCCAAGGCGCTTCGCGCCTTTGCCAGCAAGGCCGATCAACTCTATCCAGCCGAGAAGACCGCGTCAATGAAGGCGCCCTCAGCGACCAGGGCGCCCCAGAGGTCAAAACTCATCCCTATTTAGGTGGGATAAAGCTTGACCGAGCGAAGTGCGGATCGGCTGACATGTGGCAGGGCGCCCCCGACGTCCAGGGCGCCTTAGGTGCTATAAATAGCACCCCTCGACCCCAAGCTTCAACATCAACTTCGCTCCAAAGCTTCCACGCTCTTCTACGCTCGTGCCTTGCTCCAGAAACGCCTCACCTCGAGCCGACGACGTCCCGCTGCCCCGAAAAGAGTCGATACACTCCGGACGTCGGTAACGATGAGCATAATATTTCATTATTATTTTATTGCACTCTCTTTGTAATTGAAATTATTGTAACCTATTTGCGCGAATATAGAATTGCCCAAAGTAAACGGTCAACGACCGTGGGCCTTGGAGTAGGAGTCGACACAGGCTCCGAACCAAATAAAAACCACTGTGTCTTTGTGCTGTATCTCGTATTTTTTATTTCCGCTGTGCACTTACTCTTAGCTTTCCGAAAAAGAACGATTACCGATATTCACCCCCCCTCTATCGGTTTTTCACGATCCAACAAGTGGTATCAGAGCGGGGTTATTCAAACTTGGTGCAACCACCAGTTTGTAAATTTCTTTTCGGAATTTCGAATTTTTTTAAATATTTTTTTTGTTCGATTTTTTTGTTAATCGAGGTTGGTGCAACACCCCTCGATATTTTATTTCCTAATCCAGCACTACTAATCCAAGACCTAGTCTTGGAAAATTTGTTTTTCTGTTAGTTTTTTTTGTTATAGATCCAATGGCTATGCAAGAGGGATTCAGCACCGCCAGACCTCCACTTTTCAGTGGAGAAGACTTTTCTTACTGGAAAAGTCGTATGGAGGTCCACCTGAAAACTCAGGTGGATATGTGGATCATCATCCAGTCCGGTCTGGAGATCTCCTGAAACGCTGAAGGACAACCACAAAGCTACTCCGAATGGGACAACTCCCTTAAACGCAAGATAGAAGCCGACGCAAAAGCGACACAAATCCTACAATGCGGGCTGACAAAGGAAGAGGTGAACCGCGTGGGCCCCTTCAATAGTGCAAAGGAGCTATGGACAAAACTGATCGAGCTGCACGAAGGGACTTCAGATACTCGGATCAGCAAGCGGGATCTGCTACTAAACAAACTCTACACTATCAAGATGGCCGACAACGAAACAGCAGCCCAGCTCCACGCACGAATCCAAGAGGTAATGAACGGTCTTCACACAATAGGTCACAAGGTTGAAAACCGTGACCTAATAAGGTATGCTCTAAACGCCTTCCCTAGAAACACCTTGTGGGCATCTATGGTAGATGCATACAAGGTCTCTAGGGATCTTTCTAAAATAAAATTAGACGAATTATTTTCTGAACTAGAACTGTACGAACAAACTAACACCAATATGGTTGAGAAAGGTATTGCTTTTCTTGCAGGCAAGACTGGAAGAACAACGAAGAAGAAGCCTGAACCTGAAACCGAATCTTACTCAGACTCAGATTCAGAAGAAGAAGATAGAGATCAAACTAAGCTGGTCCGGCTCGCTCGAAGCTACTACAAGGAGCTGAAGAACCGAACCAACAAACGAAAAACCGGCCAAAGAAAGGACGAACCAACTGAACCAGCAAACAAGCCCAATGTGACCTGCTACGAGTGCAAGAAAAAGGGCCACTACAAGTCAGAATGCCCTAACCTAAAGGAGACTAAAAAGCCGAGAAGAAAGAAGGCACTGCAAGCAACTTGAGACGAGTCTTCCTCAGAAGAAGAAGAAGAGGCACCCCAGTCCAACCTCCTAGCTCTGACCGCCTCGGATAAAGTCGAGACAGAATCAGAATCAGAACAAGAGGACGGCGAGCTGACCTTCACAGAAGATGGAGAAATTAAGGTAACTGGTTTTAATAGATTACAGTTAACCGAATTGATTTCTTTTCTTTCTCGAGATTTGGCAAAAGCCAAACTCCGGGTCGAAACCCTCCGACAGGAAGTAAAACTCCTGAAAGAGGGAGCTGACTCTAAACCCTTTACCGAGAAGGTTCAGGAAGGAACTCCTACTCAAGTTGAAAAACTTGAAAAGGAGAACTCCTCCCTGAAAACTCAGGTTAAGGATTTTAGAACAGTTTTAGAACGATTTACATCTGGTTCCAAGGGTCTTGACATGATCCTGGGAAAACAGAAATCAGTTCTAAATCGATCCGGACTTGGCTACCGAACCAAATCCCGACAAAGATCGTATTTGACTGTACTGAATCAGTCCAGAGGAAAAATTCAGGCATGGGTACCTAAACTGTGCCTGAACCAACCTACTGGATCAAATCAGTATTGGATCCCCAAGGACAAGATTCACATCTTTCCTAATCATCACCGTGGCTTTAGTCCAGGGGGAGCCAAACTAAAAACTATTTCTATTATTAGATAAACATGTTATTCTTGATTTAAATTGCTTGATTGATTGATTATTTATTTTTCTGCAATATACCATGCTTAGACTTAGGCTAGCTTAAGGACCAAACAAACTTAACTGAAACTTCAAAACATAGTATTGGGTGGAGGTGAGATGATAGTACGTTGGGGAAACCAATTCTAATAAGATCAAGTTTACTTGGTCTCTTTAGACTGGTGAAACCAGCCGAAGCTACCGATCCAAAACCCAAACTAGTTAGACCAGAAATTTTTCAGAAATTGATTTTGAAAATGAAATTTCATTAAAAGGCTTTGTCAAGGAAAGGGTGGATGATCCCATAAGGCTTCGGCTAAAGAAGGCCTAGTGCCTCGCCAAGACCTGGAAGCAAATTTTTGAAATTCAAATTCAAATTAATTTTTGTCAAATTCGAATCTAATACAAAATTTCAGCTAAGTATAGATTTAAACATCTTTTCAAAAATTTCAAAATTAATTAATTAAGTTTTCAAAATTTAATTATCCTTCAAAATTAATCAAAATTTTCAAAATTTTCAAAACTATCAAAACCTGTCTCACGAAAACCTATAAGGTTAACGTGATTGAAAACCCTAGATTCGGGTGAGACAGTAAAATTAAGACTAAATTATGACTCCTTTAAATACGTTTGTTGCAGTAAAATTCTATATTTCAAACCATGGTCAAACCACGGTCAACATAGTCAAACCACGGTCAACATAAGTCAAACCACGGTCAAATCAGGTCAAGTCTGGTCAAACGCACTCCCTTAGAGTTCAAAGCTACTCCTTAGGGCGCCCAAATCGGTGTGGGCGCCCCAAGGCTGGTCAAAAAGTCCCTCTGCCACTGCACGCTGACCAGGGCGCCCTGGAGCGTCAGGGCGCCTTGGGATACCCCTTTGTTGGTATAAAGCTGCCAAAAGGCAGCTGCAGCTCTGGGTGGAGGCGCCCTCTCCAGTCATGGCGCCCTCCCACAGTCATTCAACGACAGAAAGCTGCACAAACGGAAGTACAGACCTGGTAAAGGCGCCCTCGTCCGGAAAGGCGCCCTTGCCAGTGTACTTCAGCGGTCAAAAGCTGCTAAAAAGGCAGCTGCAGCCTGGTCAAGGCGCCCTGGTCAGACAGGGCACCCTCGCCAGTTAGGGCGCCCTCCCGAGACAGGGCGCCCGAGACTGCCTATAAAAAGGGGCTCCCTTCCCCTTGTTCTCTTCACACCCAATACACTTCTCCTCCTAAACTTTCTACTTACCAAGAGATCTTGCAACCCTCTGAAGCCCTCATCTTCAACAATGCCTCCCCGAGCAAACCGGTATAATTTATTTTGTTGTTAATTTTTCATTAAAATGCATACCTTCTTTAAGTGTATATTCTTTCTCTTAGAAGACGCCGACCTAATCAGGCAGAACCCGGTACTCAACCTAGTCCTGATCCTAGGTTTCCCAATTTAGAATTGTGTAACAAGTTCGCTCGTACCACCTATAAACCTATCAAAACGAGCTACTTGAATAGACTATTCTTCACCCAATCCTATCCCCTAGCTATGAACGTCATAAACCACTACCAACTGGACAATCTCGTATTCTGCACTCACCCAATCAATACTTCCTTATGTGCAGAATTTTACAATAATATCATTAGACAGGATAATCTCATGTTCTCCACCATGGTTCAAGGTATTCCCTTAACCATCACACCAACACTACTGAACCGATTTCTAGGACTACGACCCTCACAATCCATCTTTTGTTGTTATCCTCCTAGGGAGCCTCCCTTTGATGCTCCCTATTCTCACATCACCTTAGATACATTACACTCATACTTCTTTAGGCAACCAGTGGTCAGACGATTCCAGTCAATCGACTTAGAGGTTCAGGACTACGCCCTATACAGGGTCTTAGTCCGATGTATTCTGCCATTATCCACCAGGGACGTCACCACTATGCGACCATTCCATACCTTTCTCTTGTACGCCCTGATTCACCAGCTAGATATTGATATAGGGCTTCATATGTTTCACACTATCCTACACGCATCCAGTGTGACCACGCAAGGGCGGGTACGCACACCCTACTGCCACATTGTCACATCCCTATTACATTACCATGGTAGGAACATTACCGAGGGAGAAATGGCCGATCTGACCGACTACGATGAAATAGGTTATAGAAACTTCGCCCTAGCAGGTATAGAGGTGTCCGGTACCGGGGTCTTGTCCTGGAGACGTCGGAGAGCAACTCCCCAGATCGATTCGGATGAGGAGGTCGAGTACGACGTCGCAGATGTAGCAGCAGAAGTCCGAGCCCATATAGACGAACCCGCTCCACCGACACTCTACGAGAGAGTGACCCGGATGGAGACACAGATACAGAGTCTCCGAGAGGAGGTAGAGGCCTCTCACATAGAGCAGATGGACGCTCGCCGAGCTGATAGAGAAGTAGCTGATGCACGATTCTTACAGATGATGGCACGATTCGATGCATGGCAGCCGGGTCCATCTGATCACCCCGGTCCTTCATCTTAGATTTACTTGGCATTGTACCTATTTGACTGCCCCTACTCAGTAGGGTTGACTTGTGCTTGACTGTTGACTATGTTGAACCTAGAGTACCTGCTTGTATTTTATGATGACTAGTTTATGATTATTGGTTTCTTGTCAATTAGTTAGGATTGGTTCAGTAGAATAGCTTAACTCAAATCTTTTACTCTACTTGGTGTCAAAAATCAGTTTTCTAAAATTAAAATTTTGAAAAACTGTTTTATCTAAATTTTAAAATCAGTTTTTTCACTTTCGACTTAGTTTTATTTAAAAACTACCCCCTTCAAAACTAGGGTTTTTTCAAAAATGGACTTAGGCTAGGCCCTAACCCTAGAACTGCATGCACCTATAGACTTAGAAGCCAGCATCTCACAAGCACCTTAGGGTACTTATGATTGATAACCTAGAAAGGGTTGAGATGCTTAGGTCTTTGCCTTAATTCAAGATGCTTTAAGTCAGTGCATCTGCAGTAATTGGGACACTAAATACAACTTATACAGCAATCAAGTTAAGTGTCAAACTTAGAAAATCTAACTTGAACAGAAACACTTAACTTGACTAACCCTAGCAAAAACTACTGTACATAACAGTTAGTAAGTAGCTAGTTGGGTTAGACAGGTCCCTACAGACAAAAATTGATTGATTTAGTGTAAATTAAACTGGTTCAGTACAGCAAATTATTATTTATTTTAATTCATGCTATATTTATCTGTTTTGATATATGGCAAAGGGGGAAATAGAGATAGGAAAGAGAAAAATTATTTTTTTCTAAATTTTTCCTTTATTCAAAAAGCTTCAAAATTCTTTACTTAAAGCTTTCAAAATCTTGCTAAGTACTCTAGCTTCAAAATTCCTTACTTAAAGCTTTCAAAATTTTGCTAAGTACTCTAGCTTCAAAATTCTTTACTTATAGCTTTCAAATTTTGCTAAGTACTCTAGCTTCAAAATTCTTTACTTAAAGCTTTCAAAATTTTGCTAAGTACTCAAGCTTCAAAATTTTTGTCAAGCTTTCAAATTTTGCAAAGTACTCTAGCCTTTCAAAAGGTTTCTACTTAAGCTTGTCAAAACTATTTTTACTCTAAAAGCTAAAGTTCTTCAAAATTGTTAAGTACTAAAGTGTTTCAAAACCTACTAAGTACTTAAGCTTGGTATATCCTACCGAGTATTTAAGCTAACATTTTGAGTACTTTAAAACTTAAGACTTTAAACTCAAATTATGCTTTAAAAACTCTACTATGTATTTTTTTAAGTTACTTCTAAGTACCTAAAACTCAAGTTTTCAAAGTACAAGTAAAGTCTTTAAAACCCCACAAATTTTTGAAAAATCTAGGGGGAGATTCCTTCCAGGGGGAGGGAACAAAAGTTAAAACTTTTTCATGTCTTGCTTAAACTTAACTTTTTGAACTAGGGTTGCCATAAATCAAAAAGGGGGAGATTGTTGGTGCAGAATGCACCCAAGTCAAACCTGTGTTTTGATAATGGCAACATAGGTCAAAAGTTAAGTCCTTCTTGTTTTCTAACAAGTTAGTCTAGTGTGCAGTGAAAGCCCTAGCGAAGGACCGCTAGGCACTGGCGAAGGAATGCCAGAATTAAAAGCCCTAGCAAAGGACCGCTAGGCACTGGCGAAGGAATGCCAGAGTTAAAAGCCCTAGCGAAGGACTGCTAGGCACCAGGCGAAGGACTGTCTGGGACTGAAGACCTAGCGAAGGACTGCTAGGCACCGGGCGAAGGACAGCTCGGCATCCAAGCCCTGACAAAGGACCGCCAGGCAAAAGTCCAACCAAAGGAGCGGTTGGCAACAGGTAAATTCTCCTGAGAGGAGTAGGTGAGGATGCGTTCCCCGTCGAGGGAACAGTAGGCGTCGGTTCGACCTAGGACTCCATTTTGGAGACCAAAGTCAGAACCAAGACAGCTAAGGCTGTATAAATTAATGCTTTATTTTGTTTTCGGACTAACCCTGGATGCAGGACCAAAGGAACGTGTGTCTGCAGCTCAGAGAGCCTCAAAGGAGTGAGGCAGCAGCTGAGTAGGGCGCCCTGAGTGTCTAGGGCGCCTCCACGGTGAACAAGAAACAAGTAAGGCAAAAAGGAGTTCGGCTAACTACTGGCCGGGGCGCCCTCTGCATCCAGGGCGCCCTCAGCAGCCAGGGCGCCCTAAGCGCCCAGGGTGCCCTCAGGTGCCAAGGCACTTCGCGCCTTTGCCAGCAAGGCCGATCAACTCTATCCAGCCGAGAAGACCGCGTCAATGAAGGCGCCCTCAGCGACCAGGGCACCCCAGAGGTCAAAACTCATCCCTATTTAGGTGGGATAAAGCTTGACCGAGCGAAGTGCGGATCGGCTGACACGTGGCAGGGCGCCCCCGACGTCCAGGGCGCCCTAAGTGCTATAAATAGCACCCCTCGACCCCAAGCTTCAACATCAACTTCGCTCCAAAGCTTCCACGCTCTTCTACGCTCGTGCCTTGCTCCAGAAACGCCTCACCTCGAGCCGACGACGTCCCGCTGCCCCGAAAAGTGTCGATACACTCCGGACGTCGGTAACGAAGAGCTTAATATTTCATTATTATTTTATTGCACTCTCTTTGTAATTGAAATTATTGTAACCTATTTGCGCGAATATAGAATTGCCCAAAGTAAACGGTCAACGACCGTGGGCCTTGGAGTAGGAGTCGACACAGGCTCCGAACCAAGTAAAAACCACTGTGTCTTTGTGCTGTATCTCGTATTTTTTATTTCCGCTGTGCACTTACTCTTAGCTTTCCGAAAAAGAACGATTACCGATATTCACCCCCCCTCTATCAGTTTTTCACGATCCAACAGTTTTGACATATACAGTGATGCCTCAAAGTTGGGACTAGGAGCTGTACTCATGCAAGAAGGCAATGTCATTGTTTATGCCTCCCGACAACTCACGGATTATGAAATGAACTACCCTACTCATGATCTTAAGTTAGCCGCCGTAGTCTTCACCCTCAAAATGTGAAGACATTACCTATACGGAGTTCAATGCAGGATTTACATAGATCACCAGAGTCTGAGGTATTTCTTCACTCAGAAGGACATGAATATGAGATAGAGAAGGTGACTGAGTTAGTTACAGATTATGACTATGAGATTCTCTACCACCCTGGCAAAGCAAATAGGGTAGCTGACGAGTTAAGTAGAAAGGCTTGCGCAACTTTGATGTCCCTATTATCACTATCACCACCACTGCAGAAAGAGATAGTAGATTATGGAATGGAAATCATAGAGGGCAACTCTCAGTATTGACATTAGAGTCAACTCTGCTTGAGGATATACAAAAAAAGCAAGAGCCGGATTCTGATATTCAAAGGATCAAGCAAGAGATGCAAAAAAAGGAGAAAGTAAAGAGTTTAGAGTATCCGATAGTGGGATACTCTATTATGGAGACCGTCTATGTGTCCCTAATAGTGAGGAGCTAAGAAAGCAGATTCTTGAGGAAGCCATAGAACTCCCTATTCTATGCACCCTGGTTCTACCAAAATGTACCAGGATTTGAAAAGAAAATTTTGGTGATCTGGAATGAAAAGAGATGTTGCTAAGTAGGTCAGTACCTGCCTGACGTGCCAAAGAGTGAAAGAAGAACACCAGAGGCCAAGGGGAGTCCTACAACCCATACAGATTCCAATGTGGAAATGGGAAGACATAGCCATGGACTTCATTGTTGGTCTACTAAAGACAACAAATGGCTATGATGCTATCTGGGTAATTGTAGACAGATTGACCAAGTCTGCCCATTTCTTGGCAATGAAAGTGTCTTACTCAATAGAAAGACTAGCCCAATTATATGTTCAAGAAGTGATCCGACTGCATGGGGTCATGGGGTTCCGAAGACCATTATCTCCGATAGAGATGGTCGTTTCACTTCACACTTTTGGGAGTGTGTACAGACGACACTTGGCACCAAACTGAAGTTTGGCACAGCTTTCCATCCAAACTGATGGGCAGACAGAAAGAGTACATTATATTTCAAGGGCAGTTGGTGCAAGTACTTATGTTTAGCGGAGTTCGCCTACAATAACAGTTACCAAGCTACTACGGGTATGGTGCCTTATGAAGCTCTTTATGGTAGGGGGTGCAGATCTCCTATCTGTTGGTATGAAGATAGTGAGAAGAAAGAAATGGGGTTTCAGACTGATCTTATTGGGGATACCACAGAAGCTATAAAGAGCATTCGCCAAAGAATAGAAACTAATCAGAGTAGGTAGAAGAGTTATGTCGATGTGCGGCGCAGACCACTAGAGTTCAAAGTTTGGGATACAGTTTTCCTCAAAGTAGCCCCCATGAATGGAGTAATGAGATTTGGCAAGAAAGGTAAGCTAAGTCCTCGTTACATAGGGCCCTACCTAGTAACGAAAAGAGTTGGTATGGTAGCTTATGAGTTAGAGCTACCTCCAGAGATATCAGCTATCCATAATGTGTTCCAGGTCTTAATGCTAAAGAAACATGTTCCCGATGCCAACCAAGTGATTAAGCTACAGACGGTACAAGTTTAAGAAGATCTCAGTTATGAAAGTCGGCCTATTCAGATAATAGATCGAGCAATCAAGAAACTGAGGAACAAAGAGGTACCTTAGTGAAGGTTCTATGGCTAAACCAGAAGCATGAAGAGGCAACTTGGGAAACAGAAGACAACATGAGGCAAAAGTTGTTGGATCGGAGAAATCGATAGAGGGGGGGGGGTGAATATCGATATCAAAATTTTCGGAAAAATAGAGAATATACGCAGTGGAAAATAACAGAACAAACGCGAACACAAGTTGGTTTTACTTGGTTCGGAGTCGTGGTCGACTCCTGCTCCAAGGCCCACTGTCCTTGGCCGTTTACTTTGGGCAATTCTATATTCGGAATGATCTTTTACAATTTTAAGTATAGATATAGAACTAGAATTGAAATTGCAACACTTTTCGTAAATTAAGTTTATCGACGCCCGAGGTGGATCAAATTTCGGAGCAGAGGGTCATCGTCAGCGCTGGAATCTCGAAGTCGGAGCTTGTCGGAGCATAGCGCTTGAACGAAAAGTCTTCGAGCATTGTGAGCGAAGATATCTGAAGCCTTGACGGTGAACCCCCTTTTATAGCACGCATGGGGGCGCCTGTGTCGATTGGGGCGCCTACACGTGGCCTTTCCTGTGCGATCTCCTATCCGCAGGCTCGGTCAACGCTTATCCATCTTCACAGGGGCACCTGAGCTGATGGCGGCGCCCGTATGGTCCCGGGCACCTGAGCTGAGTATGTCCAGAGGCTTCGTGGCAGTTTTGCTTCGCTTGCTTTGGTTTAGCCTTCAACTGGGGCGCCTGTATCCATACGGGAACCTATCCCTAGGGAGGCACCTCAGCTGCAGAAAACCAGTCCTTCGATCCCTGCAACCAAGGTTAGTTCCAACACAAAATGAAGCAAACATGTTAGCTATTATTTACAGCCTAAGCTGTCTTGGTTCTGACTTTGGGTTTCCCAAATGGAACCCTAGGTCGAACCGACACCTACTGTTCCCTCGTACGGGGAACGCGTCCTCACCTACTCCTCTCAGGAGAGTTTACCTTTTGCCAACCGGCTCCTCCGGTTAGACTTTTGCCTAATCCACTTGACCAGGTCTTCGTGCCCAGTCCATGACCAGGACTTCTTGCCCAACTTACGGTCAGGTCTTTGATGCCCAGCCCTTTGCTAGGACTTCTTGCCCAGTCCTCGACTAGGACTTCTTTGCCCAACTTCCGGTCAAGTCTTCGGTACCCAGCCCTTTGCCAGGACTTCTTGCCTAGTGTACCTAGGACTTTTCCTGCACACCTAGTAAGCTTGTTAGATTACAATAACACCTTAACTTTTGAACCCTTTGCCATTATCAAAACACAGGTTTGACTTAGGTGCTTCCTGCACCAACAATCTCCCCATTTTTGATTTATGGCAACATGGTTCAAAAAGTTAACTTAAACCAGATAACAAGCAACGAATTGGAAAATTATTCGGTTTCATCCCCCTGAAATGAAAATTCTCCCCCTAAATTTTTCA
The DNA here is from genome assembly GCA_024364735.1 of Boesenbergia rotunda. NCBI lineage: Eukaryota > Viridiplantae > Streptophyta > Magnoliopsida > Zingiberales > Zingiberaceae > Boesenbergia > Boesenbergia rotunda. The sequence continues at coordinate 162,889 of JAGFNQ010004262.1, read as the reverse complement.
AAGATATGTGGGGTTTTTGAAAAACTTCTAAGTCCTTTAGTTTTGACTATTCTTAGAACAACTTAAAAAGATTTTGCACTTAGAAAATTTTCCAAAGGACTTTCAAGTTATATACTTAGAAAATTTTCAAAAGGATTTCAAGTTGAACACTTAGAAAATTTTCAAAAGGATTTTCAAGTTAAACACTTAGAAAATTTTCAAAAAGATTTTCAAGTTAATCACTTAGAAAATTTTCAAAAAGATTTTCAAGTTAAACACTTAGTTTTGAGATGAAGAACATTTTAACGCACTCCACTTAGATATTTACTTTACTTATTGAAAATAATTTTTTAAAAAATTAAAAAAAATTATCCTTTCGTTATCTCCCCCTTTGCCATACATCAAAAATAATAATAATTATAGCAAAAATCGAGCAAAAAATGAAATTCTGTATTGAACCAACTCTAAGCACAAACAGGACCAAACTAAGTTAAATCGTTCTTGTTCGGGTCCTGTCTAATCCAGTTAGCTACTTACTAACTGTCATAAACAGTAGCTTTCGCTAGGGTTAGTCAAGTTAAGTGATCTGATCAAGTTAGATTTAGTAAGCTTGACACATAACCTGATTGTTGTTCAATTGGTATTTATTGCCCCAATTACTGCAGATGCACTGACATAAAGCATCTTGAATCAAGGCATAGACCTAAGCATCTCAACCCAGTCTAGGTTATCAATCAAAAGTACCCTAAGGTGCTTGTGAGATGCTAGCTTCTAGATCTATAGGTGCATGCAGTCCTAGGGTTAGGGCCTAAGCTAAATCCATTTGCGAAAAATCCCTAGTTTTGAAGGGGGTAAGTTTTTGAAAAAAAACTAAGTCGAAAAATCATTTTAAATTTCAAGAAAAAAATGATTTTTCACAAAACATTAATTAACAGATAATAATTTTAAAAGAAATGTAGAGTAGTCCTATTCTACTAAGCATAAGATTCAATTATTAAGTGCATGATTGAGTAGTTGAAGTAAAATTGCATAAGACTAATCACTTATCAAACAAGTAGCTAGCAAGTAAATATGATAGATGTATAAGAGTCAACTGGTCAACAGGAGGACCAGCAAAGTCAAACAGTAGTCAAGCACAAGTCAACCCTTACTCAGTAGGGACAGTCAAACACATGTCAAAGGTACAATAAGATAGCTGGAAAGTCACTCAGATCTATGAGGAAGGGCCAGGAGGGTTGAATGAGCTAGGCTGCCAGACCGAAACAAGGACATTATTTTATTGTATCGCACCTCGTTTGTCTGATGTTCAGCGTGAAGAGTGTCCAAGTACTCAGTGTGGTAGCCCTCGTTCACATTGTGTTCATTCTGTAGGGCCTCCATATACTTGGCGTGATGGGCCTCCATCTCCTCCCTAAGGCTGTGCATCTCCATCTGTAATAGTGTAATGCGCTGGTTGGTGGTCAGTGGAGGAGGCTCCTGTAAGTGCTCGTTGATCTCGGCTGCGAGATCGACCATGTCTACCTCCACCTCGTCGTCAAAATCGTCCTGCCGTCGAGCCCTCTCTCGTCTCCATGATAGGACCCCGGTGGTCGAAACGTCTATTCTCACTAAAGAGAAATTTCTAAACCCGATTTCATCAAACTCGGTCATCGAGATGATCTCCCCAGCAGCGACGTCGCGACCATGGTGGTGAAGGAGGGCGGTGATAATATGACTGTAGGGCGTTTGTACTCAATCGTGAGTAGATACGCTCGATGCGTTAATGATGGTGTGGAACATGTGGAGGCCTACATCTATATCTAACTGATGGATCATGGCGTAGAGTAGAAAAGTGTGAAAAGGTCGCATGTGTTGAGGCAATCGACCCTTTAAATGATTGGAAGATCATGGTTTTGATGTGTGGGCGAATAGGTTTAAAGTTAGAGTGTTATGTTGTATTTGATTTGTGTGATTGAGTTTGCAGGACTTGGAGAATCACACTTGGTGGACCTATCCGAGGGACGAGAGCCAAGGGAGGAGAGCTCCAAGGGCAAGCCGGGAAGTGGACTTCAAAGGGCACACGTGAAGGGTGGCATGGAGGCAAGCCAAGGGAAGGCTTGTGTGCGTATCCGAGGGACGATAGCCAGAGGAAGAGGACTTCAAGAGGCAAGCCAAGGGAGCAGACCTGAAGGCACACGCGAAGGAGAAGGTTTGGAGTGGCTGGAGCTGAGCTGGGAGGTTGGGCAGTCGACTGGCCCGAAGGCAGTCGACTGCCAAAACCCACAAAGAGTTCGCAGCCTCGGATCAGTCGACTGGCCTTGGGGCAGTCAACTGGTATACCCCAAAACTAGCCGTTGGCTAGCTGTTTGCTAGCCGTTGGCTAGTCGTTGGCCGGCATTTAATGCCGGGCAAGTCGACTACCCTCGGGGCAGTCGACTGGTGCGAGTCTGGACAGACTGCAAATCTGTCCTTTTCACCTATAAAAGGAGGCCTCGTTACACGTGTCTGTACAGTTCCGTATAGTAACGAAGTGCTGCCCAATTGTAGAGTGATCTTTTGCTTCCTCCACCATAATTCTACATCTGTAAAGAGGAAGCTATTGCTGTAAAGGTTTCTCCACCTTAAGGAGACTTTTCGATAGTGAAAAGTGGTGCTCGCGGCGTGGATCCTTGGATTAGTCACCCATCTGGGTGGATACCAAGTAAAAGATTTCTTGTTAGCATTGTATTTCCTTTACATATTATTTCCGCTGCGCTAACATCTGTGTAGAGATCAAAACGATCCGCGAAAGTGCATTCACCCCCCTCTGCACGCCCACATCGATCTTTCAGTTGGTATCAGAACCGGTGCGTTTTGGAAGATCTAACAATCAACCAGAACATTTGTAATGGCGTTTCAAGAGGGATACTCCACCGCACGACCACCATTCTTTGACGGCAACGACTTCGCGTACTGGAAAGGTAGAATGCAGTACTATCTTATGAATGACATAGAAACTTGGATAAGTGTTGCAGATGGCTTCGAGGCTTCGAGGCGCCCGTCGATGAAAGAGGAAATCCTACCCCTATGAGAACATGGTCTAAAGAAGTGATGAAAAGGGCGCAGTCAAATGCCAAGGCCACCACTACACTGCAGTGTGGGCTCTCGAAGGAGCAACTGAACAAGGTGGGGCCATTCAAGAGCACCAAAGAGCTATGGGATAAGTTGGTAGAACTGAACGAGGGGTCAAACGAGTCCAGAAGAGCCAAGAAGGGCTTGTTGGTGGCCCAACTGCAATCCCTCTCCATGAAGAGCAATGAGACCGTCAGTCAGCTGCATGGAAGGGTAAAGGAAGTGATCAACGAGCTCCATGTGATTGGAGAGAAAATCGAAAACCGGGATATCGTCAGGTATGTCTTACAAGCCTTTCCGAGAACCACCCTGTGGGGCATCCATGGTTGATGCTTACAAGGTATCGAGGGACTTATCTTTAGTTAAATTAGACGATCTATTTTGTGAATTTGAACTACACGAGCAAGCTAACATTTTGGCAAAAGAGAAAGGTATTGCTTTTGTTGCAGAAAAGGAGAAGAAGAGGAGAAAGGAAAAGAAGAAGGTGATCTACTCATCATCCTCGGACTTAGAGGAGTCAAGTGCCTCCATGGACAGTGACCAAGAGGCCTTTATGGTAAGGAAATTTTGTAAAGCATTCAAAAGTTTTTCTAACAAATCATATGCTAGGAAAGGGGCCAAAGGTAAGGGTAAGGCCAAGGAGATAATCTGCTACAACTGTCACCAAGAGGGACATATGAAGAACGAGTGTCCCCAGTTGAAGAAGAGGGAGGACAAGAAGGAAGAGAAGAAGAAGAGTGACAAGAAGAGATCAAAGGGGAAGGAGAAGAGTGCCACGAACCTCAAGGCGACTTGGGACGATCCCTCATCCTCAGAGGAAGAAGAAGAGCAAGTCTCCCACTTCGCTCTTATGGCACAAGATGATTCATACTCTTCAGACGATGAACGAAGCTCAAGCAGTGAAGATGAGAGCTCCTCCACCTCATCATCATCAGAGTCAGAAGCTTCGGTAAGTGAGGTATACCACTTACCCTCTTCTACCTTAGTGAAAATCATTTCTAGCACGAACATGGATTTAGCTAAGGCTAAAAGTAGAATTAAGGACCTTAAGGAAGAAATTGCCATGCTTAGAGTAGAAGCTATTCAACTTAAAGATTTGCATGCTAGCTCTACCTCTTCACATGTTTCACATATTAAAAATGAAAATAAGGAGTTAAGGCAACAAGTAGATAACCTCACAAAGGCCCTAAGGAAATTCCAAGTAGGATCTAGTAACCTAGACATGATCATAAATAGTCAAAGGGCTGTATATAACAAGGTCGGACAGGGTTATAGGCCTAAAACTAAGGAAGTAGCATTCGTCTCACTTACCGGTAGGATTGGTGCATCTAGGAGACTAGGGGCTAGGGGAACCACAAAGAAAGCATGGGTACCTAAGAAATTTTTAAATGATGTTTCTGGATCAAAAATATGGGTACCAAAAGAGTGTGTTTTTCGTGTTTAGGTAAAAGTGAAGGAGGCCCCAACCTTATGGATAGTAGATAGTGGATGCTCAAGACACATGACCGGAGATGTGAGCAAGTTCACCACTATTAGCTACTTAAGAGAAGGGACGGTCTCCTTTGGGAACAGTGGAAAGTTAAGGATCATTGGTAGGGGCACAATTGAGGTATCTCCCACTATTTCAATTCATAAGGTACTTTTAATTAAGGATATGAAGTTTAATTTATTAAGTGTAAGTCAATTATGTTATGCCGGGTTTAGAGTAGAATTTCATGCTAAGAAATGTGTAATAAGGCAAAGTGACTCAAACACTATCATATTAGAAGGGTTTAGAGAGGCAAACTTGTATTATCTTGATCTATCTTATGCTACTAACAATGTTGTTAAGTGTCTCATGTCCAAAGAAGAAGAAGGGTGGTTGTGGCACCGGAGACTTGGACACGTCAACATGAGGAGCATTGCAAGAGTAGCCAAGGAAGAATTGGTGAAGGGGCTCCCAATGATCAAGTACGAAAAGAACAAGTTGTGTGATGCATGCCAAGAGGGTAAGCAATCCAAAGCATCACACAAAGGTAAAACTTTAATTACCACTTCATTGCCTTTAGAACTTTTACATATAGACTTATTTGATTGCCATAGTACTCCATCACTTGTAGGAAGTAAGTATTGCTTAGTGATAGTTGATGACTTTTCTAGGTTTACTTGGGTCTACTTCTTGAAACATAAGGATGATACCCTAGAAATCTTTATAGGTTTTAGTAAAAGGGTAGAAAACGAAAAGAACATCAAAATAAACCGAATTAGAAGTGACCATGGTGGGGAGTTCCAAAACGCTAGTTTCACACAATTTTGTGTTGAAAATGGGTACAAGCATGAGTTTTCATGCCCTAGGACTCCTCAACAAAATGGGGTAGTTGAGAGGAAAAACCGAGCCCTACAAGAAGCTGCTAGGACTATGCTTAATTCATATTCTCTTCCTAGCTATTTTTGGGCCGAAGCGGTTAACACTGCTTGCTATATCCAAAACCGGGTGTTGGTACATAGGTTTTTAGGAAAAACACCCTTTGAACTTTGGAATGGAAGAGTACCCCAAGTCCACTATTTTAGAGTCTTTGGATGTAAAGTTTACATCTTAAACACCAAAGACGACCTAAGAAAAATTGAGTCAAAAGCCGATGAAGGAATCTTAATAGGGTATTCATTGACTAGTAGGGGTTACAGAGTGTACAACTAGAGGACAAAAATGATTGAGGAGTCCTCAAATGTCAAATTTGATGAAACCACTAGTACTTACCCTAGAAAGACTTCTATTGATAAGGATATAGAAGAAGTCCAACCCCTTGCACAAAGACTTCAAGACCTACATTTGGAGGGCACTGATCAAGGGGGAGTAAGAAACACACTAGAGGATGAGGAAGAAGGAGTAAATGAACCTACAACCTCTAGACCCTTGAGACATCACCATGATCATCCCATTGACCAAATTGTGGGCGATGTCACTCAAGGAGTAAGGACTAGGTCATACTTTAGGGATCAAACTAGTCAAATAGCTCTAATCTCCCAATTAGAACCCAAGACCATTGATGAAGCATTGGGAGATGTTGATTGGGTCTTGGCCATGCAAGAAGAGCTAAACCAATTTGAGAGAAGTGAAGTATGGGAGCTAGTTCCTAGACCCACTGATTGTACCATTGTGACCACTAGATGGGTCTTTAGGAACAAATTAGATGACCAAGGTAAAATCACAAGGAACAAGGCTAGATTGGTAGCTAGGGGGTTTAATCAAGTTGAGGGGTTAGATTATGATGAGACCTATGCCCCCGTAGCTAGGTTAGAATCAATTAGAATTCTACTAGCCTATGCCGCTCACATGGGTTTTACACTTCATCAAATGGATGTGAAGTCGGCATTCCTAAATGGAATCATTAAGGAAGAGGTTTATGTAGAACAACCCCCCGGGTTTGAGGACCCTAACTATCCAAGACACGTATTTAAATTAAGAAAAGCCTTATATGGATTGAAACAAGCTCCCCGGGCTTGGTATGAAGGCTTTCTTCATTTTTGGTGTCTAAGGGTTTAGGAGAGGAACAATTGACCCGACATTGTTCCTAAAATCTAAGGATAAGGATATATTTGTTGCCCAAGTCTATGTAGACGATATCATTTTTGGGTCAACAAATAATGACTTCCTACAAGAATTCATCAAGTGTATGGAAGATGAATTTGAAATGAGTCTTGTGGGAGAGTTAACCTTTTTCTTAGGCCTTCAAGTTAAGCAAACTAATGAAGGTACACATGTATTTCAAACCAAATATGCTAAGGAAATGTAAAGAAATTTGGTTTAGAAAATGCCAAGGAAGCATCTACACCCATAGGAACTAATGTGAAAATGGATAGTGACATTGAAGGAAAAATGGTAGACTCTAAGCAATATAGGAGCATGATTGGTAGTCTCCTATACCTAACCGCTAGTAGACCTGATATACTTTTTGCGGTAGGTATATGTGCTAGGTATCAATCTTGTGCCAAAGAGTCCCATTTGGTTGTAGTCAAGAGGATTCTAAGGTATGTGAAAGGGACCTCAATGTCGGACTTTGGTATCCTAGAACCCCTAATGTTGATCTAATTGGATACACCGACTCAGACTATGCGGGTTGTAAATTAGATAGGAAAAGTACAAGTGGAGGGTGTCAATTCCTTGGGTCTTCTTTAGTTAGTTGGAGTAGTAGGAAACAACCATGCGTTGCCCTATCAACAACGGAAGCAGAATATGTGGCAATGGGTGGATGTGTTTCCCAACTCCTTAGGATCATGCACACCTTAGAGGACTATGAGCTACATTTCACCAAGGTCAAAGTCTTGGTGTGATAATGTAAGCACGATCAACTAAATAAAAATCTGGTTCACCATTCTAGAACAAAACACATTGAAGTGAAACATCACTTCATTAGAGACCATGTGGCAAGGGAGAACATAGAACTACAGTATGTTGAATCAAAGTCGAACCTAGCCGACATCTTTACCAAGCCTCTTCCCGAATCGGATTTTTCATCCTTAAGAAGAGGCCTTGGAATGTGTTTTGTAGAAGTATAGAATGAACTTGGAGACCTTAGCTTTGAAAAAGGGTGCTTGATCCATTAAGGTGATACATTTGGCTCACTTGTGCTTGTGGCACATTGTTGGACCAATTAAAAGTATCAAAATATCAAAACTAACCAACTATAGGGGAGGCAAGTGTTTAATCATGGACACCTTGCGAAGATCATAGTTGGACATTTTAAACTTTGAAAAACATTTTATGTTTTACATACTGTGCCATGCTTTTAAAAGTCACATATTTGCAAAATTGGTTTCAAAGGTTGATACAAAATGTAGTGTTTTTCAAAACTTTTGGTTTTTATCAAAAGACGTGCATGTTTGAAATTTATATGGTTTAATTTTTTTCCCTGATAGAGTATAACATTTCAAACATTATGCAAATTTTAACAATTTTTGAAATTTTCTGGGAGTTTCTGAAATTCGACAGAAAAGCTGAAATTTCAGACTGATGCGTATCAGTCGACTGCCCTATGGGCAGTCGACTGGCACAGCTATTTTCAGCTGCTGTGAGAAAATTCAGATATCAATTTTCCCTGCATTTGATACCCTAGGGTTTGGTTGCTTGGGGCAATCATTTTGATGGTGTCAAAGGGGGAGAATGGGCGGTTTAAGTTAGAATTTTGACTTAAAATGGATGATTTTAGGTATTTTGTCTAACTTAGACCTTGAAAGGTTAAAATATGGAGAAAAGTCATGGATTAAGGAGGAGGTACCTCTTAGGTTCGGATATGTCTTACATTCCTATTGATGTTGTTAAGTGGAAACTTAACTTGGAATATGATTAGAATTGAAAATGTGGAGAGGACATAGGTTAAGGGGAGGTTACCTCTTAGGGTTATTATGTCACATAATGTTTCAATTGCTATCTTTTGCTATTGCTATTGCTGTTATTTATCTCTAACTTAAACATATTGCCAACACATAAAAAGGGGGAGATTGTTTGAGGCAATCACCCTTTAAATGATTGGAAGATCATGGTTTTGATGTGTGGGCGAATAGGTTTAAAGTTAGAGTGTTATGTTGTATTTGATTTGTGTGATTGAGTTGCAAGGACTTGGAGAATCACACTTGGTGGACCTATCCGAGGGACGAGAGCCGAGGGAGGAGAGCTCCAAGGGCAGCCGGGAAGTGGACTTCAAAGGGCACATGTGAAGGGTGGCATGGAGGCAAGCCAAGGGAAGGCTTGTGTGCGCATCCGAGGGACGATAGCCAAGGAAGAGGACTTCAAGAGGCAGCCAAGGGAGCAGACCTGAAGGCACACGCGAAGGAGAAGGTTTGGAGTGGCTGAGCTGAGCTGGGAGGCAGGGCAGTCAACTGGCCCGAAGGCAGTCGACTGCCAAAACCCACGAAGAGTTCGCAGCCGTCGGATCAGTCGACTGGCCTTGGGGCAGTCGACTGGTATACCCCAAAACTAGCCGTTGGATAGCTGTTTGCTAGCCGTTGGCTCCGTTGGCCGGCATTTAATGCCGGGCCAGTCGACTGCCCTCGGGGCAGTCGACTGGTGCGAGTCTGGACAGACTGCGAATCTGTCTTTTCACCTATAAAAGGAGGCCTCGTTACACGTGTCTTACAGTTCCGTAAGTAACGAAGTGCTGCCTAATTGTAGAGTGATTTTTGCTTCCTCCATCATTCTACATCTGTAAAGAGGAAGCTTTTGCTGTAAAGGTTTCTCCACCTCAAGGAGACTTTTCGATAGTGAAAAGTGGTGCTCGCGGCGTGGATCCTTGGATTAGTCACCCATCTGGGTGGATACCAAGTAAAAGAATTTTTGTTAGCATTGTTATTTCTTTCATATTATTTCCGCTGCGCTAACATCTGTGTAGAGATCAAAACGATCCGCGAAAGTGCATTCACCCCCCCTCTGCACGCCCAC
>JAGFNQ010004262.1:113887-145689 GCA_024364735.1 Boesenbergia rotunda | reverse complement strand
TGTCAACATGCACCCGGTCCCAACAGTGGTATCAGAGCCGGTTAGTGTTCGACATAATCATATAATTGTTTTTGGAAAACTTTGTCATGATCTCAATTTCGGAAAATTTTTCAATTATGGAAACTTTCCAATTATAATAAATTTTAGATTTAGGAATTTCAAAGTTTGGAAATCCTCATGAAATTTCGCAAACATTTGAAATTTTCTAGTTTTTTGAAATTTTATAATAATTGTGAAAACTTCCCATCTTTAGAAACTTTCCCAATTTTGGAAAATTTTTCTATTTTAGAAAATTTTTAATTTTGGAAATATGTAAGTTTTCTTTGTACCAGAAACTTACAATTATTCTGAAAAACCTATTATGAAATCTCACAATTTTAGGCACTTTCTTTTAAGAAAGTCTAGACAAATTCATGGACAGTTATTGACAATTAAATTTGAATTGGCTTTTAAATTGACAACAAAATTCTTTATCTTGGATTGAGCCTCGGGGAGCCATCCAATTTAAAGTTAGTTGTTGTAATTTAATTTCCCAATTTTAAATTGAAATTGTCATGTTTGATTTGGATAGAGCCTCGGGGAGCCGTCCAATTGGATTTACAACAAATTACTTTTCTTGGGTATCTGAGTCTCGGGGAGCCACCCTTAGAAAACGATTTGTTGTAATTAATTAAATCCATGAATAAATATGTTTTAAGATGTGATGCTCTTACATATTGTTGTCTCCAAAATTAATTAGGAAAATAGTTTCCTATAGAGTTTTCTTAAATGAGATTTTCGCGAAAATAATATATAGTTGAATTAAGGGATTTGTCTCTTAATTTAATAAGATTTGATTTAGAGAAATCAAGTCTTGAACATATTATTTCCGAAATTAATTATGACAATTAGGAAATTGTTTCCCAAAACAATTCTTTAATAAAGTATGAAATGAGAATTAGGAAATCCGGTTCCTAATTCAATTAATGAGACTTGATAACTTAAGTCACATACATACTTTATTAAGGAAATCGTTAGTCATGACATAATTAATGTCATGAATGTGCTTTAAAAGGAAAGGATGAGACCCAAAACCCCTTACAAAATATTAAGGCTAACACCTTCCATTAATATGGTTAGAATTGGAGTTTTGTTTCTCATTTGGGTTGATGGACACATCCATGCCCCGGCTTGAACCTCAACATGTTCAAACCATGGAATTAGTTTATGAATAATATAGTCGGAGTCAGAGGTCAATCATTAGTTTTGGTTGTTGGACACATCCAAGCCTGACTAAGCGGTTGAATGAGCTCCAACCATATTAAAACTATTTCTTGATTAATGGGTCAGCCTTAAGCTTGGAGCATCGATTTGTTGTGCCATAGCCAAGGTCGATGTGAAGAGAGGTGCAGTTGGGTGCTATGTATAATGATGCATACTTGTTAATGAGTTAACAACCCAATGATTTATGCAAACATTCAATTAGTTGATAGCATAAAGTGATAGTTACATATATGTGATGTGTAATCGGTATAATACCTACCTTCATAGCTAAGAATAACTTGATGGCCACAACCATGGTTGTTCTTATCTATGGTTGGATATCAACCTATTTGGAGATGTTCCTACAATCTCCCGAATTGATAAAAAGGGTTATTCAATTTGAAAAATAAATAGGATTTTATTAATGTATGTTGATACATTCTTTAATCATTCTTCTCACATAAGCTCAATTTGTATTTCCAGGATAATCACTCGATCATGTCTTCTCTGAATTTGCGTTCCATTTTGGACACCAATAAACTGACTGGGCCAAACTTCATGGACTGGCTTCGAAACCTGAGGATAGTCCTCAAGGCAAAGAAGCTTGCTTATGTCCTTGATGATCAACTTCCCAACCGTCCTCCTGAAAATGCAACTCCAGACCAGTTTCCTGAGTTGCTCAACCTGCTGAAGACTGTAGAGCCTTCTGTGAAGCAGGATCAAAAGACGGTACTGTTAGTTGGTTCCTCGAAGAAAGGTTCTAAGAGGAAGGCCAAAGAACAGAATAAGGGAAAGAAGAAAAAGGCCAAAAAGACTGAAAATACCCCAAAAGGCACTCGCCATCACTGTGGCAAGGAGGGTCACTGGCGAAGAAACTGCAAGGTTTATCTTGAGTCCTTGAAGAATAAGGCATCCGATGCCCCATCCTCTTCAGGTATCTTCGTTATTGAATGTCACTCTATTTCCTCAAATACCTGGGTACTTGATACTAGGTGTAGCTCACATATATATAATGACATACTGGGGCTAAGGAATAGAAGAAGACTCGTCAAGGGAGAAGCGAATTTGCGAGTTGGAAACGGAGCAAAGATTGCTGCTGTTGCCATCGGAACATATTTGCTAAAGCTCCCTACTGGACGTGTTTTAGAATTGGATAATTGTTATTTTGTTCCTTCGTTAATAAAGAACATTGTATCTATTTCATGTTTGAATGAAAAGGGTTATCATTTAACTTTTAGTAACAATTGTTGTTACATAACTTTAAATGGCGTTCTTTATGGGAATGGAACTTTGTGCAATGGTATCTACACGTTAGATTTATCCAGTGACGTTTTCAATATCGAAGTTAGCAACAAACGTGCTCGAATAGATAATCAAATAGACTCCTACACTTGGCATTGTCGTCTTGGCCATGTAAGTAAGAAACGCATGACCGAATTACACCGATGTGGAATTTTGGAATCATTTGAACCCGGTTCATTTGATACATGCGAATCATGCTTAAAAGGCAAGATGACCAAATTACCCTTTTCCGGAAAAGGTAATCCAGTGGGAGAATTGCTTGGTCTAATACATACTGATGTATGTGGACCAATGTCAACTCTTGCACAAGGAGGCTATAGCTACTTCATCACCTTTATCGATGATCACTCACGATTAGGGTATGTGTTCTTGATGAAACACAAATCTGAAGCTTTTGAGAAATTCAAAGAGTTCAGAAATAAAGTAGAGAAACAGCTTGGCAAAAGTATTAAGATACTTCGATCCGATCGAGGTGGTGAATACTTGAGTCAAGAGTTTCAAGATTATCTTAGGGACAATGGGATATTGTCCCAATGGACTCCGCCGTATACACCACAGCATAATGGTGTATCTGAGAGGCGCAACCGAACCTTGATGGACATGGTTAGGTCTATGATGAATCATGCAACTCTTCCAAAATCCTTTTGGGGCTATGCACTTAAGACAGCTGTTTACTTGCTAAACAGAGTCCCGACCAAGGTAGTCTCCACTACTCCATATGAGACATGGAATAGTAAGAAACCCCACTTAACTCACCTTAAAATATGGGGTTGTCCGGCTTATGTGAAGCGGACTGTATCAGACAAATTGGATGCTAAGTCTGATAAATGTCTATTTAATGGATACCCTAAGGAAATGAAGGGTTACCAATTCTATCATCCCTTGGAACAAAAGGTGTTTGTTTCAAGGAATGTTGTATTTCAGGAAAAAGAATTTCTTTTACAAGAAAACAGTGGGAGTGACATTGAACTTGATGAAATTCAAGAAACTCCAATAGACATTACAGAGACACCTAGTCTAGACCCACAACCAATACCTCATATTGATGAGCTATCAGTTGAACCTAAAACTACACTACCTCTTCGTAGATCTAATAGGACACGCAATATTCCAGAGAGATATGGATTTCTCATAAGTGAATCGAACGACGTGTTACTCATAAACGATGACGAACCTATCAGTTATGAAGATGTTCTGAAAAATTCAGAAAGGGACAAATGGCTTGAAGCCATGAAGTCGGAAATGGATTCCATGTACGAAAACCAAGTATGGGACTTGGTTAACCCACCTGAAGGGATTAAGCCCATAGGGTGCAAGTGGGTTTTCAAGAAGAAAACCGACATGGAAGGTAATGTAGTTACCTTTAAGGCTAGATTAGTGGCAAAGGGATATCGTCAGAAACAAGGAATTGATTATGACGAAACCTATTCGCCAGTAGCTATGCTTAAATCCATTTGGATGCTCCTAGCCATAGCAGCTCATTATGATTATGAGATATGGCAAATGGATGTGAAAACAACTTTCCTTAATGGAAACCTGCTTGAGGATGGATACATGATACAACCTGAAGGTTTCACATCGGTTGACAAAACCAAAGTATGCAAGCTTCGACGATCCATATATGGACTGAAGCAAGCATCTAGGAGCTGGAACATCCGTTTTGATGAGACAATCAAAGAGTTTGATTTCTCACAAAATCCTGACGAACTTGTGTGTACAAGAAGGTTAGTGGGAGTGCAGTCGTATTCCTAGTATTATATGTCGATGACATATTACTTATAGGAAATGATATATCAGTCTTACAGACAGTTAAAATTTGGTTGTCCAAAACTTTCTCCATGAAAGACCTGGGAGAAGCAACCTATATCCTTGGGATTAGAATCTATAGAGATAGATCAAAACGGTTGCTTGGTCTTTCGCAGTCTACATATATAGACCGAGTGCTAAAAAGGTTTAGCATGTCGGAATCCAAGAAAGGTTACCTTCCCATCAGGCATGGGATCAACCTTTCAAAGTCTATGTGTCCGCGCACAGAAGACGAGAGGATTTGCATGAATAAGATTCCCTATGCATCCGCGATATGATCTATCATGTATGCTATGTTATGTACTAGGCCCGATGTATCGTATGCTCTGAGCGTCACAAGCAGATACCAGTCGGATCCAGGAATGAATCATTGGGCGGCTGTTAAAACAATCTTAAGTACTTAAGAAGAACTAAGGATGTGTTCCTAATATATAGAGAGGAGATATGGTAATACGTGGGTATACAGATGCCAGTTTCCAGACAGATAAGGATGACTCCAAATCTCAGTCTGGATACGTATTTACATTGAATGGAGGCGCAATAAGTTGGAAAGTTCCAAACAAGACACCGTAGCGGATTCTACCACGGAAGCGGAATATATCGCAGCTTCGGAAGCAGCAAAGGAAGAAGTCTGGATCAAGATGTTTGTCTCAGAACTTGGAGTGGTTCCAACCATTGATGAAGCAATGCCGGTTTACTGCGACAACAATGGAGCTATTACACAAGCAAAGGAACCAAGGTCTCATCAGCGATCCAAACACGTGCTTCACCGCTATCATCTGATCAGAGAGATTATAAGTAGAAATGATATACAAATTGAGAAAATTCCCACTAAAAGGAATTTAGCGGATCCTTTAACTAAGGCCTTGCCTCAAAACAAGTTTGAGGGTCATGTTAGAGCCTGTGGTATTGGATACCGTAGCGATTAGCATTAGGCCAAGTGGGAGTTTGTTAGTGATATGAGAGAAGTGTCCTAAGGCAATCGCCTTATGATTGTAAACATTTATTTTAATAAATGATAATTCACTATTTGAGTATACATGTTTGTGTATTTCATTGGGATCTTAAACTCATCTACTGAATGTCCGCAATATAATTCACAGCATAATAGAATTTGTGATGGGATCACAACTAGTGATTATCTCTACATGTGCAATTGTGAAGTATTTAAAGTATCCCTAGTCGATGAATTGATAAAAACAGACACTATTAATTCTGTTGAGACTAGCATGGGTTATTCTCTAATCAGCTGATTCTCACTGGCTGGTGACATTGGGATGTCTGGAGATAAACATGGATGCTAGTTAAGGGAACTAGTTCATTGGAGTGACTAGCTGTAAAACTTCACATGGTAGTCTATACATAGACATGTCAGTGAAGTCCTTACCGCAGCTTAAGTGCGATGTTCCTTTGACTTGCAGTGTTCAAGTCATCTTGGTCATGGAGACTTATACTTTAACATCTTAAGCAAGCATCTCTAAGGAGGTGTGGACCCAGGATGATTGGGTATAAGCCGAAGTGCCCGAAGATGTTTGAACAGCCTACAAAGGATTCACCACTCCTTGCGAGGAGATGTATACCCAAGCCTATCGTCGGATTGTTACTCAAAGCCTCTGGCCAGAGCATATCATATTTAGAGTGTGAGTCTCTTAAATACATGAGAGTAATTAGAAATCCAAAGGACGAGAAAGACACTACTTGGGCTAGGTGTGACGTAGTCAGTCTAGTGGGGACTGACACAAACAGACCATGTCCTGAACCAAGTGGGTATAAGATGGTGAAGGGAATGGGACACGATTCATTAGAGCTGCTGAAGGGTTTCAGAATTACTTCTGAGGTCAAACCGTTGATCTTTCAATTAATTGGGGGTCATGATGTACTACTAGGTGTCACTCATGATCGTTCTATAATTGGTTGATTATAGACGGCCAACATAAATCGAAAGCCTATTTAGTCACACGCACTACGAGTAATCCGAGGGATTTAAAACGAGTTGAAAATTGGATTTTCCGGTCAAGAGAAATAAGTCGAATCTGAATTAATCAGAGGCGCAACGGAAGCTAAAAATGGCTAAGTCTTTTGAAAGCTTATTGGGCGAATTAAATGAGTTTAATTCGCGAGGGATCGGGCTTGAATTGGCCGGCCAAAGAGGGTGTCCACCCTCTTGGTTTGGCCGGCCACTACAAAGGGGATAAACCAATTTATTTGGTTTAATTAATAAAATAAATCTAGCGCGATTTGTTTTATAAATTATGGATAAATAAATTGATATATAAAGAAATTTATATAAAGAGATTTATAAAGAAATTTATAGAAATTTATTCTTTTTATGGAAATTAAAATAAACCATGAAATGGTTTAATTTTAATTAATAAAATCAATTATGAATTGATTTTTCCACGACAAGAAAATTTTTATACAAATTTTATTTCATAATTAAAAGAGAGAAGTATTTGTTTTATTATAATGTTAGTTATAATAAAACTTTGCTTAAACGGAATAATTAATAAGAGAATTTATAGGATAAATTTCTTATGAAAATTCCATTAAGAGGGAGACTTGGCAAGGGAGAGGTTACTATATAAAGGAACCAAGGCTAGCCTTGAATTCCAATCAATAGAGTAATCAAGAGATTAATTCTCTCCCTTTCTCTCTCTTATTTTCTCCTTCTCCTTCCCTCCTAGGGCCGGCGCCCCTTGCTCACCATAGGGCCGGCGTCCACCCCTCCTAGGGCCGGCGCACCACCCTCACATCTCCTAGAGTTGGCGTGAACAACCTCCAACAAGAAGGAGCCAAACAAGAAGAAGAAGGAGCGGGACGCATCTCCTTTCTTTGCGGAATTTAGATTCCGTTTCTTGGTGGTTAGTTTCCATCTTTTTCTCTTATTATTTTAGTTGTGCCTTTGGAGAATCTAGTAGTTCTCTTCGGCACAAAACTTGTGGCTTTGCGAAGTCATCCCGAAGAGAACTCGGCGTGGACGCGAATAGAGGCGGAGCTTCCAAGGGACGCTACGGTTGGATCTCGTCCCTTACTTCGAGTTACGAGAGGAAAAAGTAAATTAGTTTACTTTTTCGCAAAATTTTAATTTATGATCATGTCCACACATCATAAGGTTGCATGCTAGATACGTGGTTAAAATAATTTGAGAAATTATTTTATACTAATTCTTCCGCTGCACGTAAAAATTTTAAATTTTACGAACCCGTATCCTTGTCAACATGCACCCGGTCCCAACAGTTTTCCATGTTGTCTAGGTAAAGGTGAAGGAGGCCCCAACTTTGTGGATAGTAGATAGTGGATGCTCAAGACACATGACTGGGGATGTGAGCAAGTTCACCACTATTAGCTACCTAAGAGAAGGGACCGTCTCTTTTAGGAACAGTGGAAAGTTAAGGATCATTGGTAGGGGCACAATTGAGGTATCTCCCACTATTTCGATTCATAAAGTACTTTTAATTAAGGATATGAAGTTTAATTTATTAAGTGTGAGTCAACTATGTGATGCCGATTTTAGAGTAGAATTTCATGCTAAGAAATGTGTAATAAGGCAAAGTGAATCAAACATTATCATATTAGAAGGGTTTAGAGAGGCAAACTTATATTATCTTGATCTATCTTATGCTACTAACAATGTTGTTAAGTGTTTCATGTCTAAAGAAGAAGAAGGGTGGTTATGGCACCGAAGACTTGGACACGTCAACATGAGGAGCATTGCAAGAGTGGCTAAGGAAGAATTGCTGAAGGGGCTCCCAATGATCAAGTACGAAAAGAACAAGTTGTGTGATGCATGCCAAGAGGGTAAGCAATCAAAAGCATCACACAAAGGTAAAACTCTAATCACCATCTCCTTACCTTTAGAACTTTTACATATAGACTTGTTTGATTGCCATAGTACTCTCTCACTTGTGGGGAGTAAATATTGCCTAGTGATAGTAGATGATTTTTTTAGGTTTACTTGGGTCTATTTCTTGAAACATAAGGATGATACCCTAGATATCTTTATAAGTTTTAGTAAAAGGGTAGAGAACGAAAAGAACATCAAAATAAACCGAATTAGGAGTGACCATGGTGGGGAGTTCCAAAACGCTGGTTTCACACAATTTTGTGTCGAAAATGGATACAAGCATGAGTTTTCATGCCCAAGGACTCCTCAACAAAATAGGGTAGTTGAGAGGAAAAACCGAGCCCTACAAGAAGCTGCTAGGACTATGCTTAATGCATACTCTCTTCCTAGCTACTTTTGGGCCGAAGCGATTAACACCGCTTGCTATATCCAAAACCGGGTGTTGGTACATAGGTTTTTAGGAAAAATACCCTTTGAACTTTGGAATGGAAGGGTACCCCAAGTCCACTATTTTAGGGTCTTTGGATGTAAAATCTACATCTTAAACACCAAAGACGACCTAAGAATATTTGAGTCAAAAGCCGATGAAGGAATCTTAGTAGGGTATTCATTGACTAGTAGGGGTTATAGAGTGTACAACAAGAGGACAAAAGTGATTGAGGAGTCCTCAAATGTCAAATTTGATGAAACCACTAGTACCTACCCTAGAAAGACCTCTATTGATAAGGACATAGAAGAGGTCCAACCTCTTGCCCAAAGAATCCAAGACCTACATTTGGAGGGCAATGATCAAGGGGGAGTAAGAAGTACCCTAGAGGATGAGGAAGAAGGAGTAAATGAACCTACAGCCTCTAGACCATTGAGACATCACCATGATCATCCTATTGACCAAATTGTGGTTGATGTAAATCAAGAAGTAAGGACTAGGTCCTACTTTAGGGATCAAACTAGTCAAATAGCTCTAATCTCCCAATTAGAACCCAAGACCATTGATGAAGCATTGGGAGATGCTGATTGGGTTTTGGCCATGCAAGAAGAGCTAAACCAATTTGAGAGGAGTGAAGTTTGGGAGTTAGTTCCTAGGCCCAATGATTGCACTATTGTAACCACTAGATGGGTCTTTAGGAACAAATTAGATGACCAAGGTAAAATCACTAGGAACAAGGCTAGATTGGTAGCTAGGGGGTTTAACCAAGTTGAGGGATTAGATTATGATGAGACCTATGCCCCCGTAGCTAGGTTAGAATCAATTAGAATTCTACTAGCCTATGCCGCTCACATGGGTTTCACACTTCACCAAATGGATGTGAAGTCGGCATTCCTTAATGGGATCATTAAGGAAGAGGTCTATGTAGAACAACCTCCTGGGTTTGAGAACCCCAACTATCCAGGACACGTGTTTAAATTAAGAAAAGCCTTATATGGATTGAAACAAGCTCCCCGGGCTTGGTATGAGAGGCTTTCTTCATTTTTGGTGTCTAAGGGGTTTAGAAGAGGAACAATTGACCCTACATTGTTCCTAAAATCTAAGGATAAGGACATATTTGTTGCCCAAGTCTATGTAGACGATATCATTTTTGGGTCAACAAATAATGACTTCCTACAAGAATTCATCAAGTGTATGGAAGATGAATTTGAGATGAGTCTTGTAGGAGAGTTAACCTTTTTCTTAGGCCTTCAAGTTAAGCAAACGAATGAAGGTACACATGTATTTCAAACCAAATATCCTAAAGAGATGCTAAAGAAATTTGGTTTGGAACATGCTAAGGAAGCATCTACACGCATAGGAACTAATGTGAAAATGGATAGTGACATTGAAGGGAAAATGGTAGACTCAAAACAATATAGGAGCATGATTGGTAGCCTCCTATACCTAACCGCTAGTAGACCTGACATACTTTTTACGGTAGGTATGTGTGCTAGGTACCAGTCATGTGCCAAAGAGTCCCATTTGATTGTAGTCAAGAGGATTCTAAGGTATGTGAAAGGTACCCTAAACGTCGGACTTTGGTATCCTAGAACCCCTAATGTTGATCTAATTGGATACACCGACTCAGACTATGCGGGTTGTAAGTTAGATAGGAAGAGTACAAGTGGAGGGTGTCAATTCCTTGGGTCTTCTTTAGTTAGTTGGAGTAATAGGAAACAACCATGCGTTGCCCTATCAACAACAGAGGCAGAATATGTGGCAATGGGTGGGTGTGTTTCTCAACTCCTTTGGATCATGCACACCTTAGAGGATTATGAGCTACATTACACCAAGGTCAAAGTCTTGTGTGATAATGTAAGCACAATCAATTTAACTAAAAATCCGGTTCACCATTCTAGAATAAAACACATTGAAGTGAAACATCACTTCATTAGAGACCATGTGGCAAGGGGAGACATAGAATTACACTATGTTGAATCAAAGTCGAACCTAGCCGACATCTTTACCAAGCCTCTTCCTGAATCAGAGTTTACATCCTTAAGAAGAGGCCTTGGAATGTGTTTTGTGGAAGTATAGGATGAACTTGGAAACATTAGCTTTGAAAAAGGGTGCTTGATCCATTAGGATGATACATTTGGCTCACTTGTGCTTGTGGCACATTGTTGAACCATTAAAAGTATCAAAATATCAAAACTAGACCAACTATGGGGGAGGCAAGTGTTTAATCAATGGACACCTTGCTAAATATCATAGTTGGACATTTTAAAACCTTGAAAACCATTTTATGTTCTACATACTGAGTCATGCTTTTAAAAGTCATATATTTGCAAAATTAGTTTCAAAGTTTGATACAAAATGTAGTGGTTTTCAAAACTTTTGGATTTTTATCAAAAGTCATGCATGTTTGAAATTTTATATGGTTTAATATTTTTCCCTGATAGAGTATAACATTTCAAACATGTATGCAAAATTTTACAATTTTAGAAATTTTCTGGAATTTTCTGGGAGTTTCTGAAATTCGACAGAAAAGCTGAAATTTCAGACTGATAGCGTATCAGTCGACTGCCCTATGGGCAATCGACTGGCACGCCTATTTTCAGCTGCTGTGAGAAAATTCAGAAATAAAAAATTCTCACATTTGATACCGTAGGGTTTGGTTGCTTGAGGCAATCATTTTGATGGTGTCAAAGGGGGAGAATGGGTGGTTTAAGTTAGAATTTTGACTTAAAATGGATGATTTTAGGTATTTTGTCTAATTTAGACCTTGAAAGGTTAAAATTTGGAGAGAAGACATGGATTAAGGGGGAGGTACCTCTTAGGTTATGATATGTCTTATATTTTAACATTGCTGTTGTTAAGTGGAAACTTAACTTGGATTTAGATTAGAATTGAAAATGGGGAGAAGACATAGATTAAGGGGGAGGTTGCCTCTTAGGGTTACTATGTCTTATACTTTTTCAATTGTTATCTATTGTTGTTGCTTTTGCTATTGCTATTGTGGTTGTTGTTTATCTCTAACTTAAACATATTGCCACACATCAAAAAGGGGGAGATTGTTGAGGCAATCGACCCTTAAATGATTGGAAGATCATGGTTTTGATGTGTGGGCGAATAGGTTTAAAGTTAGAGTGTTATGTTGTATTTGATTTGTGTGATTGAGTTTGCAGGACTTGGAGAATCACACTTGGTGGACCTATCCGAGGGACGAGAGCCGAGGGAGGAGAACTCCAAGGGCAAGCCGAGAAGTGAACTTCAAAGGGCACACGTGAAGGGTGGCATGGAGGCAAGCCAAGGGAAGGCTTGCGTGCACATCCGAGGGACGATAGCCAGAGGAAGAGGACTTCAAGGGGCGAGCCAAGGGAGCAGACTTGAAGGCACACGCGAAGGAGAAGGTTCGGAGTGGCTGGAGCTGAGCTGGGAGGCAGGGCAGTCGACTGGCCCAGAGGCAGTCGACTGGCCCAGACGCAGTCGACTGGCCCAGAGGCAGTCGACTGCCAAAACCCACAGAAAGTTCGCAGCTTCGAACCAGTCGACTGGCCTTGGGGCAGTCGACTGGTATACCCCAAAACTAGCCGTTGGCTAGCTGTTTGCTAGCCGTTGGCTAGCTGTTTGCTAGCTGTTGGCCAGTATTTATTGCTAGACTGGACAGACTGCGAATCTATCCTTTTCACCTATAAAAGGAGCTCCTCGTTACACGTGTATGTACAGTTCCGTACAATAACGAAGTGTTGCCCAATTGTAGAGTGATCTTTGCTTCCTCCATCATATTTCTGCATCTGTAAAGAGGAAGCTTTTGCTGTAAAGGTTTCTCCACCTCAAGGAGAATTTTCGATAGTGAAAAGTGGTGCTCGTAGCGTGGATCCTTGGATTAGTCACCCATCTGGGTGGATACCAAGTAAAAGAACTTTGTTAGCATTGTTATTTCTTTTGCATATTATTTTCGCTGCGCTAACATATTTGTAGAGATCAAAACGATCAAAGAAAGTGCATTCACCCCCTCTGCACGCCTACATCGATCCTTCATATAGTGGACATGCAACGAGTTATCATGATTTATCAATTATGCCATGATATAAAATGTCAGTATCCATGACTCACCATAGTCATTATTAATATGAAATAGCATGGTAAACATAAATATCAACAGAATCATTATCCATCATTCACATATACCTAAAGGTATGCAACAACCTAATAGATATCCATCAAAAAATACCATATCTAACAACACCAATAATCTACACCGTATGCATATACCCTACAAAATATAGGCAGTCAAAATAGCAACTCCTTAGTATACCATACCTACATACATACTACAACCTATGTGTAATCCACATGATAACTCCTATCATATATACCATATTAGTATGCATATTACAGAGTATGGAAAGTCAAAGCTGAGATTGTATAACCATAAATAGATCATCTCTAAGATCAAACACTTAAGTATCAAGCACAAGATAACAAAGTATAAGTAGAGTCAAGGTAAAACAACCTAATCCGTAAGTAAGCATCCATGCATTAAGGTAAATAAACTATAGATACCAAGGAACAAGTACCCACCTTTAATATAGAGTGTTCTAACTGTCTTTAAGTTTGAGAGATCACATCGTGCTCAAATCCTACGAGCATAGGATACAATGCATATCTAAGAATCTATTAATTAATAATCAAGCCTTATTGATTAATTAATCCTAACATATTAATATTCTCTCAATTAAACCTAGGGTTAAGAAATCGTAAACCTAGATTACTCCCTCGTTATGTATCAATCCATTACACTTAGATCAATCAACCTCTTAATTAAGTTATTAGTTAATTAAACAATTACTTAATTAGATTAATCCTTTATTAGTTTAATTCAATATCCAACTGATTAATTCACATATTAATCAATCTCATATTTTTAATTGAACCGTTAATTAATCATCTAATCCAATGGTAATGAATTTCAATTCCATATAATTCCAATTCTTTTATCTTGGTATTTAATTTCCTTGCACGTCCTCTAATTTGATTCCAAGCCTATGAGCATTCCTTTATGGTATTCTCCCCAAATAAATGCAGTACGATGTCTACAACAAAAGGCTAGAGGACCCTCAATGACACGAACAAATTAATACTAAATGGAACAATTATGATAAGATTCAAAACCACTTAAATCTTTTTTTCAATTAATCCACCTCCCTCTAGATTTCTTCTACCATTCACATGAATCCTGTTAGGATGTATACTAAGAGCCTAGCCTTTTTGTATGAACATCTACATTTTCGAATAAGAATCACATGATCATGATTGCATTTTATATCTGTATATATGTGTGTGCATGTTGTCTAATATTTTACACTGTAGATAACATAGTGTGTGATGTCACACAGAAGATTATGTTATCAGTCCCTTGTAGAGTATAAGAAGATGCTCACAACCTAGATAGTCTTGGATAAATCATTGGTATGGTTGTAGTGTAATTGATATGGTCTGTCTTGACCATAGAGTTACACTAGTACACTCTGAGTGTATTGAGCGGACTAACTTTGAGGTGATTCAATTTATACTGACTATATAATTGAATCAGACCTCAAGATATTATTTTGTACATGCTCTTAATCCCGATATAATAATGGACATATGTACTTAGTATTTATTTCTTTGATTTACCAGTGGACGAGATTTATTCATTAAATCGATAGGCTCGGTAAATTGGGAAATGATATTATTTGCATAGTGTGCCATTGATTATAGGAGGAAACAGTGTCCTATTTTAGGATGATGATATCCCCTTGAGGAGCTCATAAAGTTTATCATGTAAACCCTGCAGATGGACTTGGTCCGACATGATAATAAGGTTGAGTGGAACTACTCATGGAGTTAGAAGTTAATTAATTAATTACCAGATTAATTAATTAATTAACGGACATGTGATATCTTAAATACGGGGAGAATTTTGTACAAATAATATATTGGAGCCCATATTTTATTATGGGGGTTGGTGAGGTAATTCAATAATGATCCTTTAGTGGATTGAATCATTATTAACGGATCCAGTTTTGTGGCTAAAACTTTTTGTAGCTAAAAAAATTTTTTTGTGGCTAAAAAATTTTTGTGGTTAAAAATTTTTGTGGCTAAAAAAATCTGTTAGATGGCCAAGAACCAACTCCTCCTCATGGTTCCTATTGTAGCCTATAAATACCTTATGAAGCATAGACCCAAAATAATAACTTCTTTGGTTTATAAAGCTTCGGTTTAATCTCTTCTTTGGTTTTCTTTCCTTGGTTCTCTCTTGGCCGGCGCCCCTCTCCCCTCTCCCTAGGGTTTCGACGGCAACACAAAGAAGAGGAAGAGAGCTTCCTCTTCTCTTGATTCTTTCTCCTTCTCAAGAGGTGACGCAATCTTGGAGGTGATTCCTCCTTGGTGGCCGACGGCACAAAGAAGGAGAAGGTGGTGGTGGCCGGCGACAAAGAAGAGAAGAGGAGAAGAGGGTCTTTCCTCTTGGAGGTTGGCACAAGTAAGAGAGAAGAGAAGAGTGGTCTAGGCGGCTTCAACTCTTGGTAGATCGTCGCCCACACGACATCCTAGAGGAGGGAGGTCATACAATAGAAGATCAAGAGGTACAAGTTTTGTTTTTGTTTAATTCTTGTTCTTGTTCTTTATTTCTTGCCTTGTCAATGTAGTTAGTTATTTGTTAATTAACATGGACCTTGATTGTAAACACAAAAACCGGCGATCTTACGTCGTTGTCTTTTCCGCGGCTATCCGACTAGAGAGTCAAATTGCTTGAACAACAAGTTCTGTTCAAGCGATCGCTTAAGTTGTTAGCACGACAACAAAACGGTCGCTTGGAAGTTTCGTTTGTGTCCGAATTAATTTCAATTAATAAAATTTTAATCCGGGGACATGACAATAGATAGATTCCATGCACACCATCCAAGGGCCTAAAACCCAACACATAGTTGAAGCAATGAGTCCGAAATTTACAATACGCATCAATATCGAAGGCATGCTCCACTTGTACCTTCGGGACCTCAACGAGTGGCACAAACAAAATGAATTCCAGTGTAGTTCACAAGCACATCGATCTGGCCAAACCCATCCAATGTGTTAACGATCACCTTTCGAATACTCTCCTTTGAGACCACACTAAGTTGCCGGAGGGAGAACCTCGGGTCATCCTAAGGCTCTTCATCGAACTCTAAGCCCGGCTTGTGGCGATGACAAAGTGGTGGATGGTGGCAAGGGTTCAATCGAGGAAATGGTAGTGGTTGTAGCTCACATTGGAGATCACAACGGGGGAATAACGAGGGGATCAACAACTTCCACATGGTTAGTGATGTTGATGCAGTCTGGCCCGGTTATTATTTTGGTGTTGACAATGATTTATGTTTGGTTGAATGAATTCGGGTAAAGTCCAGGTGGATCGGGAGATCGCACACTGGCATTGGAAAAGACCTAGTGGGACTAGGCACACCTTGAGGGCTAGGTTGGATGAAACCCTAGCTTGGAGGGCTAGGTTGGATGAAACCCTGGCTTGGAGGGCCAGGTCCTAGCTTGGAGGGCTAGGTTAGATGAAACCCTGGATTAGAGGGCCAGGTCCTAGCTTGGAGGGCTAGGTTGGATGAAACCCTGACTTGGAGGGCCAGGTCCTAGCTTGGGAAGCAAGGGTGGATGAAACCCTAGATTGGAGGGCCAGGTCCTATCTTGGGAAGCTAGGTGATTGAAATCCTGGTGAGTGAAGCTAGGTCCTAGCTTGGAGGGCTAGGTTGAAGTCCCGGTGAGTGAGACTGGGCATGGAGTCTTGTTCCGGGGGACTGAGCACGAGTCAGAGAAGGCTGGGAGCCCGTTCTCTTGACTTAGAGTGGATTTGACCTTGCCTGGATTGGTCTGGTGACTGATCAGGGAAGTTGGCACGGAGTTCCCTTGTGGATCGGTCTGGTGACCGATCCAGCTATGTCTGATCGGTCTGGTGACCGATCAGGGAGCATACAGTGACTTTGTTAGGCTATTGATCGTCTCCTGATCGGTCTGGTGACCGATCAGGGAGGGCTCCTGATCGTTCTGGTGAACGATCAGGGAGAGGTTAGTAGGTTTCGTGGGATTTCATGATCGGTCAGGCTGAACAATCAAATGTCGCCAGCTTCTCACTATAACTGATCAGGATGCATCCTGATCGGTCAGGGCGTACCCTGATCGGTCCCCGGACCGATTAGGCCACAACCTGATCGGTCTGGTGACTGATCAGTGAGGCTTGGCTGCGAATGTTGGGAATCCCAGCAATGTTGTGGATCAGTCCGGTGACCGATCCACGATCTGTGATCGGTCAGGGTGACTGATCACCAGAAGGTCGCGATTTCGGGTTTCTCACTGGGGATAGATCAGGCTGGAGCCTGATCGGTCTGAGCCCATCCTGATCGGTCTGGTGACCTATCAGGAGTCACTATGATCGGTCCGGTGACCGATCAGTAGCTGGCAGCTTTAATTTAAAAACACTGTCAGAATTCTGATTGCGTTCTGTTTCTCTTCTGATCACTACTGATATGTTCTGATACTTGATCCTGTTGGATCGAGAAAATACGATAGAGGGGGGTGAATATCATAAAAGCGTTTCGGATTAGAAAAGAGAATGCGCAGTGGAAATTTAAATCAAACACATGGAACACAAGTGTTTTTACTTGGTTCGGAGTCGCGGTCGGCTCCTACTCTAAGGCCCACGGTCCTTGACCGTTTATTGCGGGCAATTCTATAATGGCACAAAGATTTACAAAGATTATTACAATAGTAGTGCAATAAAGAAAATTGTACTCTTCGTTACCGACGCCCAGTGTGGATCGTTCTTCGGAGCAGAAGGTCATCGTCGGCTCTAGAATCTTGAGATCGGAGGTTTCCGGAGCAGAGCGCTTGAACGAAGAGCGTAGAGGCGTTGGAAAATTGATGTCTTGAAGCCTTGGGGTCGAGCCCCTTTTATATCGGCTCCTGGGGGCGCCCTGGACATTGGGGACGCCTGACACGTGCCTTCGGATCCGAGAAACCTCATCCGAAGCTCGGTCAGTGCTTATCCCTCCAGAATCGGCCTCGGAGCTGACGAGGGCGCCCAGGACACTGGGGTCGCCCCGGTTGACTTGGTATGCTTGGCTTCGCGGCTGATTTCGCTTCGATCACTGGTTGGCTTGGACCCAGGGCGCCCAAGACATCCAGGGTGCCCTGGACCTTGAGGGCGCCTATCCCAGTAAGCTTCCGAAGCGATTCTTGCTAAGCTGTTCATTTGGCTTTGACCTTGGGCGCCCGGGACCTCCCGTGGCTAGTCCCGGGCGCCTAGCCCAGCTGCTGGCCCTCTCCTTTGGGGTGTTCTGAGCTGCAGAAACACATTCCTTTGGTTCCTGCATCCAAGGTTAGTTCCACAACAAACAAGGCAAGAATGTTAATTAGTTTTTTTATAGCCGTAGCTGTCTTGGTTCTGACTTCGGGTCTCCCAAATGGAACCCTAGGTCGAACTGACGCCTACTGTTCCCTCGACGGGGAACGCGTCCTCACCTACTCCTCTAAGGGGAGTTTACCTTTTGCCAACCGACTCCTCCGGTTGGACTTTTACCTAGCAGCCTTTCGCCAGGTGCCTAGCAGCCCTTCGCTAGGTCTTCAATGCCTAGCAGCCCTTCCCTAGGTACCTAGCAGTCCTTCACCAGGTCTTCCACTCCTAGCAGTCCTTTGCTAGGTGCCTAGCAGTCCTTCGCCAGGTCTTCAACTCCTAGCAGCCCTTCGCTAGGTGCCTAGCAGTCCTTCGCCAGGTCTTCAACTCCTAGCAACCCTTCGCTAGGTGCCTAGCAGTCCTTCTCTAGGTCTTAGGGTTTCGATGCCTAGCAGTCCTTCGCTAGGTGCCTAGCAGCCCTTCGCCAGGACTTCTTTCTGCACACTCAGTGAACACGTTAGATCAAAATAACATCTTAACTTTTGAACCCTTTGCCATTATCGAAACCCAGGTTCGACTTAGGTCCTGCCTGCACCAACAATCTCCTCCTTTTTGATTTATGGCAACCCGGTTCAAAAAGTTAAGTTAAAACAAAAACAGATAAAATTCCAATTTCATTTCCTCCACCTGGAAGGAATCTCCCCCTAGGTTTTTCAAAAGTTTGCAGGGTTTGAAAAAAAATTTCTAAGTCTAAAAGGGAAATTATTTTTCATCACTTAGAATATTTTAAAAAAAATGTAAGTTAGAAAATATTTTCCAAAAAAAATTTGGGTTGAAAACTTGGAAAATTTATACTTAGAAAATTTTCAAGTCAATACTTAGTTTTCGCACTTTAAAAAATTTTCTATATTTCTTTTGAAGTTTTTAATAAGAAAAATTTTTTTGAGTTGAAAAAAAATTTTCCAACCTAGAAAGTTTTCAAGGAAAAATTA
This sequence comes from Boesenbergia rotunda, assembly GCA_024364735.1. Taxonomy (NCBI): domain Eukaryota; kingdom Viridiplantae; phylum Streptophyta; class Magnoliopsida; order Zingiberales; family Zingiberaceae; genus Boesenbergia; species Boesenbergia rotunda. The sequence goes on along the minus strand of JAGFNQ010004262.1, from coordinate 126,673 downwards.
ATACTTAAAAAGTTTTCTATTAGAAAAATTTAAGATAAGAAATAGTTTGAGTTAAGTGCTTAGAAATAAATTTTGAGAATAGCTTAAGTCAAGTACTTAGAAATAAATTTTGAGAATAGCTTAAGTCAAGTACTTAGAAACAAATTTTGAAAATAATTTAAGTCAAGTACTTAGAAATAATTTTAAAAATAATTTAAGTCAAGTACTTAGAAATAATTTTGAAAATAATTTAAGTCAAGTACATAGAAATAATTTTGAAAATAGCTTGAGTCAAGTACTTAGAAATTTTGAAAATAATTTAAGTCAATTGTCTTAAGGGATTTTGAAATTTTACTTTTTGAAAAAGGAGAAGATAAAGTTTTGAAATTTGTGAAATTGAAATTTTTTGAAATTTGAAAAAATTTTAAACTTCTCTCCTTTCTAATCTCTCCCCCTTTGCCATATATAAAAAAATAATATAGTAAAACAATATAGCAAAAAAAGTATGGTGCTGTACTAAACCAATTCAAGGTATAAACTGGACCAAATCAATTTGAATTATCTCTTTCGGGTCATGTCTAACCCAATTAGCTACTTACTAACTGTTATCAACAGTAGTTTTTGCTAGGGTTAGTCAAGTTAAGTGTTATATTCAAGTTAGATTTACTAATCTTGACACTTAACCTGATTACTGTTTAATTTATATTTAGTACCCCAATTACTGCAGATGCACTGACTTAAAGCATCTTGAATTAAGGCAAAGACCTAAGCATCTCAACCCATTCTAGGTTATCAGTCAAAAGTATCCTAAGGTGCTTATGAGATGCTGGCTTCTAGATCTATAGGTGCATGCAGTTCTAGGGTTAGGGCCTAAGCTAAGTCTATTTGCGAAAAAGCCCTAGTTTTGAAAGGGAGTAATTTTTCTTAAGAAAAACTAAGTCGAAAAAATCATTAAAAATGCGTAAAGAAAATGATTTTTCAAAATTAAGTAGGAACTAATTTTAGAATCAAGTAATAAAGCAGTTAAAAAAAACAGAAATAGAGCAAACCTATTCTATCAAGCATAACCCTAACTGCCTTCTTAGTGAGCTGAACTCAGACTCAGGTAAGGGTTTAGTGAATATATCAGCTAAGTTAGATTTAGAGTCTACATGCTTAAGGACTATATCACCCCTGGCTACATGATCTCTTACGAAGTGGTGTTTAACTTCTATGTGTTTAGTTCTGGAGTGTTTGAATCTATAATTAACTGAAAATTTGTGTTAGATTCGAATTTGTCAAAGAATAAATTGAATTTGAATTTTAAAAATTGGCTTCCAGGTCTTGGCGAGGCACTAGGCCTTCTTTGGCCGTAGCTTTATTGGATCATCAACCCTTTCCTTGACAAAGCCTTTTAATGAAATTTCATTGTCAAAATTATTTTTTTTGAAAAATTTTGGTCTAACTAGTTTGAGTCTTGGATCGGTAGCTTCGGCTAGTTTCACCAGTCTAAAGAGCCCAAGTAGTGTATACTTGACCTTATTAGAAAAGGCTTCCCCAACGTACTATCATCTCACCGCCACCCAATACTATATTGTTCAAATTTCAGTTAATTGGTTTAGTCCTTAGTCTAACCATTCCTAGGTCTAAGCATGGTAAATTGCATAAAATAAATAGACAAACAATCATGCAATTTAAAACAAGAAAAGAGATTCATTTAACTATAAAAATTGTTTTTAAGTTGACTCCCCTTGGACTAAAGCCACAGTAATGATTAGAAAAGATATGAATCTTGTCATTGGGGATCCAATACTGATTTGGTCCAGCTTGGTTGTTCAGGCATAGTTTCGGTACCCATGCCTGAACTTTGGGTCTAGACTGATTCAGTACAGCATAGTAAGATCTTTGTCTCGCCTTGGTTCGGTAACCTAACCTGGATCGATTTAGAACGGACTTCTATTTTCCAAGGATCATATCAAGACCCTTGGAACCAGAGGTGAATCATTCCAAAGCTTCTCTAAGGTCCTTGACTTGAGTTTTCAAGGAGGAGTTCTCTTTCTCAAGTTTTTCAACTTGAGTAGAGGTTCCTTCTTGAACCTTCTCAATTAAGGATCTAGAGTTAGCTTCATCTTTGAGGACTTTTACTTCCTGTCGGAGGGACTCGACTCGGATTTTGGCTTTCGCCAAGTCTCGAGATAGATACGCAATTAATTCTGATAATTAACTTCTAGAAAACCCACTTACAGTGATTTGACCGTCCTCTGAAAATGTGAGCTTTCCGTCGTTCGGCTCCAATTCTGATTCGGTCTAGATTTCTTCTGAAGCAGTCAGAGCGAGCAGGTTCGACTGTGGGGTGATAACCACTTTAGTCGCGTTACGGTTTCAAATACAATTAAAATGTCGAACTCCTCTAAACTAAGGTAGTATAGAGTAACTCGAGTCGTCTCTCTCAAGGAATGTAATGATAGGTTAATAAACCTTAGGATCGTATGCTATTGTTTTTGGATTTTGGGATATGAAACTGGGGGTTTGGATTTGAACGCTAAGACTACGAAATGGAATAGCAAGCAAGTATGAAATGTAATCCTAATTAAGGAAAGACAATGCGAGTAAAGGAGATCTAATCTAATCTAAACTATACTTGCAGAAAAGAAAATGGCAACTTGAAATAAAGCATTAACGAAACTTAACCTAATCTAACCTAATTGCATATTTAAACATAAGAAAAACTTGAAACATTCAATTAATAAAACGTAGCAAGAATCTAAGCTGAGAAATTACAAAACTAAAGTAGAACAATTGGTTGGGGCATTTCATCGAACACGTAACACGCATGAATTAAGATGAGTCAAATGCAAGCAACTTAAACATAGGGAACAGAAATTGATTACAAGCATTCACAAATCAACCACAAACATTCATCAATCAATACATAACAACCAAATCTGAATCTGATGAAGGCTAGAGGAAGGAACTGCTGCCAGATGCTGAAGGCGCTGCTGTGAAGAAGAAGAGGTGAAGTCGAGTTGCTGTGAAGGAAAAGCTTGTGAAGGAAACTGCTGTGAAGAGATGGAGAAGAGTAGATGCTAAGTGGAGGAGAAAGAAGAAGATGGAAGGTGGAGGAGATGACCGGCCGGCGACGGCGAGATGGTGAGTATGCCGCCGGCCTTGGTGGTGGAAAAGGCGTCCGGGTGGAAGAAGGTTGCGGCGTTGTGTCATGGCGTCCTCCCCTCCCTTCTCCCCTTGCTTCCTTTTCTACCTCTCTTTTCCACCCTTGATTTCCCTTGATGAGTGGCCGAAATTACTTGCAATGAAGCTCCATCAATCGTCGTTGCCAGATCCAAGTGGAGGGTTGTGATGACCAATGCATCCGATCGTATCTGGACAGGTACTGATCAGTCTGGAAGCTCTCTGATCGGACTAGATGACCCCTGATCGGTCTGGGGACTGATCAGGAACCTCCTTGATCGGTCTGGTGATCGATCAGGCCTTGATCAGTAGCTAAAATTTTGAGTTCTTTTATGCCATCTCCTTCTGATCGGTCTGGGGACCGATCAGGCCTTCCCTGATCGATCTGGTGACCGATCAGGCCTTCCCTGATCGGTCTGGGGACCGATCAGAGCTCCCCCTGATTGGTCTGGTGACCAATCAGAGCTCCCCTTGATTGGTCTGGTGACCAATCAGGGCTCCAACAGAATGAAATTTGAGTCTGATATCATTCTTTATGGATCCATCTTTGCTCCGGATGTGCCCCTTTTGAGTCGTTGATGCACAAGCTGTCCCAAAAATTCAATAGAATGAAATATGAGTGAGAAAATGTAGAAAAATTAATTAACCAATGAAAATACATCCTATTCATAATTATGCATCATTTCATAAACAAATACACCCTAAAGCCTCAAATTCCCTCACTAATTGCACAAAATTTATCCGTCAAAATGCTAGTTATCACACCCCCACACTTAATTCTTGCACGTCTCGAGCAAGTAAACAAAACTAAAAGGAAACAAAATATCTCCCAAACATTACATCCCTTATCGATACTTTAAAAACAATAAAAGAGGGTTATTTAGGATCATCAAGTCTCAAGAATCAATGTATTTATGGTTCCAAATCTCACATAAGTCAAAAGGCATGGTAATTTCATCAACTTGAATAAACTAAGCATGACAAAAACCTCACAAGATAGATATATGCACTGATGCTCACAGAAATAACAAATATGAAAGTGGAGTTCTCTCAAAGCATTCATGACATTGCACTACCATATGCTTGCTTATTTTCTACTTCTCCACTACTATAACATAAGTACACAAATCAAGAGGACTTTTCAATGACTGATGATGAAACCAAGTGCTGACAAAAGAACAAGGGTAGATAACAAAGGAAATCACAGAGAATATGAGAGCATTAGGGTAATCAACATGATATATACAATCAAATAATATGCCAAAATAGAACTCACCCAAACATCCAACACTCAAAATTCTCCTTGTACATTCTTAATGCAATACACAACATTTTTTTATGAAAAATATCTTGTTTCTCAAAAAACAAAAATATGCATAAGAAATATTCCTTCTTGTTCATAACTAAAAATCCAAATGCTTGAAATTTTTTTTCTTTTTTTTTCATTTTTTTTTTTTTTCATTTTTCTTCTTTTTTTTTTCACTTTTTTTTTCATTTTTCATATTTTTTTTTTCACAGAGATTTTTTTTCAACAAGCATTCGTCCATACACACTTATCTTCCCCCACACTTAAAACATGCCTCAGACAATGTAACAAAGCATGATAACATCTAAACTCACAATAAAGAGGCTAATAATAGACAAATAAAATGTAACTCATCATGTAATCACCCATGCTCTCATGCTCAAGGAAGAATAAGCTAATAAAGATATGACAGTGAGAATATAATAACAATGAGAAGATATGAAAGGAAAGATAATGAAACATGAAAGCAATAGGTGAAATGCTCACTAGTGTCAATGGCAAAGTAGAGGGAAAACTAAAGATCACAAGAAAGTTTGCCTCCATCATATTCATGTAAGCTTATGCTAATGTAATTTCAAAAAGAATCAAAGCAAGTTCTAGAGTGTCAAATATCACAAATGTATCACACATAAGAGGATTAAGAATAGGCATGACAATATCCTCACTAGGTGAACAATAAAATGTCATGCTTAATCAACAAGATAGAGTCCATCACCAAATAATGACTAAATGCAATTAATTCCCCAAGCATACCAAGGAAACCAAAACTCAATAGTCAGACTTAACCATCTTTTATGATTCTCAAAGCATAATAAAGGAACATGTAAGGAGATACAACTCGAAATCAAATAAGATTTATTCAAGACCAAACAAAATGCAGAATGAGGAAGCAAAGTATGAACGCAAGGTATAAAAGCAAACAAACATGCAAGTATAAACATAAAGAAAAATAAGAAAAGGAAAGAAAAGGAACAAACTCCCCTTTATTCCTGGCGGTTGGAGTTGGTTTAGGAGTAGCATCCATCCAGGTGGTGGTGGAGTTCGGGTAGTCGAGAGAGCATTCCTCACGTAATCATTGTCATAGTGCACTGCTCCCCCACACTTCAACTTCACATAAGTGTGCTCCAGTGGTCGAAGACGATCAGGTACAAAATCCACTTAAGAGATGAAGTGCTACAAGTCAAGGTAAGAGCAACTCCTCCCTCTTGATGCTTTTTGGAAGTCTTTCTAGGAGGTCGGAGTCTATTTAGTTGTAGCACCCACTCCAGGAGTCGACGGCACCATGCAAAAGCATGAAATACCTCCCGTACGCGTGCAGGGTAAGAAAAAGATGAAATACAATCAGTCTCTAAATAGAATGTTTCAAGGAGTGCATCACATCCAATAAAATCAACCCTAGGTACTTCTATAAATTTTTCTAAACAATTTGGAAAAATACTTACCTCGTCTTGCTGAAAAATACCTGAAGGTTCTACAAGAATGGATGTAGCTATGACTTTCTCCTGGTCAGGTAGAGGCTTCATCTCAGGTTCAAGTGCTGGTGGACATACAACGAAAAGAGGTGATTCTTGGGTTCTTGCTTCCACCATGCAAGTCCCTACACTTTCATACTTATCCTCTGAATCTCCTAATATATCACTCAAGGTAGGTGATCCTTTGGGCTCAGTGCAATCCCCTACACCAATAGAGTCATCTGCAACTGGAAATGAATCAGATTCAACCTCAAACTCACTGTCTCTGATGCTAATACCTCCTTTGCCTCATCTGAACTAGAATATCCTCTCTGAACATCGATCTTGATCCCTGCAGTCTGCATCTGACTAATGGTGGAGGATATATATTCAATTTGTCGCGCTATGTTCTGAAGGGAAGCATCAGTCCTACTCTGATACTGTCTAAAGTCCCCCTGCTGCTGCTGAAGTTGAGCACTAATCTGGGTACTAATCTAGGTGCTCAACTGAGTGCTAAGCTGCTGAAATTGAGTGTTGAGCTGCTGAACGTTCCTCTCAGTTTGCTGCTGTAATTGAGTGAGAAGTGGCTCCAAAGTGAGTGGAAACTCCAGTTCTTGTTGCTGAACCGGATGTGACCATGAAGTTATAGGATCATCCTAGAATGTCTGTAGGTTCTGATATGCTGGATATGACTCAGTAAATTGACTTTGAGTATCCTCATACTGCTCTGGAATCTGTTGGGGTTGAAAGTACTGAGTTAGGTAATTGCCCCAGTTATCATTATAGGTGCCAAGAGCTGGATCATAGGTATCTTGATATTGATGTTGGGAATGCAGGGGTTCTTGGCGAAATCCAGTCGTCTTTTGGATGAGGTGGCACATAGCAGCTGAATGAGATGAACTGCCACAATTAATGCATATATGTTCCACTCCCCCAATTTTTGAAGTGTGATATGTTGGTGCAGAATGCACCTAAGTCAAACCTGTGTTTTGATAATGGCAACATAGATCAAAAGTTAAGTCCTTCTTATGTTCTAACAAGTTAATCAAGTGTGCAGTGAAAGCCCTAGCAAAGGACCGCTAGGCACTGGCGAAGGAATGCCAGAGTTAAAAGCCCTAGCGAAGGACTGCTAGGCACCAGGCGAAGGACAGTCTGGGACTGAAGACCTAGCGAAGGACTGCTAGGCACCGGGCGAAGGACAGCTCGGCATCCAAGCCCTGACAAAGGACCATCAGGCAAAAGTCCAACCAAAGGAGCGGTTGGCATCAGGTAAATTCTCCCGAGAGGAGTAGGTGAGGACGCGTTCCCCGTCGAGGGAACAGTAGGCGTCGGTTCGACCTAGGGCTCCATGTCGGAGACCAATGTCAGAACCAAGACAGCTGAGGCTGTATAAATTAATGCTTTATCTTGTTTTCAGACTAACCCTGGATGCAGGACCAAAGGAACGTGTGTCTGCAGCTCAGAGAGCCTCAAAGGAGTGAGGCAGCAACTGAGTAGGGCGCCCTGAGTGTCTAGGGCGCCTCCACGGTGAACAAGAAACAAGTAAGGCAAAAAGGAGTTCGGCTAACCACTGGCCGGGGCGCCCTCTGCATCCAGGGCGCCCTCAGCAGCCAGGGTGCCTTGAGCGCCCAGGGCGCCCTCAGGAGCCAAGGCGCTTCGCGCCCACGCCAGCGAGGTCGATCAAATCTATCCAGCCGAAAAGACCGGGTCAACCAGGGCGCCCTCAGCGACCAGCGCGCCCCATAGGTCAAACTTCATCCCTATTTAGGTGGGATAAAGCTTGACCGAGCAGACTGCGGATCCGATGACACCTGGCAGGGCGCCCCCGACGTCCAGGGCGCCCTAGGGGCTATAAATAGCACCCCCTCGACCCCGAGCAGAACATCAACTTCATTCCAAAGTTTCCACGCTCTTCTACGCTCGTGCCTTGCTCCAGAAACGCCTCACCTCGAGCCGACGACGTCCCGCTGCCCCGAAAAGAATCGACACACTCCGGACGTCGGTAACGAAGAGCTTAATATTATTTTATTGCACTCTCTTTGTAATTGAAATTATTGTAACCTCTTTGCACGAATATAGAATTGCCTAAAGTAAACGGTCAACGACCGTGGGCCTTAGAGTAGGAGTCGACACAGGCTCCGAACCAAGTAAAAATCACTGTGTCTTTGTGCTGTGTCTCGTATTTTTATTTCCGCTGTGCACTTACTCTTAGTTTTCCGAAAAAGAACGATTTCCGATATTCACCCCCCCCCTCTATCGGCTTTTCACGATCCAACAAGTGGTATCAGAGCGGGAAGTTCAAACTTGGTGCAACCACCAGTTTGAAAATTTCTTTTCGGATTTTCTTAAATTTTTTTTTCTTTTTCTCGAATTTTTAAATATTTTTTTCGTTCAAATTTCTTTCGTTAATCGAGGTTGGTGCAACACCCCTCGATATTTTATTTCCCTTATCCAGCACTGCTAATCCAAGACCAAGTCTTGGCAAATCTCTTTTAGTTTTTCTTTTTCAGAACAAATGTCTATGCAAGAGGGATTCAGCACCGCTAGACCTCCACTCTTCAGTGGAGAAGACTTTTCCTACTGGAAAAGTCGCATGGAAGTCCACCTGAAAACTCAGGTGGACATGTGGATCATTATCCAGTCCGGTCTGGAGATCCCCCGAAATGCAGAAGGACTTCCACAAAGCTACTCGGAGTGGGACAACACTCTAAAGCGCAAGATAGAAGCCGACGCAAAAGCAACGCAAACCCTACAATGCGGGCTGACAAAAGAAGAGCTGAACCACGTGGGCCCCTTCAACAGTGCAAAGGAGCTATGGACAAAGCTGATCGAGCTGCACAAAGGGACTTCAGATACTCGGATCAGCAAGCGGGATCTGCTACTAAACAAATTATACACTATCAAGATGGCGGACAACGAATCGGCAGCCCAACTCCACACACGGATCCAAGAGGTAATGAACGGTCTTCACATAATAGGTCACAAGGTTGAAAACCGTGACCTAATAAGGTATGCTCTAAACGCCTTCCCTAGAAACACCTTGTGGGCATCTATGGTAGATGCATACAAGGTCTCTAGGGATCTTTCTAAAATAAAGTTAGACGAATTATTTTCTGAACTAGAACTGCATGAACAAACTAACACCAATATGGTTGAGAAAGGTATTGCTTTTCTTGCAGGCAAGACTGGAAGAACAACAAAGAAGAAGCCTGAACCTGAAACCGAATCTAACTCAGACTCAGATTCAGAAGAAGAAGGAGATCAAACTAAACTGGTCCGGCTCACTCGAAGCTACTACAAGGAGCTGAAGAACCGAACCAACAAATGAAAAACCGGCCGAAGAAAGGACGAACCAACTGAACCAGCAAACAAGCCCAATGTAACCTGCTACGAGTGCAAGAGAAAGGGCCACTACAAGTCAGAGTGCCCTAACCTAAAGGAGACAAAGAAGCCGAGAAGAAAGAAGGCGCTACAAGCAACCTGGGATGAGTCTTCCTCAGAAGAAGAAGAAGAGGCACCCCAGTCCAACCTCCTAGCTCTGACCGCCTCAGATAAAGTCGAGACAGAATCAGAATCAGAACAAGAGGACGGCGAGCTGACCTTCACAGAAGACGGAGAAATTAAGGTAACTGGTTTTAATAGATTACAGTTAACTGAATTGATTTCTTTTCTTTCTCGTGATTTGGCAAAAGCCAAACTCCGGGTCGAAACCCTCCGACAGGAAGTAAAACTCCTGAAAGAGGGAGCTGACTCTAAACCCTTAACCGAGAAGGTTCAGGAAGGAACTCCTACTCAAGTTGAAAAACTTGAAAAGGAGAATTCCTCCCTGAAAACTCAGGTTAAGGAATTTAGAACAGCTTTAGAACGATTTACATCTGGTTCCAAGGGTCTTGACATGATCCTTGGAAAACAGAAATCAGTTCTAAATCGATCTGGACTTGGCTACCGAACCAAATCCCGACAAAGATCATATTTGTCTGTACTGAATCAGTCCAGAGGAAAAATTCAGGCATGGGTACCTAAACTATGCCTGAACAAACCAACTGGATTAAATCAGTATTGGATCCCCAAGGACAAGATTCACATCTTGCCTAACCATCACCGTGGCTTTAGTCCAGGGGGAGCCAAACTGAAAACCATTTTTATTATTAGATAAACTTGTCATTATTGATTTAAATTGATTGTTTGATTGTTTATTTAATTTCTGCAATATACCATGCTTAGACTTAGGTTAGTTAAGGACTGAACAAACTTAGCTGAAATTTGACAACATAGTATTGGGTAGAGGTGAGATGATAGTACGTTGGGGAAACCAATTCTAATAAGATCAAGTTCACTTGGTCTCTTTAGACTGGCGGAACTGACCGAAGCTACCGATCCAAAACCCAAACTAGTTAGACCAGAAATTTTTCAGAAATTGATTTTGAAAATGAAATTTCATTAAAAGGCTTTGTCTAGGAAAGGGTGGATGATCCCATAAGACTTCGGCCAAAGAAGGCCTAGTGCCTCGCCAAGACCTGGAAGCCAATTTTTGAATTTCAAATTCAAATTAATTTTTGTTAAATTCGAATCTAACACAAAAATTCAGTTATTTATAGATTTAAACATAAATTTAATTGTTTTCAAAATTAATCAAACTTTTTCAAAATAACTTCTAATCAAAAACTGTCTCACAAAACCTATAAGGTTAACGTGATTGAAAACCCTAGATCTGGGAGAGACAGTAAAATTAAGACTAAATGATTTCCTTAGTACCTGTGTTTCAGTGAAATTCTATATGTCAAACCATAGTCAACATGGTCAAACCACAGTCAACATTCAATGTAGTCAAACCAGGTCAAAACTGGTCAAATGCACTTCATTTGAGTCAAAAGCTAGTCCTTAGGGCGCCCAAACCGGTGTGGGCGCCCCAAGGCTGGTCAAAAGCTGCCAAAAGGCAGCTGCAGCCCTGTTTAGGGTGCCCTTGTCATACAGGGCGCCCTCCCATAATCGTTCAGCGGCAGAAAGCTGCACAAACAGAACTACAGACCTGATAAAGGCGCCCTCGTCCGGAAAGGAGCCCTTGCCAGTGTCCTTCAGTGGTCAAAAGCTGCCAAAAAGGCAGCTGCAGCCTGGTCAAGGCGCCATGGTCATTCAGGGCGCCCTCCCGAGGCAGGGCGCCCGAGACTGCCTATAAAAAGGGGCTCCCTTCCCCTTCTACTCTTCACACCCAAAACACTTCTCCTCCTCAATCTTCTACCTTCCAAGAGATCTTGCAACCCTCTCAAGCTCTCAAGCCCTCAACAATGCCTCCCCGAGCAAATCAGTATAATTTATTGTTTTTTTTAATTTCTTTTCAATTTTTCAATAAATGCACACTCTCTTTAAGTATACATTCTTTCTCTTAGAAGACGCCGACCTAATCAGGCAGAACCCGGTACTCAACCTAGTCCTGATCCTAGGTTTCCCAATTTAGAATTATGTAACAAGTTCGCTCGTACCACCTATAAACCTATCAAAACGAGTTACTTGAATAGGCTATTCTTCACCCAATCCTGTCCCCTAGCTATGAACGTCATAAACCATTACCAACTGGACAATCTCGTATTCTGCACTCACCCAATCAATACTTCCTTATGTGCAGAATTTTACAATAATATCATTAGACAGGATAATCTCATGTTCTCCACCATGGTTCAAGGTATTCCCTTAACCATCACACCAACATTACTGAACCGATTTTTAGGACTACGACCCTCGCAGTCCATCTTCTGTTGTTATCCTCCTAGGGAGCCTCCCTTTGATGCTCCCTATTCTCATATCACCTTAGACACATTACACACATACTTCTTTAGGCAACCAGTGGCCAGACGATTCCAGTCAGTCGACTTAGAGGTCCAGGACTACGCCCTATATAGGGTCTTAGTCCGATGTATTCTGCCCTTATCCACCAGGGACGTCACCACTATGCAACCATTCCATACCTTTCTCCTGTACGCCCTGATTCACCAGCTAGATATTGATATAGGACTTCATATATTTCACACTATCCTACACGCATCCAGTGTGACCACGCAAGGGCGGGTACGCACACCCTACTGCAACGTTATCACGTCCCTACTACATTACCATGGTAGGAACATTACCGAGGGAGAAATGGTCGATCTGACCGACTACGATGAAATAGGCTATAGAAACTTCGCCCTAGCAGGTATAGAGGTGTCTGGTACCGGGGTTCTGTCCTGGAGACGTCGGAGAGCAGCTCATCAGATCGATTCGGACGAGGAGGTCGAGTACGACGTTGCAGATGTAGCAGCAGACGCCCGAGCCCACATAGACGAGCCCGCTCCACCGACACTCTACGAGAGAGTGACCCGTATGGAGACACAGATACAGAGTCTCCGAGAGGAGGTCGAGGCCTCTCACATAGAGCAGATGGACGCTCGCCGAGCTGACAGAGAAGTAGCTGATGCACGATTCTTACAGATGATGGCACGATTCGATGCGTGGCAGCCGGGTCCATCTGATCACCCCGGTCCTTCATCTTAGATTCACTTAGCATTGTACCTATTTGACTACCCCTACTCAGTAGGGTTGACTTGTGCTTGACTGTTGACTATGTTGAACTTAGAGTACCTGCTTCTATTTTATGATGACTAGTTTATGATTATTGGTTTCTTGTTAATCAGTTAGGATTGTGTTCAGTAGAATAGTTTAACTCAATTGTTTTTACTCTACTTGATTTCAAAAATAAGTTTTCTAAAAATTAGAATTTTGAAAAACTGTTTTATTTAAATTTCAAAATCAGTTTTCATTTTCAACTTAAGCTTTTTTTTCAAAAAATCAATTTTAAAAATCTTTTCGACTTAGTTTTATATTATTTTAAAACTACCCCTTCAAAAA
>JAGFNQ010004262.1:0-111039 GCA_024364735.1 Boesenbergia rotunda | reverse complement strand
GAAGGCCATTTGTCCAAGGGATGATGACTTTGTAGATATGGATGAATAGCCGTAAGTTCCTCGCGAGTATATTGTTTAAGTTCTTTTACCTGTCAAATATATCATGAATTTCAATGACATTTTTTATCAAATGATGAACATATATTGAATAAAGGTAGGTAGCTCACCGCTGAGTCAAAATCATGCTTATATTTACGGCCACTAGCAAGAGAATTTAAATGAATGAAAGTCATTGCTTCTGTATCCACCGCCAACAGTGAAAGTGTGTATTATCACTGCACAAAGGTATTAAAATATATCTAAACCCTTGTTCTATCATATCCGTCTTCATCACTTGTTGCATGGAAAACTTTCTTGACGATCTTATTGAAGCCTAAATAGTTGCAAAATCAAAATTATTAATAACCACATCATAATACTAGGTCTTCTACAATCTATTAATTCTTACTAATTTACATCACTTACTGTGAAGAAGGTTGAACAATATATTGACTTGTGGTATGGCCTACCAGATGTGGATGCTCCCCTAAATAACATTTTACAAAAGGCATCAATGACCTCGCCTTTTGTAAAAACCTCTCCATTGAGGATTTGTAAGAATGAATGCAATTTCAAAGCAAAGGGTGCATCCTCCCAGATAAATTCATTATCCAACCTGTCAAGTTAATTGATAAGATTATATATTAAAGCCCCAAATATATTAACTAAACTATGTTTCATAACTTACTTTAGGTTCTCCAATTTATTTATCACGTAGGCCACTTCTTTATCTTGATTTTTCTTCTTCGACTTCATAAAATGCTTATTCACAAACTACATCGATACAATTTACACCAAACTAATTAATGATCAAATTCAATAAATTTGACGTAATTAATATGAAAATAAGTCACATACATCAATGCCTTGAAGCCTCATTTTGTATAGTTCGAAGGTCCTTCTTTTCTCCTCCTCTATATCTTCTTCAGACATGACTTCCATTACAGTAATGGTTTCTCTTGCTTCATCCATATCCTCCTCACTAAGTTTCCTTTTTCCCTTGTCCATGACATTTGATATTTGTTCCTTTCTCCGCTTCCCCTTATGTAATAGTTGGTGTCATACTGGACTCTCAATTGGAGTATCCCTGTAATCATACCGAGTTCGGTCACGTCCTCTCCTTGTTCTACAAGATACTGGATCAGAAAGAGGACTGACTACAGGATAGCTTTCTTGAGCCTCCATGCCCTTTTTTTCAATAATTGAAAGTAATTCCTTAACCCTTTCATTCAAACATATATTCTCCTCTGTTAGCTCCTTGATTATGGTGTCTTTAAGAATGCATTCACCACATGGCCTTACATCTTCTGTGTCATGTCCTTGTGATGTCGCTATTGGCTGTGGAATGTCATCCCCAATCTCAAGGTTCTCAAACAATGTGTTTTCATGTAGGTTAGGAATTATTTCAACAATCACCTGTCAATTACCAAGTACACAAATTTTACTGCTTCTATATCAAACTAACATAGATAAACTAACATAGATCACAGTTTACAATAATTACCTCTTCGGAGCTGATTTGGTTGACAAGGTCCCTTACCCTACTAATATGCGAAGGAATATTCCTCCACTTATTTATTCGGGGTCCTTCAACATTGTATGGTTTTTGAATGGGTACATGCTCCAAAAACCATGCCTACACAAAGTTTTCCAGCCAATTACATTAATAACAGCAAAATAATATAAAATATAATTTAGGTAAATTCTACTCACTGCCAAAAGCCCAGCAAATCCCTTTACATAAGGGAGGTTTGTGGTCCTCTGGTTTCCTTGACTTGATGAAAATAATTCCCCAATCTTAGGTAATTAGGGAGACAAAAATTTATGGATAGCTTCCACCCAGTTGAATCTACCAAGATTGTCATAATCATCTACTATATCTACAAGCCCTAGAGGGACCTTATATGTACTAGACGAAAATAAAACACAAACAAATATATACAAAATATAAAATTTACAAACTAATAACACATCATCCTCTGATTCAACACTTTTAGAATAATGTTTAAGTAAGTCCTCAATTCTTGTTCTACTAGGTTGTTTTTCTTTTGAGAAGTAAGTACGATAGAGGTCACCCGATGCTTCAGTTGAATTAATAGGGATCGAAACTCCACGGTCCACTATACCCAGTACCAAAGCAACATCTCGTTTGGTGAACGCAACCGGTACACCTGAAACAATTAAAATCTTTAGTTATCATCAACAATATAGGATTCAATTTATTTCTCGTTGGGCCTGAAATGAATTCATTTCAGGCCCACGTTGGGCCTGAAATGAATTTACTTCAGGCCCACGTTGGGCCTGAAATGAATCATTCAGGCCCACGTTGGGCCTGAAATGAATTCATTTCAGGCCCACGTTGGGCCTAAAATGAATTCATTTCAGGCCCACGTTGGGCCTGAAATGAATTTTTCAGGCCTACCTAGGGCCTGAAGTAAATTCACTTCAGGCCCTCGGTAGGCCTGAAATTATTTCATTTCAGGCCTACCGACCTGAAGTGAATTTTACCTTAAATTCACTCATTTAAATTGATCAAATATCAATCATTTAAGGTCAACTATATCCAAGTTTTATCTTACTATAGATACTGTTTATAATTCATAATTAAAACTATTACCTGAGAATTTAAAAACTTGCGAGGTTGAATCCCAACTTTCAAATATATTTACCAAAATTCCCCGGATATGCTGTAATTCTTGAATGTCCAAGAAAATACTGAAGGGCAACTCTTTGATCTTCGCAATGTGTTGATCTTTTAAAATTTTAAATGCTTCAACAAAATGTTTAAAATGGCCTAAAACACTGCACCAATGTAATTTTTTCCCAAACTCATCTGAACCCTACAGTTTTTATACATTACAAATTTATTCAGCAAAAATAAGTATAAACAATATCACAAGCAGTGTTTATTCAGCAAAAATAAGTTTAAACAATATTACAAGCAGTGTTTATTCAGCAAAATTAAGTATAAACAATATCACATACCTTGGTGATTAATGCCAATGAAGAAGACGATGAGGAACCACCCACAGACCTTTTACCTGCCATTATTATGCAAATCAAACCTGCAGAAACCCTAAATCCTACTTTGATAGTGCCGAGCAGTATCAACTTCAACGTTAACACTTCAAGCAGCCTCAGGATCACACACTATCACTTTCTTGTATAGGAGCTTAGGTTTTGGTTGGGCGGAGGGAATCGAGGGAGTAGCAAACGACTAAAGCACAACTAGGGCACGCACAATGTCCTCCTTCAACAATACCATTTACGTTTTCGCGGTGAGAGATAAAATGACCTTGCCATCCGAACCACATATTTTTATTTTACTGCAAAAGTGGTTCGGATGTCTCGAAAATGGTAATGGAAAAGGTGTATTGTGGCGCCAAGGGTAGAATAGGAAGTTCACTTAAAGGGCTGCGCCCTTTGGTAAAATAGAAACCATGGGACGCCCTTTGGTAATTTCGTATTGTTACGTACGCCCTTTGGTAAATTGCCCAAAAAAAAATGTACTAGGATTGTGATCGAAGGGCGAGTTGTTTGTAATGAGAAACTTAAGATTTCCTATACAAGAATCTTGCGTTAAAGTTAAAGGAATGGATGGCAAAACTATACAATGAATATAGTATCGAATTTTGGTCAAAGTCGTGAGTAGGGGTGAGCAAAAATTTGAAAAACCCGAATTAATCAAACCGAACCGACCGAATTTTGGAATTCGGTTCGGTTAATTCGGTTTTCAGTTTTTTTTAAAATTCGGTTCGGTTTTCGGTTAATTCGGTTCGGTTTTCGGTTTTCAATTTTGTAATTCAGTTAAACCGAATAAGAATATTAATTTAATTATTTTTATTTAAAAATATAATTAAATAAAATAAAATCATTATTTTTTTAATTAAAATCGAATAAAATTTTAAAAGTTCGGTTAATTCAGTTAAAATTTTATTATGAAATTCGGTTGGTTCGATTTTTTTGAAGAATTTCGGTTTTCGGTCTATTCGGTTCAGTTCGGTTCGGTTTTAACCGAATACTCACCCCTAGTCGTGAGAGGTTGTTATAGATTAAAATCTCAAAGTTAAATATGGTGATTTATAAAATATTCAAAAATTAAAGAACTCACAGGATAGACTGATGACTAGCACATGTAGTATTACAACTTTGAGGTTTGGTAGTAAAAATCTGACAAAGTAAATGTATATATCCGTCTTCCTCATACATTAGCCACATCATCCGAATCAATAGTCTTCATAATTCACTTTTTCTATGTTGGCCCCCGGATGAATTGACACTATCGCTGGGATGAACAAATTCTCCTTCTACTACCTCAAACCCAATTAACTGGAAATCAAGTTTAAATTAGCTCAAGATGAAATGTGACCTCTGTGGAAGTTAAAAACGAATAAATTTAAAGGATTATGTCACACATGTTATATAGAAGTCAAAGCTATTTCTTACCTGATTTCTATCGGTATAATGAAAGAGTTGATTGGAGTCAAAGTTAATTGAGTGAGACGATCAGTACATTAATATTAATCAGTCGAGAAAAAATTCAAATAGGCAAAAGTGACTGCGATCGAAAGTTCAACGTAAGGGAAAATTCAATATTTGAAAATCGGACGTCCAATAGAAATTTGTCCTGACAGATAAGATTGATGTGATGTTTACTTGAGACTGTACCCTGCTCTTCATTGGCCAATGAAAGATGTCTTTCTGATGGTTATGTCGACGATGTCGGTAGAGGTATACCTGTCCATCTCTATCTTAGCTGGAGGAGAGAGAATATGACATGGTGACTATTACTCGGTTCGAGCGATTGCATTGCATTGGCTCAATTTGCGGATCTGGACAGAGACAAAACACAGAATCTGGGGCACACTCTGTCCTCATTGTCTAAGCCGGGCGCGACACTTACTGCATGGCTCCGAACTTGAGGACCGCGAGATATCGCACAAATTTAGAGTCCCATATTAAAAATAATTGCCAACGAGGCTCGTTTGACGCTATCTCCATTACTCCATAGGCACTGCCTGACATCCATTTACGACCGTTCCATGTGGAGTATAAAGGAGATTTGACCTTCACATGACTGAATGGATTGAATTAATAATAAATAGAGAAACGATACCTAGACTGAAAATGAATATCTTAATAAAAGTTCTGATTGTTATTTGATGGTACGTTCGACGTCCGATCGTTGATCGAACATTATCAACGGATTCTGATCGTCATCCCGAATCAAATTATACCTTGGGAGGATAATGAATCCGACCGGATCGCCGGCAACGGTGAACTCGATGAAATTGACGGTGAACAATACGAGATCGCAATTGCGGCGATCCCCGACGGATTCACCGTGCCCCTAAGATATAGTTTGGTTCGGGGCGGCGGTCGGAAGCCACCAATATTGTCCGATCAACGATCGGACGTCGGACATGTCGTCGATTGATGGTCAAAATTTTCAATGAAGCATTCATTTTTACTGTGCGTATCATTACTCTAATAAATAAATAAATATTTTTTCAACAAATTATTTCTTTATTATTTGTTTGTTTCTTTATTTTTTTTCTTTTTTATGTTTATGTGTTTTCGTATTACATATTTAATATGATATGACCCATAATTTCTTCATTAATCACTCCTCAACTAATTCTTATTATTTATTATTGTCTCCGAAGCTATGGTACAGCAGTAGGGCGACTAGTCGCTTCCCGATTTATTCTGGTAACTGATAGAAAATTTTCGTAAGATCAAATTGATCACTTGAGATTGAAAAAATTTTGTTAATCATTTTGTTTATTTTTTATTATTTTTTTCCCAGCGAGCAAAGTTTTTTTTTTCTTCCTCTTATCGATGCTTTCTCCGTCTACAGTACATCAATTTTCATGGTGCCTTGTATTTTTTTTCTTTTTATTCTTTCAAATGGGGCACGAATCCTAAGACGTTAGGCTTCTAGACCGTCCACTGCAAGTGCTTCATGATTTATCCTAGCGGCCGATGAAAATTTTTGAGAGACCGGACCAATCGTCCGAGATTGAAAAAATCTCATTAATCATTTTTTTTTCTTTTTATGCTTTCATCTACAGTACGCAACTACCTATTCTTCTGGTCACCATCTACAGATTGCTGGTGCCTCAACGATAACTTACTTTGAAATCTAGCTGCCCGCTGCCTTGAGCACTTATTTCTTCTCTTATTTGTCCCCTGAAAAAAAAAATCACCGGCGACATTATCCTTTATCAGCGACGTAACTTATCATTCATCGACTTAACCACTTCGTTCACCTTCTCCTTCTAATTCGACTTCTTTCATTTTTTTTTTCTTGCTTTTATTTTGATCTTGCCTTTAATTTTGACCTTTTCTTTAAAAAAAATCCCTGTTTCCTATTTTATCTCTTTTACCAATTACCATTCTACGGCTACCATCACCTACTCCGAGAATGACTGATTCTTTTTGAGACAAACTGAAAGGCGCCATTCTCAACTCCCTCTTACTAACCTCTTTTTTACTCCTTTCTATCTTCTTTTTTATTCTTACCAGAAATCCAACAATAGTGATGTTCAATCCCTTTTTTTTTCTTTCTCTTCTTGTTTTTTCTCATAGCAAAAGTAATATTATTCTCCACTTTCTTACTTTCAAGAATATCAAGTTTTGTCCCTATCTTTTTCTTCTCCTACTCTTCGACAATACCCATTTTACAGTAATTTTTTCTCTATAAGTGTTGTCTCTTTTTTATTTCTATGACAGGCCAAATAACAAACTTTTTTCAGATTTTGCTCAACACATAATAGCAAATTATCTTCCCCTACTACAGTATATTCAATGATCAAAATGCAACATTCTTTCTCTACTGCTCTTATTTGGACAACGGATCAAATTCCAACTTTCAAACAACAACTCATCATCTCCTTTTAGTTATTGTCTTCTTTCATCAAAAACAAAGTTTAACAGATCTATTCGTTAATTGTACCGATGATGTTTGCTCTAGAAGATTTGATTGGTTATTCACGACAAAATTAAACGTTCAAAATCTTCCATTACGTTTGTCGAGGTAATCACCGCAAAGATAGAAATTCAGGATATTTAAATTTATAATTACTAAATTTTTGATAATATATTAACATATTTATTATTATATTTTTCATATATTATCTTAACGATATATACGTTTCCCTTGTGATGGACCTGGAAGAGAGGGGACATGTCAAGTATCCGCCTGGGATTATGTCTTCTTAGGTCTATTCTGGATGTACAATTCCATTTCGGTAGTTATTTTCCATTTCGGAAAATGCAGTCGGATGTTTGGGGTACTATAAGTGATCAAGGAGTAGTGACTCATATTACAGGAGGAAACTTTGCGCAGAGTTCCATTACTATTAATGAGTGGCTCCAAGATTTCTTATGGGCACAGACATCTCAGGTAATTCTGTCTTATGGTTCTTCATTATCTGCATATGGTCCTTTTTTTCTTGGATGCTTACTTTGTATGAGCTTTCAGTTTAATGTTTCTATTCGACGCTCGTGATTATTAGCAAGAACTAATTGAATCCATCGTTTGGGCTTATAACAAATTAAAAGTTGCTCCTGCTACTCATCCTAGAGCCTTGAGCATTGTACAAGCACTAATTAAATAAATAATTTAAAATAATTATTTTTTTGCTATTGATTCATTATCATAAATTAATCTACTTTTATATATATATATATATATATATATATATAAAAGTAGATTAATATATGATAATCAATCAATAATAAAAAATAATTATTTTAAATTATTTTTTATTTCTCTATTCTTTCTTGAGCATGCCTATGTATTTTAGCATTATCTATCGCAACAATAATAATTATTCGGAGGCTGCTACAACGAAGGCCCTTAGATTGCGATCGGACGACCCACCTTCCGCTGCGGCTCCCCGCGCCTTATCCTTCCACATCTCCGCGCTCCTCCTCATCTCTGCCACCCCGCCGCCACCCATCGCGATCTCCACGCACCTCCTTAGCTCCTCGGATGCGACCACCCCCTCCTCGTCTGCCTCTGCCCTAACGCCGGCGCCCCACATCTCCATCAGTCGCGCGTTCGTCCCCTGTTCCGACCACTGCGGCATCCCCACCGTGGGCACGCCGCACACGAGGCTCTCCAGCGTCGAGTTCCACCCGCAGTGCGTCACGAAGCACCCCACCGCCGGATGCGACAGCACTCTCCCCTGCGAACACCACTCCACCACCATCCCCTCCGCCTCTGCTTCATTCAGCGCCGCCTCCAACTCCCTCTGGGCCTGCTCGTGATCCTTCCTCACCACCCATAGGCTCGCTCGTTCGCTCTCCCGCAACCACCGCACGAATTCCTCCGTCTGCCGCTCCTTGATGGCTGCCAAGCTCCCGAACGACACGTACACCACCGAGCGATTCGGCTTCGCGTCCAGCCACTCCATGTACTTCTTTTCATCCGGCCTGAACAGATCGCCTCGCGCATCCAACTCTGGCTCATCCTTTACGGCCTCCAGCAGCGACGGCGGCGCCATCGGCCCGACCGGTATCAACTTCACCTTCCCTGCCGATGCTGCCAGCGTCTCCGTTTCCAGCTCGCCAAACGTGTTCACCAGAACTGTCGCCGCCGAATCAGCTTGTTCCCTGTCAAGCACCTGGAACAATTGCTCGAACAGTTTGAGCAACCCCGCCGAAAAGGGGTCCTCGTCGCTGGTGATGCCGAAGAACGAAGGCAGGTCCCGGATCTTTAGAGGGGGAAGGCTCGGTAAGTTCACCTCGAAGAGCGGGTCATAGCTGTGGGCTTTGATGAGGCCTTCATAGCCGTGGAAGTAGTGGTAGTAGATGGCGAACACGGCGGCGGACTGGATCCAGTAGACGGCCGAGCGGACGCCGTGGCCGCGCGCGACGTCGCCGGCCCACCAAAAAAGCATGTTGTATATGACGCAGGTGACGGGGCGGCCGAGCTCGTCTAGGCGGCGGAGGAGGGCGGCGAGCGAGGCGGAGCTGGCGGACCGGAAACGGTCTTGGAACTCGAAGGGGCAGTGGGTGTTGGGGTCGAAACCGTCATCGTAGCTGTCGGAGAAGGGGAGGTAGGAGACGAGTCCGTGTTCGACTATCTCGTCGGCGGCTGATGCCGGGAACATGAGTCGGTGGCCGTAGATAGAGGTGGAGAAGGTGACCCTGGCGGAAGTGGTTCGCGCCAGGCGGTGGCTGAGGTGGAGCGCCGGATTCACGTGCCCTTGCGCGGGGTAGGTCAACACAAGAAAGTGCTGCGCCATTTGCAAGAAGCTCGACTTTTTCCGATCAGTACTTGATTCTATATATAGAAATGGAGAACTGGCGATCGGCGATGGAGAGCTTGCTGTCCTTGTGCGCTTTCGTCATCGACGGCCTCGCCGGGAGAATTTACGCTCTCCTAATTAATGACGTCTTGCGTGACGACCGAAGCAGTATTTAAGAAGTGTTAAGGAGGATTAATTTTTGCACGTGGCCTTTTAGATTCTAATTATATAGAAATATTTTTAAATGTTTATGAATTATAAATTTTATTTTAGTTTATATAATTTTTATTTAAAGATTAAAAAGTAAGAGTTTGATATTTTTTTATATTTTTATAATATAGGATTAAAAATTTAGATTTATATCTTTAATAAATTTATCATTTTACATTGTCGTTATACTTTAAATAAAATTTTATATTTTTATATAATTTATATATTCAAATTTTTTATACCTATTTTTATAAATTTTATATCTTTTTTAAACATATATATTATTAAAAAATAATTTTGATATAATATTTAAAATATAATAATAAATTTATAAAATATTATCGATGATGTATCAAAATTATATATAGATAATTAAAAAATTAATTTATATAATTTAATGATATTATTATTATTTAATTAAAAATTAAATTTAGAAGTAATTATTAATCAAATACTTAAATTTTATCTTTTATTAGCTTGTAGTCTCAATTTTCAAATATCTATGTTTTAATTTTTCATTGATTTCGAGAAAATCTCTATAAAAATTATTTTGTAAGAAGTAAAAATTTTCTCAAATATTTCTTTACTATCATAACAACAAGTCATAATGAAAAGTCATAATGAAGGCGATATATATTATTGAAAAGAAAAGTAAAGAAATGACCACTGATAAATTTGTAACATGCAAATTATCTCTCAGTGATCTGGACGAGTAAAACGCCATTTAGTTTCCTCATGGTAGCTGGGTAATATAAATGATTGTTTGAATTTTAAGGCAGGCAAACATTTCAAAGGACGCCCCATTTTTTCTAAATGACGGGCATTTTTTTAAATATTTTTTTAATGAAAAGGACACTACTCATCGGTCCATAAAAATAAAATAATATAATTGTTCTTCAGGATACATACGTGTTAGGGTCGTATTAAAAATCTAGGCCGCCTGATCAGAAGTCAAATAGCGATAAGATCAAAATAGATTTCAGACGACCAATTCAATTTTAGGATTCAGTCGACTGGACTCCACTAATTTAATTAGAGGATCTTTAGGTTCAATTCTGACTCCTCTAGATCCGCCTATCAACTTCTCCAATTCGGTCCACTCAATTTCCTAAATTTAATATCTCCGACTTCTCCGGATCTGCCCATTCGACTCATCGGGATCGACTTAGTAGACTCCTTTGACTCTATCCATCTGATTCCCACGGACTCAACCCCTCTTGTAAGTCCCGTACAAACCGGTTAAAGAGGGAGGGAGCGAATATCCATGCAAATAAAAACTAGATTTTTTACTAACTCTTACAAGGATGAACAGATTAATCTAAATAATTAAAATAAACATAAATATCAACAACTATAAAAGAAAATGCTTGAAGTTATTTGGTTGTAACCATAATAGTTGTTAATCCAAGACGGTGAAAAGTGCACTAAAAATCTCCTTCGTTGTAGGTAGAGAAGTCTTTTACAATCTTGAAGAGCTCACAGAATGACTAAGAAATTAAATACAATTTGTTGTGTTTAATTTCTAGCTCTAAGGGAATACAAGTTACCGTTGTACTGACATAGACCTGAGGCACATCAGTTGACAACTAAGGCGCCTTAGTTGGATAGAATTTTATCCACGAAAATAACGGTGACTTTTCGATTATTTTGCAACTGAGGTGCCTTAGTACCAAATTGAGACGCCTTAGTTCCCAACTAAGGTGCCTTAGTTCTGAACTGAGACATCTTAGTTCTCTTTTTCTGTACATATAAATTTTGCACATCCAAGGCGCCTTCAAAGAGATCCGAGGCGCCTTGGACATTGAAATCTTCAAAAGTTGACTTTTTTCTTTTTGTCCACTTGGATTATTTCCAGCCAACCAAAGTTAGGCTCACCCGAACTTGAATTCGACCTTCACCTTGAATGGGATTCCTATCTGGCTTCTCATCTCTCGAATGTCACGCATGTCATTCTCGTCTACCGATGTACTCTTCCGCAGCTTCTCGTTCCTCAGATGCACGCACCTTAATTCACAACTGATTTTATGCAATTTTTGTTAGGTTGCTTTGTTGGTCTTTAAACTGGGTCATCTTGTTAACCAAGAGAATATTTTTGAGATTAAATGCGATTATTATTCTTGTATTAGTAAAATTGTATAGTATTTCATTTTTTGATGTGTTTGGTTCAAAGTTATTATTGATAACCTTTGTTATTTATCCATGATAACATTATTTAGGTTAGGAAATGAGTGATTCTCATGTAATAATGCATGCTCGATACGTTAGCAAACGGGACATGCGACCCGAAATGTGAGATTTTTTTTATTTCGGAGTTAATGAATTTTTTACAAATTTATGCTACTATTTTAATCTTTTGGGACAAAATCATCCCTAAAATTTATCAAATCTCAATCCACTTTAGATATAACCAAACCCCAGCGGCATTACCGTTCCCCACTCATGAAGGTGTCCCACTCGCGAAGGTGTTTCCCACTCGCCTTCTTCGAAATCCCTGAGCTGGGAAGGATTTTCTGTTTCGATTCCTTCCTCCGATGAATTTCTTTTACTAGGTGGTCATGTAATTCCTTGAATCTCTTACTGGTATTTGTTTCTCTCCCTCCTTTCTTGTCTTTGGATAGCTGGGACTTGAGTTTTGGGGATCCCACTCTTTGTTAACTGAAATTGGTTCTCATGAAATTGTTTCAGTAATTGCTTGTTAAAGATCCCACTCTTTGTAGGTTCGAGTATGAGTTGTAAGATTTCCTGAAACCAAGTTTGCGTATAGTGTCTTCAAAGACAGTAAGTAGTCTTTGAGCATTCTTTGTTTTAGAGCTGATAAAAGTTGTTCACAATTACTATGTGATCCCGTCGACAAGCGAAGATCGGTCCTCTCTCGGATGACTCGGTCTAACCAAGCCGACCCGGTCTGCTGTAGTTTGGGAGGTCGGACCGAAGTTGGGCTCTCAATAGGGTGGAGTGGTTGCAAAATGGCAGCGATCCTTTCTCTGAGGTTCGAATGGGGTTTATATAGGGGGCAGAAGAGAGTCTTCCCATGTGTGAGCTGTCATGTCTCATTAAGAGAAGATCAATCGCCAGATCTCGACAGTGACCGCTATATTAAATGCCATGTCACTGCCATAGCCGCCTGACCCTCGTAACCGTCTGACACATTACCTAATATATCTTCTCTGTCCCTCTTTAATTGTAGGCGGCTTTGCCAGGCAATGATCATGCCAAGGGGATTATCTTAAGAATATCTGAGAAGGAAGGCTCAGGCGAGCAGAGAGGCTTGCAGTTGTTTGGCCGTCTCTGTGTGATCACAAGTATCGATCTCGAGCATCAGACCTCAAGGATCCCGACCTCGGATGATCGACCTTGGGGGTCCCGACCTCAGATGGCCGGCCTCAAGGATCCCGACCTCAGGTGGCCGGCCTCAAGGATCCCGACCTCGGAGGACCGACCCCAAGTATCCCGACCTCGGAGGACCGTCCCCAAGGGTCCTGACCTCGGATCGCCGACCCTGGGGCGATCTTTACCCAGGCCTACTTACTACCGGTTCAGATCGGCAAATGAACCCGACCGAGCCCTCGATCTGTCTAAAAATCATACGCCCGGATCACAAGCCTCCCTCTCAAGTCTAGTCGAAGGAGGAGCGTGGTCCGACTGACTAGGCTCCTTGCTCGGTCGGCTTGCCTCTTTTCTGTCCTCCTGTGCGTCACCTCGTACGGCCGATCCTCTTATTTAATGCCATATCCTCCATTAAATTCTCATTAATGCGGGGGGCACATGTCGTTTCCCGACTGGACGTCTCGAACAACGGAACGTCATCGGCGTGGCCTGGGGGTCGTGTGAGTGATGCTTCGAGGTCTGGGGAATGACAGAGATCGGACGGCGAGGAGGCCACCCCGCCAATTCCTTTTTCTTGATCGGACGGCTCTCCTAGTTTTACCCCTAGTATAAATAGGTTTGTCCTTTCATTTCGCCTCTTTCTATCCCGACCATCGTTTTTCCTCCGCTTCTTGTCCGATCTCCGCCGTCCGACCTCCTCGACCCCGACGAACAGTGTCTCCGGTGAACTTCATTCTTAGGTACTTTCTCTCTTTGCCGAACTCCTGCCGTGCCTTTTCTGATTTTGTTTTGATGGCCTCCTCTTCTGCACCTCCGTCTGCGTCTCCC
Organism: Boesenbergia rotunda; assembly: GCA_024364735.1. Lineage (NCBI taxonomy): Eukaryota > Viridiplantae > Streptophyta > Magnoliopsida > Zingiberales > Zingiberaceae > Boesenbergia > Boesenbergia rotunda. The sequence goes on along the minus strand of JAGFNQ010004262.1, from coordinate 97,375 downwards.
GAGCCATGGTACCTGACTACCCGATCTTCCCTTACCCTAGGTTAGATAGAAACTTTACGCATAGATTACTCGATCCCCGAAGACCATTCGATAACTCAGCCCGACCGTCGAGGTCGGGCACATCAGCCCCCCTTAAGTCATTTCACCGTCTTTTCCGATCAGCTGTTAGCCGGTCTGCGCTTTCCCCTACATCCCTTCTTCCGCGAGATCTGCCGTTATTTCCAGGTCTCTTTGTCTCAATTAGCCCCGAACTCGATCCGAATCTTGTGTGGCGCCGTGATCGTCTTTACCGCCCACAAAATCCCCCTAGAACCCCGAGTGTTTCATTTTTTCTATTATCTTAAGAAACAAGAGCCCGGGAATTTCTACTTCCAGGCTCGTATTAACTCTGCCTTCCTGGAGAAGGTGCCTTCCTCCAACAAAGGTTGGAAATCTCACTTCTTCTACATCCAATCAACCCCCCGACCGAACTGGCCCACCGATTGGAAAGAAAACCTCCCTGATCACCCACAGCTACCCAAGAACCTTCGTTCAGAACCGGGCTACCGTTCTGCAGTTTCTAAGCTCGGGGGAGCCCGATACCACGCGGGCAAGCTATTGATCGAGGGGATGCTGTATCTGTTCCGTCTGAGCCAAGTTCCGGCAGAGTTACCCGGCACCCTCTGTACGCTTCTACTTGCTCAGTGAGCTTGTTAGTGCTAACTAAAACTTTTTCTTTCGTGCAGCCGAAGTTATGTTCAGCGCTAGGGTCGACGCGGTGCTGGATCGGGAGGATGAGGCTATGAGGGCTCTGGCTGCCCAGCTAGCAGCCGCTCGTGCGGCGCCGCCCGTTACTGCTGTTGCCTCCGATCCTGAGCCGCCGATAGTTGCTGCCAGCGACCCCGGAGAGGATCTCCCGACTGAGGGGGCTGGGGTCACCACTCAGGCGGCAGGCGAAGAAACCTCCGCCCCATCGGAGGCAGAAGGAGAAGAAACGGACCCGGCCCCTTCCTCTGTCTTGGTCCGAAAACGCCGCCGGTTGGTTCATCGTGTGGATGTGTCCTTGTCTCCTGAACCAACCGTGGAAGGTCCAACTATCCCGCCTTCTGGCCCTGCTCAAGTTGCGGCCAGCCCTCAACTCCCGACCCCTAGCTCGGCTCGGGCCCCCGCGTTTCCTCTATCGGCCCGTCGGGCTCCGGCCCAGACAGCACCTCGTCCAACGGCCCGACCTCCTACTCCTGTAGTGACACCTTCCGGGGCATCGGCTTCGAGGTCCGCGCCCCGTCCTCCAGCCCCCCAGCTGGGCACCGTCAACCTCGACGCGGCCGAAACTCTTCTATCCATGAGCTCCCCGCCGCGGTCGACAGTGGAAGTTCAAGTGCCCTCGGCGATCTCTCTAACTCCGACTGTTCAACCTCAGCCCTTGAACCTGCATGATAATTTGGTCTCGGGCTGGGAGGAGGGATGGACAGCGTCCTTCGCGATGGACTCTATTACCTTGGCTGACCACTTTTTCACGGGAATGACTCAGGTACCTTCTTTCCTCCTTCAATTGTTTATGTCCCCACTCCTGACCTATACTTCACTTCGCAGCAATGGGCGCTGGGCCACTCAGTCAGCCAAGCGTTAGTTGAGAATACTCGAGCACGCCGAGAGGCCGAAAGACGAGTGAGGGACCTGGAAGCTCGAGTGGCGCAGAGCACCCTTCCTTCGGGTGACCAGGATCTGGACCAGCTGCGCTCAGAAATAACCGCTCTAAGGTCTCATATATCAGAGCTGGAGACCCGTTCTGAGGAAGAGCAGCGGTTGGCGACTCAGTCAGCGGCGCAGACGGAGCGTCTGACTAACCGGGTAGCTCATTTGGAGGGCGAAAACAAGACCCTCAAGAGCCGGTATAACCGAGCTCATGTCGACCTGGCCAAGATGACAACCGACGCCAAGGAGCTCAAGCAGAAATTTAAGGAGTCGGACGCCGCTCATCATCAAACTCAGCTTGCCCTGAAGAACAAAGAGACAGAGCTAGCTGCCCAACAAGAGGCCTTCCATAATTTGGAACTTCAGCTAGTGGGCAAGGATGCGCAGCTGGCTATCCGAGAGACCACCATCTTGGGACAGGAAGGTGCGCTTGCCCGACTCGAGAAGGAACTGGAGAATTATAAGTCAGGCGAGTCGGCTCGGATTAAGGCCGCCAGAGTAGCCTACATTCAGTCAGACTCCTTCTTGAATTTGATTTCTGAGCGGACTGGTGGCATGATTAAGTACGGAGCCATAGGCGCCATCCAGCAATTAACTGAGGCCGGCCATCTTCCCGAGGACCTTCCACCAGATGCGGTGACGCTGAGGCGGATTAAGGCCTCGATTCCTGAAGACGCCTTTCCTCCCTTTACCTAGGATCAACTTTCTTAAGCTTACCTAGGTCGGCGGCCCTGACCTCCTTTTGTCCGAGCTATTGCCCAGCCTGTTTCCTTCTCGTCTTTAATTTCTCAAATTTCTGTAATGATATTCGACCTCCTGACTTGGCCTTCAAGGCCTAATTCTGTAGTGGCCTTAAGCCTTAGTTTATTTCGGCAAGCTTTTCTTTTTCTTCGTTTCGTCTAACTGCTTTCGTCATGCAAGATTTTCGCTAAGTGTCGTTTGTTTGAATGCCCTTTCCCCTTTCGTCGAAGGCTGATACTGCGAACCGTACACACACACTCTACCGAGCATGGGTCGCTCGGGATGCATAAATCATTATCGTAACATAGACTCCCTCAGGTCGATTCGAAAAATCGGCTAAGTGCTGGGAGCTCGGTTTATCTAAGCCCTTGATTTCTCAGTCAGGCCGTAGCCTGGAGCCCAGGCATATCGTTCGGCCGGGTGGGTATCTTGACTTAGCTCTTTACCTAGACCTCAACGAATTATCCTCATTGACTAAGCCCTGTTGGCTTGTGTGCGCGGGCTCGATTATTTCAGCTTTATCAAGCTGATCTAACATTGTTTTCGTTTTTCCGAACCTGAGGAGCCATGCCCGGGATGTTCATCCGAGTTTCCTTAGCTCCACCTCCTAGTTCAACTCGAAAATTTAGCTAAGTGTTAAGCGTTCGGGCGATTCGCGCTACTATTCTTCCGATCCGGGCCTTTTTCCCTGACTCGGGGTCATAGCTTAGTTAGATCAGTATTTTGACTTAGAGATGACATTTGATCAGGAGCACAACCGGATCCAGTGATTTCGCTCGGTCAGGTCCTTAGACCCTGGATCGTCGATATGTATTGCCGAAAGATAATGAATCATATTTGTCTTCGAGCAAGAGTCTGGACACCGTCCGACTTACCCTGACCGAACGTGGATCGCCACGCTCGACCGGGCCCGACCGAACGTGGAATGCCACGCCCGATCGGCGCCGATCCGGTGGGTGCGTGAGAGCAAGCCCACTTATAACTTGCCTTAGCAAGAGTCTGGACACCGTCCGACTTACCCTGACCGAACGTGGATCGCCACGCCCGACTGGGCCCGACCGAACGTGGAACGCCACGCCCGGTCGTCGCCAATCCGGTGGGTGCGTGAGAGCAAGCTCACTTATAACTTGCCTGAGCAAGAGTCTGGACACCGTCCGACTTACCCTGACCGAACGTGGATCGCCACGCCCGACCGGGCCCGACTGAACGTGGAACGCCACGCCCGGTCGGCGCCGATCCGGTGGGTGCGTGAGAGCAAGCCCACTTATAACTTGTCTTAGCAAGAGTCTAGACACCGTCCGACTTACCCTGACCGAACGTGGATCGCCACGCCCGACAGGGCCCGACCGAACGTGGAACGCCACGCCCGATCGGCGCCGATCCGATGGGTGCGTGAGAGCAAGCTCACTTATAACTTGCCTTAGCAAGAGTCTGGACACTATCCGACTTACCCTGACCGAACGTGGATCGCCACGCCCGACCGGGCCCGACCGAACGTGGAACGCCACGCCCGATCGGCGCCGATCCGGTGGGTGCGTGAGCGCGAGCTCACTTATAACTTGCTGTAGTTGTCTCCCTTGGAAAGCTGGAGTCGGTCTTTATCATCGCTCTTTCTGATTACAGTTACAAGAGTTATTCCGCTCCACTCTCCTCCCGGTACAATTTTAAATGCACTGCACTCCAAGGTCTTCCGAGTCGCTTTCCTTGAGCATCCTGTAGATAATAGGCTCCCGACCCCAGCACCTCGACCACCAGGAACGGACCACTCCATGGAGACTCCAGCTTGCCTACTTCTCCCACTGGCTTGACTCTTTTCCATACCTTGTCCCCCACCTGGAAATGTCGAGGTATGACCTGTTGGTTGTATCTGTTCCGCATCCTTTATTGGTAAGCGGCCATACGGACTGCAGCCTTAGCGCGGACCTCCTCGATCAGATTTAATTCGGCTCGTCTTTTCTCCGCATTGTCCTCTCCATACAATTGTCTTCTGTCCGACTCACAACCGACCTCCATGGGGACTACCGCTTCACTCCTATAGACTAACTGAAAGGGGGTGCAGCCCGACCCCTCTTTGGGTGTGGTTCGGAGGGCCCATAGGACGCCAGGAAGCTCATCCACCCAAGATCCGCCGACCTGGTCTAGCTTGGCTCTGAGCCCTTTCAGGATCTCTCTATTGGCTACCTCGGCCTGGCCATTACTCTGGGGGTATGCCACGGAAGTGAAGGCCTGCTTGATCCCAAATTCTTTGCACCAGTTTCTGATTATCCGACCTTGAAATTGTCGACCATTGTCTGATACCAGCTTGTGAGGTATGCCATACCGACACAAAATGTTCTGCCAGAGGAATTTCTTCACTGCCTGTTCAGTGATCCGAGCCAGGGCTTCTGCTTCAACCCATTTGGAGAAATAATCCACTGCCACCAACAGGAACTTTTTCTGACCAGCTGCCCTGGGAAAGGGTCCCACTATATCCATGCCCCACTGATCAAAGGGACATGATACGGTGGAAGTTCGCAACATCTCCACCGGTCGGTGTGATAGGTTTTGATACTTCTGGAAAGATAAACAAGAAAGAGCTATCTTCTCTGGATCCTTTTGGAGAGTCGGCCAAAAATAACCGGCTAGTAGGACCTTCCGAGCCATGGACCGACCTCCTGAATGATTTCCGCAGCACCCCAAATGCACTTCCCTGAGCACATAATCCGCCTCTTCCTTCCCGAGGCATCTGGCTAGAGGTCGGGAAAAGGCGCGCTTATACAACGCGTCTCCTATCAGGGTGAATCGGGCTGCTCTGATCTTCAATATCCGAGCTTGCTCGGGGTTGCCCGGCAGGGCCCCCTCCTTCAGGTAAGCGATGAATGGAGCTCTCCAATCCCCTCCTATTTCTGCTTCCGCTTCCCTCTCGACTTGAGCCACCAGCATGACCTGGGGCGAAGGTTTGGGGAAAATCCACGGACGGACAGAGCTGGCCAGCCTAGCTAGCTCGTCCGCCTTGGCATTGTCCCCTCTGGGGATCTGGATAAGCTGGACTTCTTGAAATTCTGCTTGTAACTTCTGGTATGCTTCCACATAGGCCTGTAGCTTCTCGTCGTTTACTTTAAACCGTCCGGCCACCTGCTGCGTCACTAACTGAGAATCATAATGCAGGATGACCCGAGCAGCCCCGACCTGTTGGGCCGCCTGGAGGCCAGCCAAGAGGGCCTCATACTCCGCCTGATTATTAGTAGCTTGGTATTCCAGTCGCACCGCGAGATGAATGGGATCTCCCTTAGGAGACATCAACAGAATGCCTAAGCCACTCCCTACCCGGGTGGCTGACCCATCCACGTATATTTTCCAGACACCCTCTTCTTCCTCTGTATGAAGTTCACTCAAGAAATCTGCCAAGGCCTGAGCTTTGATCGCCGTTCTGGGTTGATACTGAATGTCATACTCGCTTAGTTCAGTTGTCCATTTGACCAACCGACCCGAGACTTCCGGATTGATCAAGACCTTCCCGAGTGTGCTATTGGTCAGCACTCGGATAGGATGGGCCAGAAAGTAGGGTCTCAGTCGCCGAGCCATCAACACCAGGACATAAGCCAACTTCTCGAGTGTAGTGTACCTACACTCGGCTTCTTTAAGTAGATGCCCAAAGAAATAGACCAGTTGCTGCTCGGTCTCTTTCTGGGTTACAAGCACAGAACTAACAGTTTCTTCAGTAGTAGATAAATAAACATACAAGGGTTCTCCTTCTTCTGGTTTGGCCAGCACCGGCAAACCGGCTAAGTAGGTCTTCAACTCTTCAAAAGCTTGGTCGCACTCAGCATCCCACTGGAACTTGGAAGCTTTGCGCAAGATCTTGAAGAACGGCAGACTCCTGGTAGCCGACCGAGAGATAAACCGAGATAAGGCTGTGATCCTTCCGGTCAGGCGCTGGACTTCCCTCAAGTTTCTTGGCGGTGGCATGTCCAGCAAGGCTTGCACTTTACTCGGGTTGGCTTCTATCCCCCGCTCGGTCAAGATGTAACCCAGGAATTTTCCACTCTTGGCTCCAAACAAACATTTCGCAGGGTTAAGTTTAAGGCCGTACCTTCGGAGAGTGCCGCAGGTCTCCCGAACATCGGCTACGAGGTCGGCAGCTTGGGAAGACTTGATGAGAATGTCATCTACGTACACCTCCACGTTTCTCCCGAGCTGCTCCTTGAAGACTTTATTCATCAGCCTTTGATAAGTGGCCCCAGCATTCTTGAGTCCGAAGGGCATAACTGTGTAACAATATGTGCCTTCGGCAGTGACAAAACTGACCTTCTCTTGATCTTCCAATGCTAAGGGTACTTGATGATATCCTTGGTAGGCATCCAACATGCAGATGAGTTCATTCCCGGCGGTAGAGTCTACCATCTGATCTATCCGGGGGAGTGGGTAGCAGTCCTTGGGGCAAGCTTTGTTGAGATCCCTAAAGTCAATACAGACCCTCCACTTGTCACCCGGCTTGGAGACCAGCACAACATTGGCTAACCAAGCCGGGAATTGGACCTCCCGGACATGCCCTGCTTCCAACAATCTCTCGACCTCGGCCTGAATGATCTTGTTCTGCTCTGGGCTGAAATCTCTTTTCTTCTGCTTTACGGGTCGGGCGTCAGGGTATACATGCAGCTTGTGTTCCATAATCTCGGGCCTGACCCCTTTCAGATCTTGCTGAGACCAGGCGAACACATCTTGATTTTAAGTCAGACACTCTATCAGCTGTTGCCGGAGGTCGGTCGGCAGCTCCGGAGCTATTCTCACCCTGGTCTCTTCTCGGTCGGGCAATAATTGGACTTCTTCTCTTTCTTCTTTCATCTCGTCCCAGGGGGAGGGCTGAGAGGATTGCACCATATTACAACTGGCCGGCGTTGTTCTGAAGGACTTGCTGACCTCCACTCGAACATCATCCACATAGCACCGCCGTGCCACTTTTTGATCTCCCTTAGCTTCTCCAACTTGGTCACCCACTGAGAATTTGACCTTTAAGTAGAAGGTGGACACCACGGCCCGGAACTCGTTCAGCACTGGCCGACCCAATATGGCATTGTAGGCTGAGGGGGCATCCACTACCAGGAATGTGGCCCACCTGGTTCTCCTCAAGGGTTCCTCGCCGAGTGATATGGACAGCTTGATCTGACCCAAAGGCTGTACTTCATTTCCAGTGAACCCGAACAGAGGTGTGGCCACGGGTCGGAGCTCAGTCACTTCAATCTGCAATTGCTCGAAAGCTTTTAAGTACAGGATATTCACCGAACTTCCCGTATCCACAATAGTTCTGTGGATCTGGTAGTTGGCTATGATCGCAGTGATGACCAGGGCGTCCTCATGAGGGACTTCTACTCCTTGCAGATCTGATGGGCCGAAGCTGATCTGCGGGCCTTGAGCCTGGGCGGAACTGCAACCCACTTGGTAGATGTCAAGTCGCCTAGCCTGCGACTTCCGAGCTCTGTTGGAATCTCCATAGGTGGGGCCTCCAGAAATCACGTGAATGGCCCCGTGCACTGCATTCCGTTGGTTGGCCTGTTCCTCATTAACATTGCCGCGCTCGGGAGAGGCGGGGGTCGGGAACAGTTGTCTGGCTGAGGAAGCGGTTGGCCGAGCCGGGGACTCGGGTTGGCGTGGTGACGTCCTTCCCCGACCTCGACCGCCTCCTTGGTGAGCTCCTCTCGGGCTTCCTCGACCAGCACGACCCCGACCTCTGCCGGCCTGCCAACAGTCTTGCAGGTCGTGTGTATGGCTGTTATGAAAAGAGCAGTAAGGTTGCCACCTGAAAGGGATACAACCTTGGGCCACTTGTTGAACTATTCCCCTCTCGGCTATCGGCCGGTGTCCCATCGCTCTGGGGCTTCTAAGAGGCCCTCCAGGAGGTGCATTTCTTTGATGTTGCTGAGGATTTTCGGGCGTAGGCCTGACCTCCGGCCGCCTGGCAGCCTGTGCTTCTTCAACGTCAACGTATTTGCTGGCTTTCCCCAAAAGGCTTTCGAAATCCTTCGGAGGCTTTCGGATCAGAGATCTAAAGAACTCGCCCTCTTGTAAGCCCTGCACGAAGGCACTGACCAACACCTCGGACGTAGCAGTGGGAACGTCCAGCGCCACCTTATTAAACCTATTGATATAGGCTTTCAAGGGCTCCTTGGAGCCCTGCTTCATGGTAAACAGGTTCAAGCTGGTCTTGTGATGCCTCTTACTACTGGCAAAATGCTGCAGAAATAATCTTTTGAAATCAGAGAAATCCTTGATCGATCCTTCGGGAAGCCTGTCAAACCACCGCTGGGCTGGTCCGGCCAGAGTGGTCAGGAAGGCTCTGCACTTAACACCATCCGGGTACTGGTGCAGCATCGAGGCATTTTCAAATTTCTTTAAGTGCTCCTCCGGGTCAGTAGCCCCTCCATATTCGGGAATAGACAGGAGTCGAAAGTGTTTCGGGAGCGGCTCTTGTAGAATCCTGTTAGAAAAGGGGAAACCAGTAGGCTCTTCCGGGGTCGGCACAAGGGGGGCCTTCCCTTTATTAGCTTTGGCATGACTAGAAGTAGCTTCATGGGGATCAGACTGTCTCACTCCCTCCACCGGCCCAAACAGTGCCGGTGGAAATGAGGGCTCTCCCCCTGCCGTGCTCCTCCTTCGGTGCCCACGCGGGCAGTTTGCTCGGCCGGGCCCGCCTGAGCGGGTCGAGCCGCTGCTTGTTGCGCCTCCGCCAACTTCCTGGCTTTAGCTTCTACTAGCAGGTCGAGGTCTTCTTGCGAAAGCATCACAGCCACCCGATTGGAGTTGCTCATCTTCCGCTTTCGATCAGGTGAGATTCCCACAGACGGCGCCAAATTTGATCCCGTCGACAAGCGAAGATCGGTCCTCTCTCGGATGACTCGGTCTAACCAAGCCGACCCGGTCTGCTGTAGTTTGGGAGGTCGGACCGAAGTTGGGCTCTCAATAGGGTGGAGTGGTTGCAAAATTGCAGCGATCCTTTCTCTGAGGTTTGAATGAGGTTTATATAGGGGGCAGAAGAGAGTCTTTCCATGTGTGAGCTGTCATGTCTCATTAAGAGAAGATCAATCGCCAGATCTCGACAGTGACCGCTATATTAAATGTCATGTCACTGCCATAGCCGCCTGACCCTCGTAACCGGACACATTGCCTAATATATCTTTTCTGTCCCTCTTTAATTGTAGGCGGCTTTGCCAGGTAATGATCATGCCAAGGGGATTATCTTAAGAATATCTGAGAAGGAAGGCTCAGGCGAGCAGAGAGGCTTGCAGTTGTTTGGCCGTCTCTGTGTGATCACAAGTATCGGATCTCGAGCATCAGACCTCAAGGATCCCGACCTCGGATGATCGACCTTGGGGGTCCCGACCTCAGATGGCCGGCCTCAAGGATCCCGACCTCAGGTGGCCGGCCTCAAGGATCCCGACCTCGGAGGACCGACCCCAAGTATCCCGACCTCGGAGGACCGTCCCCAAGGGTCCTGACCTCGGATCGCCGACCCTGGGGCGATCTTTACCCAGGCCTACTTACTACCGGTTCAGATCGGCAAATGAACCCGACTGAGCCCTCGATCTGTCTAAAAATCATACACCCGGATCACTATGTTTCAAGTCTTAATAATGTATCTTGTGTTTCTCGCCTTTTATGGTACTGCACTGCTTTGCTCTTTTAGTAGTACACAAAATAGTGATCAAATTGATGAGGTATTTGTCGCTGTTACAGGAAGATGCACGGGAATTTATCAAGGTCAAAGTAATCACAAGCATAAACTTAGCTGTTTAGAGATTTGCTTACAAGTGATCCATATGTAATTTTGAATCTGGGGTGGCAGGTGAGTTGATTTACTTTGATTATTATCCAAAGAACTTGAATTAATTATTGCTTACAATTTATTGTATTAATTCTAGAATCTGAATCCATACTTCATGTATTAACCGTTGTTATGTCGTAATCTTGAAGAGACCTCTATATGACTATCAGACCTTAGAATAGAAATGATTTGACTTATCTTGTCGATTTGCAATTATTGTGATAATTTTTTCCCCCTCGCTTGAAATACAATGATTTTTTATTCTGATGTCAAGGATTTCCCCCTCACTTTATTTACATATTTTCCAACCATTTTAATATTGGCTACATTTTCAATTTCTCAAGGTCCATTAGCTTCTGTTACTGAAAAACAAAAAAAAGAGAGAGAAGAAAACCAAATAGTATGAATTTGTAAATAAAATGATTCGAGAGTCCTCTTCAATTTTTTGACAATCAATTTCTCAGGCTGCATTATTACTTCACCAGTGTTTTGCCATTTAAAGAAGATAAAAGTTTAACAGGTGACGATTTTAAGAGTTTGACTATTTTAGCTTCACATATTTGACTGTTGACAGTAGGCTTATAAAAATTCTTAATTTCCTTGTTATATCACAAAAAATGCATTATTTTGGTGTTCAGATATGCTGACACTGGTATGACTATATAAGTTGAAGAACAATGCAATGACATTGCTACGTAAGGAATCTCAATTGAACCTCACATCTTCTTTGAAAATAGCCAAAGATCATTATTGTGGTTGTCGAACCAAAGATACTTGCGACCCTCTGTTTGGGAGCGAAAAGGAAGGAGGGGTAAATAAGAAAAAAAGAAACTTTGAAATATATTTAGGAATGAGTGAGCTAAAGAAAAGAAAGATAAAGAAGAGTGTGCTTTAACCTTCTCTATCCATGAAATAGAAATTTTTTTTACATTCTAATTTGGGTTGTAAGGAAGGGTAAAGAATGGTAGGGGAATCAAAAATAATATCGTTTTAATTTTATCCCTCCTCCATCATCTTCTCCTCCTCAAACTTAAAAAAGTGAGGATAATTTCATCATTTTATATATTTCACCTTCATTATCCTCTCTTTTCTCTCTCCCAAATAAGAAAAATATAAATATTTTAGAGAACGTTTGGTTTACTCTATTTTCTATTTTTATTTTTCAAAAAATCGCATCCTCATTTTTGGAGAATGACTCTATTTCATTCTCTAGTTTTTCGAAAAATGCTATATTTTTTTTGAAAAACAAATATAAAAAATACAAACCAATCATATTTTTAAAAAAATCATATTTTCTGTAAAAAATAAAAATGAAAAATAAGTGTATCAAATTCAACTTTATTTTCTCTCTTATTCTTTTCCTTTTCCTCCATTCTCCTTCCATCAACGAGCCTTCTCTCATCCCATTCAAATAGATACTTAGGGGGCGCTTGGTAAGCGGGTTTAGAAGGCGGGAATGAGATTTTATTCCCATTCATGATGCTTGGTATATCGAAATCGGAATCAAAATATGAATATGATATCCTTAATTTTATAATCCAATCTCCATTAGGTTATCACTAAATATATAAATCTCTCCATCAAAATTCATTATCATTTTTATTATCGAATATATATCAAGCGCTCTCTTAGTTTGACAGTTGGTTCATTCATTTAACTGAAACTGCTGACTCTGTTCTTTAGAAATTTATTGTTAGGTTGCCCCATTAACTTTGAAAACTTGAACTACACGATCATCACAAGCAAGTGCAAGGGTCCATAATACCCTGCTAACTTCTGTTGGTAGGCTTCAAGGAATTTGCATGCCCATATGCGGATCAGTTGAATGATGCTGTAATAACTGTATCACGACCATGTTCAGTTTTATTAACCTCTATGGAAAGTATCCTCGAGGCCTTCCGCCAGTGAATGTCGTGAAGGCAAGGAAGAGCATTGCTTCCCCAGGGATAAGAGGAAATAGGATCCTCTGTCCCAAAAAAAATATATGTCCCGCCTGTCTCGTTTTCCGGCGACGGCCGGTGATTCGTCCGATTGTCGATCAGATACCACCGATAGATTTTGATTGTCGTACCGAATCAAATGATATTCTAGAAAAATGATGAATCGGTCGGAATCGCTACAATTACAATCTCGTCGGATTCGATGGTGAATCTGGCGAGATCGCAATTGCGGCGATCTCAACGGATTCATCGTACTCCAGGGTATAGTTTTGTTCAGGGCGACGGCCGGAAGCCGTCGGTGATTTTCGATCGACGATCGGACGACTCGCCGACCATCGTCGAAAAACGAGACAGTGACTTTTTTTTGGAACAGAGGATCTGCCCCCGGATCGGGGAGTGTCGTTGATGCAACCATTGCCACGACAATTCGATACATCACCTCTCTTGTTCTGCTCTTTTCTAGAATTGTAACATCCGTTTCTTGGTTAAACTGAAAAAAGTATATAGAGTCCGCTACCTCGCACTGTTATTCCAAATGTATGAAGTCTTTGAGAGTTGAGACAAATTTAGACATGCCGATAAAGCTTATTAGGTATCACTATTCCCCCTCTGTGTGTCATTGTGTGTATAACAGTAGTGAAAAATTGATTCTGATTTAAATAAACTTTTTGCTCTTTAGAAAAATACACATACTCATGTAAACCATGACATTGGTAATGGTTTTTTTTTTTTTTACTTTGTGATTGATAAATGCAATTTCAATTACTCAGAAACTCTCTTCTTGTGATTGTGGAAGTAATCAGAGGAACATTTTGTTGCTTAGGTTTGATCTGTTAATGAAATTTCTTTTGGATACAAGGTTTTAAAATATATACAATAGTTAAGAAAGCAAGTAATAAAATAGTAAATGAAGCAAAAAAATAAAATTTTTGAATGACTATATCAAAACTTATATATAAAAGAAGAAGAAAGAGACATTTATAGAATAACCTAAATTAGAAAGAGGAAAATAAGAGATATTAGTCAAATAAGATATATTAAAGATGAATACAATAGAGTACTAGTAAATGATGTAAAAATAAAAGAGCGATGGATGATTTATTTTCATAATGTTTAAATGAAGGTTTAGTGATCAACTTAACTTTACGCAATTTAAGTAAGTTAAATGAGTATAGAAATTTAAATTTTTATCGTAAAATTTAAATTCCGAAATAGAACAAGCTTTGAAAGAATGCAAAATCGAAAAGCCATGGGACCAAATGATATCCTAATATAGGTATAGAATGTTGGAAACGAGATGGCTAGAGAGGGGGGGGGTGAATATAGCGAATCACTTTTCTTTGAAACTTAACAAGTTTCCTGCACTCAACTTATCAGTAGCACAGCGGAAGAAACAAAAGGAAATGAAGCAGTGCAGTAAACGAAAACAGAAACCGAAAACAAACAACCACAATTAGCAAGATCGCTAACAAGGAGGGTTTACAAGGTTCGGGGATAACTTGTCCCTACTCCTTGGCGTACCCTTAAGGTGGGCGATCCCTTGATCGTCGGCAGATCAAGCCCCGGTTATCACTGGATAGAAAGCAACCTCCTTCTCGGTGGAGAAGCCTCTCCACAGTGTTTCAATCACAGATAAAATTTAAGCACAAAGAAACAGCTAGAAGGATCTTACTCAAACACTTAGGAAGGACAAGAACACAGCAAACTTCCCTGAGCTCCACCCAGTGGCGATCTCACGCAAGAACCCTTCTTCGTGTCTTCCCACTGTCGGACTCCAAGCTCCTTGTTCTCTCCTTCAAGCGCTCAAGTAATGGATGATTGCTTTTCGAAATCAGTAGCTTGCTCAAAGTAATGAAGCTTCAAGAACACAGCAAGCTTGTCAATGGAGAACTCAAGACGCAGCAAGAAGATTAGTTCCAGAACTCTGCTTCCACGAAGCTAACTTCCGCGCTTTTGATTCTCCACACAGCACCAGGTGACAACATCCTCCATAGCCTCCAGCTACCACACTGCCAACGCCAGCTACCACTGAGCCCTCTCTGGTCTTCTTGAGATCCCCTCAGCCAAGGCCCAGTCTCGGCTCCAGTCTGCAGCTCGGCCGTTGCAACCTGAAATGGAGAATCGGACAAACCTACTCCAAGGAAAACCTCCATTGACCTCTCCTTGAGTGTTTGAATCCTCCCCTGTCACCTGCAGCTTAATCAGAGTGTTAGAGCAGCGTATCATACAGTAAATCAAATATCAGATGTAAGTGGCAGCAAATCGGATATGGTCAGACGCGATCAGAGCGTCTGACAGTGCAATTTGAATTAAAGTGATCGGTCACCGGACCGATCCAGGGCGTGTGGGTCAGTCACCAGACCGATCCACTGCTTCGTTGGGATTCCCAGCTCTCGCGGTTATACACGCCTGATCGGTCACCGGACCGATCAGAGTGAAGCCTGATCGATCACCCAGACCGATCAGGACAGATGAACAGTGATTTTTTAATCAGATCCAAAGTCCTGGATCGGTCCGTCCCTGATCGGTCACCGGACCGATCCAGGACTTGATCAGCAAGGGAACTCACTCACCGTCCGCTCCCTGATCGGTCACTAGACCGATCAGGAGCATGGCAGTGAGGAAGCAGCCTGCTCCCTGATCGGTCACCGGTCCGATCAGGAGCCACACAGTAGGTTCTCAACCTCACTGTGTGTTCCCTGATCGGTCACCAGTCCGATTAGACATCGCTGGATCGGTCACCAGATCGATCCACGAAGGAGCAGCGTGCCAATGTCCCTGATCGGTCACCAGACCGATCCAGGGACTCAAACCTAGCCCTCCAAGTTGGAATTCATCCACCTTAGCCCTCCAAGCTAAGGATTTTTCCATCTAACCCTCCAAGTTGGGAATTTGCACCTAACCCTCCAAGTTAGGACTTTTCACCTAGCCCTCCAAGCTAGGACTTTTCACCCAACCCTTCCGAGTTAGAACATCATCCAACCTAGCCCTCCAAGCTAGGCACCTGACCCTCCAAGCCAGGACTTTTTCACCTAATTCTCCAGGATGGGAATTTGCACCTAACCATCCAAGTTAGGACTTTTCACCTAGCCCTCCAAGCTAGGACTTTTCACCCAACCCTTCCGAATTAGGACTTTTCCAATACCTAGCCCTCCAAGCTAGGATTTTTCACACCTAACCCTCCAGGTTAGGATTTTCCAACACCTAGCCCTCCAGACTAGGATTTTCAACACCTAACCCTCCAGGTTAGGATTTCCAAACACCTAGCCCTCCAGACTAGGATTTTCCATACCATGTCTGATCCCCGATCAGAACTTAATCATAATCAATAATCATCCACCTAAACTAAAATCGGTGTCAACACCAAAACAACAATCAGGGCCAGACTGCATTAACAATCTCCCCCTTTTTGTTGTTTGACAATCCGATTTTAAGTTTAGGGATTCTCAATCAATAGCTCAACTTTAGAATCATAGGGGAATCCAGATCCTCCCCCTACAACATGATCATTCTAAACTTAACCAATCCACACTCTCCCCCTTTGTCGAACACCGAAAAGGGGCTAGAGGGGCTGTTAAGTTTTAAACAAACTCCCCCTCAACCCTAGGGGTATCCCAAATCAACAAAGATGTGATAAGTTGTTGGATAACCATACGAACACATGTGAAAAAGATAGAGCAAGATATAGCAATCACATGCATCATACGAACACGAAGTATCAACTCACAAAGCATGCCATAACATTCATATGTATCAAGTAAACATGGCATTACAAACATGAACATGACAATGTAGCAAATATGCAGATCATAGTCATATAAACAACATGACATCAACAATAGACATACTAAGAGTAGATAAGCATGTGAGGCAAGGTCAGACAAGTCAAAGCATAAAATATCCAGAAAAGTAGCAAGATACGTGTGGCACAAGTCCACAATAGTCAAGTCACAGGGCATACAACCCAAAAGTCACACAAATCATCCATACAGACCACAGAGAACGGTAAGAAGCATCCAAGCTCAACCATCAGCGGGAGGGACGTCATCGTCCACGAGATCATCCAACATGGTATCAGTAGGAGGAAGAGGCCCAGGTGCAGTACTCGATGAAGACGCACCTCCTGGAAATGTGTGGCTGCGCCACTCATCATACCATGTTTGCTGGAGGGTACGGGTCCCCGAGACCTCAGTCTCGATCCTGGTCAGTCGGCAATCAAGAGAGCGAAAACCTGACCGAAACTCCTCGCGATCTGTCTCCCTCAACTGAACAAACTCCTGTAGCGTCTGATCCAGCTCTGAGATCTGCCCGCGCAGATCTGGATCCGGCTCGTCATAGTCATCATCAGCAGCAGCGGCGGCTGGCGCCTGAACCTGTGGACCTCCCCTTGGTAATTCACCAAGAACCCTACCATCTTTCCTAACCAACATCCGATCGGGCCCCCGAACAATGATGCCGGACTTGGCGAATGCTCGCCGGCCAAGTCTGCAATCCTGTCGTACCATAGGCATCGTCCGACCCTTGGTGACATCAACACCTACTGACATGAGCCAGTCGGTGATGACGTGACCAAAAGGCATGTAGACCGTGCGTCAACTGGACTCTCGATAAGATAAGATGGACTGGAAGATGCTCTCCATGATATCGAAGTCCAAACGGCGGTGCATGCCGTAGAGCATCAGACATTGATAGGGTCGGATCTCAGCTAAAGGTTTGGAGGTGATTGGGAGGATATAATTCGTGATAATCTTGAATAATATGTAGCTAGTGGGAGAAAGACGGAGTGCAGCAAAGGTAGGAAAGTCAGGGCCAAGCTTATCAAGACCGTCTGGGCGGGGATGACCAAAGAAATACTGATGGACAGAATCAGGGGTAACATCTGCAAATGGTGCTAGTAGGGGATTAGGAAGCTCAGGATAGATTGAATACATGTTTGGTGATCGTCGACCACCTAGAAAATCGACAAGTATGTCATAAGAAAAATCGAGAGTCTTTTTGGTGACTCGAGTAGTGAACTCGAAACCGCCTTGAGGACCCTGCTGAAGGTTATTGTAAAACTCTGAGACGAGGTCATAGTTGATGATTCGCTCTAAGGAGAGGAGGAACCCAAGATTGTAAAAAGTAACGATCTCCATGATCGATGGACAGTACTCAGTCAGGAAAGGAACATTTATGGATCGGCAGGGTAGCATTTTGAAAGTCCTTGATTGGAACGACTGCTCACAGGCGGCGTTTGGAAATCTAGAGCTCGAAGAGGGCTGTGACCTCTTGGAGGGGGTAGAGGAAGAGGGGGCTTTCCCCTTAGAGCTGCCCTCTGTAGCCTCTTTGCCCTTGGAAGACTTTCTAACGAGTTGAATTGATCATACACAGATAATGTGAATCAATTGATTAAGATGGACATAGGTTGAGTTAAAAATTCAAGAATTGATCATCAAAGGTAAGACCCAATCATAGTTAGACATGAGATCAAGATCAACAATAGAACAATAATGAGGTGAAAAATCGATTTGATCATTTGGTGAGAAAGTGAGGTTACGACAAATACAAAAGGGTCACGGCACCACAGCAAGAACAAGAATCAAAACATGGTTAGCTTCACAACACAATTTATAAACTGTTTTGAAGGAAAGACTGAGATCAAAACTTACTTAGGTGCCATTGGTGAGGTTTCGAAGATGGAAGAACCAAGCTTGCGCGGAAGGATGTTCTCAGCGCAAGAGGTGGTCGCAAGGCATTTCTGTGAGAGAAGAACTCGCACAGGGTTTGGAGACCTTCACACTCACGCTCACGAGAGGAAGACGAACACGCAGGAGGTGCTCTCGCACACACCGAGTCGCGGACGAAGGGTTTTCGGCGCTAGGGTTCGGGAGATGGAAGTGTTTCGCGAAGTTATTTGGTTGGTGGATCGGTCCACCAACCAAAATTTAATGTGATTGAACGGATCACCGTTCGATCTGATAGCGCCCAGACCGATCAGGCTACAGCCTGATCGGACTGACCTGGTCCTGATTGGTCTAGTGACCGATTAGGCGCGCTCCTGATCGGTCGTCTGATCGATCAGGGCATGGACAGTAGGGTCGGATGATTTTCGAAGAACCCTCCTGATCGGTCTGTGGACCGATACCAGCAGGGTGCCAGATCGGTCTGGGGACCGATACAGGCTAGTTCAGAACACTTGGTCAAGATTCTGGAAGGTCACTGCTTGCCCCGCTGATCGGTCTGTGGACCGATCACCAAAGGAAAGAGCCAGATCGGTCCGGAGACCGATCAACCATATGCCTGATCGGTCCGGTGACCGATCAGGGTTCCTGATACACCCTGATACAAACTGAAATGTTCAGTTTCAGAATTTCTGAATCTTTCCAACGAGATCTGATGAAGTTTATCGAACTTGGATATGATCTCATGACTAAAATTGATCCTGAACAAGGATCAAAAGTCCTTATAGGTTCAACAATCACTTTGATCCATCTAAATGGAGTCAAACTCAATCAACAATCACTCAAGCAATTTTAACTAAGTTTGTATCAAATCCAATGTTCCAATCAAGTTTCCTTGATTGGAATGTCCAAGTATGATCATGGAGCCATATACACATATGTTATGCAATGGTTTTCCCCATACTTGGTCACCACCGTGATTATTATCTCGTCAACTTAATTTCTCAAGGGATGCATTGACATTTTGAGAAATTGAGTTGATCCTAACATCTCACCCCATTTCTAGCAAGCAAAAACGTTTTGGTAAACCTTATAGTTTGTGTGAGATGTTCCCAAAGTTACCCAATTGTTTCCCAACAATTTCGAAATAATCATGAAGGGTTTTGAATGCAATTCAACCCTATGAAGCACGACACATTCCCAACTCCCGTCTTAGGAAACTAAATTCATTTTCGGGAAGTGGTTTAGAGAAAATGTCAGCTAAGTTTGACTTGGACTCTACATGTGAGAGTACAATATCTCCCCTAGCTACATGATCTCTAATGAAGTGGTGACGCACCTCAATATGTTTGGTCCTAGAATGATGGACTGGATTCTTGGTTAAGTTAATTGTGCTTATGTTATCACATAACACTTGCACACCCTTGTAACTCAATCCATAGTCCTCTAAAGTATGTATCATCCACAACAATTGTGATACACTCTCTCCCATGGCGATATATTCTGCATCAGTCGTGGAGAGAGCAACACAATGTTGCTTCCGACTTGACCAACTCATTAAGGACGAACCTAAGAATTGGCAACCCTCACTTGTGCTCTTCCGGTCCAACTTACATCCAGCGTAGTCGGAATCCGTGTAGCCAATCAAATCAAAAGATTCGGTACGGGGGTACCATAGACCAACTCCAATTGTGCCTTTGAGATATCTCAAAATTTGCTTAACAGCGATTAAGTGAGATTCCTTGGCACAAACTTGATACCTAGCGCACATACCTACAGCAAATAGTATATCAGGTCGACTAGTTGTAAGGTATAGCAAACTACCTATCATACTTCGATATTGAGTTAAATCAACGGGTTTACCACTCTCATCATTGTCTAGTCTTGTGTTTGTCGCCATGAGAGTGGTTACCTCTTTTGAATCACTCATATTGAATTTTCGAAGCATTTCTTGTGTATACTTTGATTGGTGCACATGGATCCCATCGCGAGTTTGCTTGATTTCAAGTCCAAGGAAGAAAGTCAGCTCTCCCACTAGACTCATTTCAAACTCACTCTCCATGTGTCCAATGAACTCATTTAAATAGCCCTTATTATTTGAGTCACAAATTATGTCATCGACATATACTTGGGCTACAAATATATTGTCACTATCCCTTCGTAGAAATAGTGTAGGGTCTATTTGGCCTCTAACGAAGCCCTTCTCAATCAAGAATGTCGACAACCGCTCATACCAAGCACGGGGTGCTTGCTTAAGGCCATAAAGTGTCTTTTTGAGCTTGAACACGTGGTTTGGAAATTCGGTACTCTCAAACCCCGGAGGTTGTTCGACGTAGACCTCTTCTCGAATTAAACCATTTAGAAAGGCCGATTTGACATCCATTTGATATAACTTGAAGCCACGATGAGCTGCAAATGCAAGCATCAATCGGATGGACTCTAATCGTGCCACGGGAGCATAAGTTTCATCATAATCAAGGCCTTCAACTTGACTATAGCCCTTGGCTACCAAGCGTGCCTTGTTTCTAATGATTTCTCCCTTATGGTTCAATTTGTTCTTGAAGACCCATTTGGTTCCAATAATGGAGGTCTTCTTGGGTCTAGGGACTAAGTCCCAAACTTGACTCCTTTCGAATTGACCTAGTTCATCTTGCATTGCAATGATCCAATCGGGATCACTTAATGCTTCATCAATTTTCCTAGGTTCAACTTCAGAAATTAGGGCAACTTCATTAGCCTCATTCCGGAAGAATGATCTAGTCCTAACCCCCTGATGGATGTCTCCAACAATTTGGTCTGGGGATGACTAGAGGCTAATCTAGTTTGCCTAGGAGTTGGTGGTGCTTCTTGAACGAGTCACTAGATACAAGTCAGCCTCAGGATCTGGCTGATCAATGGGTTGTCTAGGTTCACCGTCATCAGACTCATCACCATCAACAACACTTGGAGTTTCATTCAAACTTAGTCTCCTAAGTTCGAGTTGAACTCCTTCTACATTTTCTGATTGGTCACTTGATTTTGGAATTTCTTCAAAACCACATCAGAAGACTCTTCAACTAATCTAGATTTCTTGTTGTAGACTCGGTAGGCTTTGCTAACGAGGGAGTACCCGACTAGTATCCCTTCATCAGCCTTTGCCGTGAACTTTCCAAGGTGGTCCTTGGTGTTTAGAATGAACACCTTACAACCAAACACCCTAAGGTGTTTAACCGTAGGTGGTTTCCCAAACCAAAGTTCATGGGGAGTCTTTCCTAAAACCTATGAATGAGGACTCGTTTTGCACATAGCAAGCTGTATTTACAGCTTCAGCCCACAAGTAACTCGGGAGTGAGTACTCATTAAGCATGCTTCGTGCAGCCTCTTGAAGTACACGGTTCTTCCTCTCTACAACACCATTTTGTTGTGGTGTTCTAGGAGTAGAGAACTCATGCTTATAACCTCTATCTTGACAAAATTCTAAAAACCTTTGATTTTGAAATTCACCTCCATGATCACTTCTAATTGTCTTAATGGTTGATGATTTTTCATTTTCAACTCTTCTACAAAAAGAAATGAAAATATCTAAGGTTTGGTCCTTATATTTTAAAAAGTAAGTCCATGTATATCTAGTGAAATCATCAATGATCACAAAGCAATATCTACTTCCATTCAATGATATGATAGTACTACAATCAAATAGATCCATATGAAGTAAATCTAATGCATTGGAAGTACTTACAGCGCTTTTACCTTTATGTGCAGATTTTGTTTGCTTACCCATTTGACATGCATCACAAAGTTTGTCTTTCTCGTACTTGATGCTTGGTAAGCCACGGACTAGTCCCTTGTTGGTCAACTTCCGGATGTTCTTCATGTTCACATGTGCTAGCCTCCGGTGCCAAAGGGTGGACTCTTCTTCTTTTGACATGAGACACTTAGCAAAAGCATTAGTAGCACTTTTAAATGAAATTTGATAAATATTGTCTACTCTTGCTCCTACTAGTACCGTGTTCAAGGTGTCATTTTGTCTAACTAGACATTGACTTGGTTGGAAGTCAATTGTGTAACCCGTGTCACACAATTGACTCACACTTAGGAGATTAAATTTCATCCCCTTGACTAGAAGGACATTTGAAATTCTAAGACATTCGGATATTTGAATGTCTCCTATCCTTATGACCTTAAGACTACCATTGTTACCAAATGATACATTACCTCTACTTTTCTTGTGAAGTGTAGTAAACAATGATCTATCCCCGGTCATGTGTTTGGAGCATCTACTATCAACGAACCAAGTTGATAGATGTTCCCCCTCAATCATAACCTACAAAATTCGAAAAATAGAAGTTTTAGGTACCCAAACCTTGGGACCTAAAGCATCAACTAAACATGACTTAGGCACCCATGCCTTGACCATTTTCTTTTGGATTTTGGGTGTCCTAGATTGTCTCATATCAGTCCTAGACATGAGAGACACAAATGACAGTTCCTTAGGATTGGTAACCAATACCGGCCCTATTGTAAACCGCTCTTTGGGTATTTAGGATCATATGTAGGGTCTTAGAGCTAGTTGAGAATTTCCCAAGAATATTCTTGAGCTTCTCAACTTCACTCTTCAATGATTGGTTTTCCTCTACTAGCAATTCATCATGCAAATCATTGACTTCCTCAACCTTAGAGGACTTCAAATTTTCAATTTCAAGTTTCAATGATTTAATTTCATCTTCTAGCAGTTCAACATGTAAATCATCAATGTTATCATCCCTAGAAGCTTTCAATTGATCAATTTCTAATTGCAATGCTTTAACCTTATTTTTGGACTTCTTAAGCATACTAGTTAAACATGCAATTGCTCTATAACACTTTTCAAGCTCGGGAGAAGTTACCTCTTCATCATCCGAAGATGATGAAGCCGCGTTTGAGGAGCTTGGAGATTCATCACTGCTCTCCTCACCAAGAGCCATGAGTGCCACTTGCCTTGTGCTCTTCTCCTCCTTCTCTTCATCGGATGAGCTTGAGGATGACTCATCCCAAGTGGCCTTCAAGGCCTTCTTCTTCTTCTTGGATTTTTGTTCTTTCCTTTTGGATTTCTCCTCCTTCTTCTTTAGTTTTGGACATTCACTCTTGAAATGCCCTTTCCTACCACACTCAAAGCAAGAGACATTAGTCTTATCAAGTTTGGATTCACTAGAGTTACCTCTTCTCTTGAATCGTCGGTCCCTTCGCATTATCCTTCGCATGAAGTTCGCCATTTCGGATGAAGAGGAGTCACTGCCATCTTCTTCGGAATAGGACTCGAACTCGGAAGAGGATGAGGATGAAGAGACTTCCTTCTCTTTTCTTCTTCTCCTTCTTCTTCTTGTTGGTTCGGTCCCCTGCAACTAAGGCAATCCCCTTCTCCTTGGGGTCTTTGTTAGCCATTTCATGCAATTCCATCTCACAAAACAAATCATCTAACTTGACAATAGATAAATCCTTGGATACTTTGTAGGCATCCACCATGGATGACCACAAAGCATTCCTTGGAAATGCTTTCAAGACATACCTCACAAGGTCGCGATTCTCGACCATTTCATCAATTGAATGAAGCCCATTGAGGAATTCCTTGAATCGGCTATGGAGCTCACTTACCGACTCATTCTCCTTCATGGAGAGGTTTTGGAGTAGATTGAGGAACAAATCCCTCTTGGCAATTCTTGAGTCCCGGGTGTCCTCGTGAAGCTCGATGAGTTTGTTCCACAAGTCCTTCGCACTTGTGAAAGGACCAACCTTGATGAGTTGGTCTTTGTTCATGCCACATTGTAGAGTGACAACCCCCTTCGCGTCGGCTTCACTCTTTCGCGTTTGTTCAGCAGTCCATCGTGAAGACTCGAGTTCTTTGCCTTCGTCATCCTTAGGAGAGATGAATCCCTCCTTCACCGCGAACCAAGTGTGGATATTCATCTTCAAATAGTATTCCATCTTTGATCTCCAATATTGAAAGTCGGCGCCGTCAAAGAATGGAGGTCGGGTGGTAGAGAAGCCTTCTCTCAAAGCCATCTTGTTGATAACTCTTGGATGTTAAGCCGTAAACAGAGCCCCAAGCTCTGATACCACTTGTTGGAAATAGATGGCTAGAGAGGGGGGGGGTGAATATAGCCAATCTCTTTTATCTTTGGCACTTATCAAGACTTCTGCACTCAATCTTATCAGTAGCACAGCGGAAGAAATAAAGCAATAGAGCAGTGCAGAAAACCAAAACAGAAATCGAAAACAAACAACCACAATTAGCAAGATCGCTAACAAGGAGGGTTTACAAGGTTCGGGGATAACTTGCCCCTACTCCTTGGCGTGCCCTTAAGGTGGGCGATCTCTTGATCGTCGGCAGATCAAGCCCCGGTTATCACCGAATAGGAAGCAACCTCCTTCTCAGTGGAGAAACCTCTCCACAGTGTTTCAATCACAGATAAAGTTTAAGCACAAAGAAACAACTAGAAGGATCTTACTCAAACACTTAGCAAGGACAAGAACACAGCAAGCTTCCCCGAGCTCCACCCAGTGGCGATCTCACGCAAGAACCCTTCTTCGTGTCTTCCCACTGTCGGACTCCAAGCTCCTTGTTCTCTCCTTCAAGCGCTCAAGTAATGGATGATTGCTTCTCCAAATCAGTAGCTTGCTCAAAAGTGATGAAACTTCAAGAACGCAGCAAGCTTGTAATGGAGAACTCAAGGCGCAGCAAGAAGACTGTATCGAACTTTTTTTCCACGAAGCTAGCTTCCGCGCTTTTGATTCTCCACACAGCACCAGGTGACAACATCCTCCGTAGCCTCCAGCTACCACACTGCCAACGCCAGCTACCACTGAGCCCTCTCTGGTCTTCCTGAGATCCCCTCAGCCAAGCCCCAGTCTCGGCTCCAGTCTACAGCTCGGCCGTTGCAACCTGAAATGGAGAATCAGACAAACCTGCTCCAAGGAAAGCCTCCATTGACCTCTCCTTGAGTGTTTGAATCCTCCCCTGTCACCTGCAGCTTAATCAGAGTGTTAGAGCAGCGTATCACACAGTAAATCAAATATCAGATGTAAGTTGTAGCAAATCGGATATGGTCAGACGCGATCAGAGCGTCTGACAGCGCAATTTGAATTACAGTGATCGGTCACCGGACCGATCCAGGGCGTGTGGGTCGGTCACCAGACCGATCCACTGCTTCGCTGGGATTCCCAGCTCTCGCGGCTATACACGCCTGATCGGTCACCCGACCGATCAGAGTGAAGCCTGATCGGTCACCAGACCGATCAGAGTGAAGCCTGATCGATCACCCAGACCGATCAGTACAGATGAACAGTGATTTTTTAATCAAATCCAAAGTCCCTGATCGGTCACCGGACCGATCCAGGAGTTGATCAGCAAGGGAACTCACTCACCGTCCGCTCCCTGATCGGTCACCAGACCGATCAGGAGCAAGGCAGTGACGAAGCAGCATGCTCCCTGATCGGTCACCGGTCCGATCAGGAGCCACACAGTAGGTTCCCAACCTCACTGTGTGCTCCCTGATCAGTCACCAGTCCGATCAGACATCGCTGGATCGGTCACCAGACCGATCCAAGAAGGAGCAGCGTGCCAATGTCCCTGATCGGTCACCAGACCGATCCAGGGACTCAATCCTAGCCCTCCAAGCTAGGAATTCATCCACCTTAGCCCTCCAAGCTAAGGATTTTTCCATCTAACTCTCCAAGTTGGGAATTTGCACCTAACCCTCCAAGTTAGGACTTTTCAGCTAGCCCTCCAAGCTAGGACTTTTCACCCAACCCTTCCGAGTTAGAACATCATCCAACCTAGCCCTCCAAGCTAGGCACCTGACCCTCCAAGCCAGGACTTTTTCACCTAATTCTTCAGGATGGGAATTTGCACCCAACCCTCCAAGTTAGGACATTTCACCTAGCCCTCCAAGCTAGGACTTTTCATCCAACCCTTCCGAATTAGGACTTTTCCAATAACTAGCCCTCCAAGCTAGGATTTTTCACACCTAACCCTCCAGGTTAGGATTTTCCAACACCTAGCCCTCCAGACTAGGATTTTCAATACCTAACCCTCCAGGCTAGGATTTTCCATACCATGCCTGATCCCCGATCAGGACTTAATCATAATCAATAATCATCCACCTAAATTAAAATCGGTGTCAACACCAAAATAACAATCAGGGTCAGACTGTATCAACAATGAGCACCCTAGTAGTGTGACCCTTTACTACCTCAGGGTCTCAGTATCAGACTGCTCCTCTGTATCAGTATTATCCACCATATCAGCCACAGTATCAGCCACAGCAGTATCAGGCAGTGCCACCACCACAGCCACAGCAGTATCCGGTAGTACCTGTAGGACCAGTGCCGTCGATAGAGGGGGGTGAATATCGACCGTTAAAATCTTCGTAAAACTTTCGAACTATATTCAGAGCGTTAGTGCAGCGGAAAATAAATATAGAAAAATAAATGCAAGACAAACACGCGGGATTTATTTACTTGGTTCCCGACCCCCCTGGGTCAGTACGTCCAAGGCCTATGTACTCGGCGTGAGTCCACAATTGGTCTCCTTTCCGGAATTTTCGGAGGCGGAGAAAACCCGTCTTACAGTTGATAATTATAAGCAAGAATATTAAAAATTAAGTGCGGAATTAAATAAAAGCAAATCGAACAAAACAAAGTCTGACGCTCGGCCGATCTGGACCTCCGAAGTGTCGCGCACTTCCTCCTGGAGCCTCCCGGTCGTAGAGCCTCGTCTTTAGCGCGTTGTCGTCGGTCAGAATGATCAGAATAGCTCACAACAGTTGTGTTTGAAGCCTTAGGGGTCGATCCCCTTTTATAGTGGTACTGGGGGTGCCTTGGACGTCGGGTTAGTACCAAAAACACGAATATTAGTGATTTTAACACATTCCCTCGGTCCCTACATTCAAGGTTAGTACCAAAAACAACAAACACGAATATTAGTGATTTTTTTACAGCCGTAACTGTCTTGGTTCTGACTTCGGGTCTCCAAAATGGAACCCTAGGTCGAACCGACGCCTACTGTTCCCTCGACGGGGAACGCGTCCTCACCTACTCCTCTCAGGAGAGTTTACCTTTTGCCAACCGGCTCCTCCGGTTGGACTTTTTCCTAGCAGCCCTTCGCCAGGTGTCTAGCAGTCCTTCTCTAGGTCTTCAATGCCTAGCAGCCCTTCGCTAGGTGCCTAGCAGTCCTTCGCCAGGTCTTCAACTCCTATCAGCCCTTCGCTAGGTGCCTAGCAGTCCTTCGTCAGGTCTTCAACGCCTAGCAACCCTTCGCTAGGTGCCTAGCAGTCCTTCATCAGGTCTTCAACGCCTAACAACCCTTCGCCAGGTGCCTAGCAGCCCTTCGCTAGGTTCCTAGCAGCGCTTCGCCAGGTCTTAGGGTTTCGATACCTAGCAGCCCTTCGCTAGGTGCCTAGCAGCGCTTCGCCAGGTCTTAGGGTTTCAATACCTAGCAGCCCTTCGCTAGGTGCCAACCAACCCTTCGCTAGGTGCCCAGCAGCCCTTCGCCAGGACTTAGTTCCCAATTCCCCGAACCAGGACTTGTTGCCTAGATTCACTAGGACTTTGGTCCACTTTGTTACTTCTCTCTTAACTCCCCTTTGTCTGTTTAATGTATCACTGATTCCCCTAGCAGCGCTTCGCCAGGTCTTAGGGTTTCGATACCTAGCAGCCCTTCGCTAGGTGCCCAGTAACCCTTCGCTAGGTGCCCAGCAGCCCTTCGCTAGGTGCCTAGCAGCGCTTCGCCAGGTCTTAGGGTTTCGATACCTAGCATCCCTTCGCTAGGTGCCCAGCAACCCTTCGCTAGGTGCCCAACAGCCCTTCGCCAGGACTTAGTTCCCAATTCCCCGAACTAGGACTTGTTGCCTAGATTCACTAGGACTTTGGTCCACTTTGTTACTTCTCTCTTAACTCCCCTTTGTCTGTTTAATGTATCACTGACTTATGTCTATTGTCAAACATTAAAACACTTAGAGGATAACATCATTGATGCAACTTGCACCAACATTACCACCTCCACTGCCAGAGATGGGATGACTATATGCTGCCACCAGAGGGGAGGCACGACAGACCGAGGGATCGACTTTTTGCGGTATGATGTTTCATTCGAGCATTTGTCAGTTAAAATAGTGATAACTATGAATAGTACCTTCTCATGCTTATGATAGGTACATTAGGACGGGGTCTAGATGATGCCTACGATTAGATTATGTGGTCTATGGATTGTCCCTACTAGTTGGAGAGATGTTGATCCTTAATCAGGGGTTATGGGGCACCACTCATTTCAGTAGGCCGTTGCCTTACTCAGAAACTTATGGTTTGTTTCCGTGCACCAGTGATACGGTAGAGGAGTTGTTAGTTGATAGCGTACGTGAGAGCGAAATTTGGGGACCAAATTTTTTGTTAGTAGGGGAGGATGTTAAATCCGACACTTTTGGATTCGATCCAGAAAATTTTTCCGAAGAAGGCTTAGGGTTTCCGAGTCCCAAATTAAAATTAGAGGATTAATCGCTTTGAAACTTGAGTTTTGAGGGCTTAAGTGTGACTAAACATATACTTTAAAGGGGATGTTTGTTAAACATCCTAGAAGAGACCGAACAACAACCGGTGTATTTCATTGATTATTTATTAAAGGGAGTCGAGTGTCGATACACGACACTCGAAAACTTAGCTTACGTCCTGTTGTTGGCTGCTCGACGACTCCGACCGTATTTCCTAGCACACCCGATAGTGGTCCTGACCAACAACAATCTGGGTCGAGTAGTTTCAAATCTAGAAGCATCGGGGCGACTAATCAAGTGGACAATTGCGTTGAGTGAGTATGACATCCACTATCAAGCTCGACCAACCATTAAAGCACAAGCCTTAGTCGATTTCCTAGGTGAGCTACATTTGGAGGAAGCTGAGGAAGCTTGGTAAATATATGTGGATGGGTCTCTTACCATGATTTGCCCATCCTCCGAGATCGAGAGCTTTCTGGTGCCGACGTCTTCTTCAGGTTCCGATTCCATTTCAGAGTCGTGATCTTCCGAGGCAGTCAGCACGAGGTAGTTGGAATGCGGGGCTTCTTCTTCATCCTCCGAGGATGATTCATCCCACGAGGCTTGAAGTGCCTTCTTCCTCCTTAGCTTCTTGTTTTCTTTCAAGTTGGGATACTCCGATTTGAAGTGACCCTTCTTGTTGACCCATAGCAGGTTACATTGCCCTTGTTCTTCTGACTTGTTGAGGGTTCAGCTGGATCATCCTTTTTCTGAGCCTTCTTCTTCTTCTTTTGGCTCTTCAACAACTTATAGTAGTTGCGGGCCATCCGGACCAATTCCGGATGATCGATTCATTCGTCGTCGGACTCTGAATCAGAGTCGAACTCGGGTATCGATTATAGCTTCTTTTTTTATGGTCTTCCTGGAGTTTTTCTTGCAAGAAGCCCTATACCCTTCTCGATCATTGTAGCGTTAGTTTGCTCATGCAGTTCTAGTTCAGAAAATAATTCATCTAATTTTATGTCAGAAAGATTCTTGGAAACTTTGTAAGCATCTACCATAGATGCCCACAGCGAGTTCCTTAGAAATGAGTTCAAGGTGTACCTTATTATGTCACGGTTTTCAACCTTATGACATATTGTGTGTAGTCTGTTCATCAACTCCTGGATCCTTGCGTGAAGCTGTGCTACTGTCCCACTCAGAATACCCTTGCACCTCACCTTGTGCATTTTTGGGGATCTCCAGTCCTGACTGGATGATGTTCCACATATCCACCTTGGTTTTTAGGTGGACTTCCATCCTACTCTTCCAATAGGAGAAGTCTTCTCTTGAGAAGAGTGGAGGTCTGGCGGTGCTGTAGCCTTCTTGCATGACCATTGAAAAATTTAAATCTGAAAAAAAATTGCAAGCACAGAAAACTATGGCCGCGAAGCTGAGTTGGCAGGTTGCCACATTAGCATTGAGGCGCCCGAGTGCAGTCAGGCACCCCAGTTCACTCAGGCGCCCTGGATGGGAGGATAGGCGCTGGCCAAGTCTGCGGATAAGCTCACGTAGATGGTGCTGATGTGTCAGGCGCCCTAGACATCACGGGCGCCCTGCATCCAAGTATAGGAGGGGGTGCAACCCCCTCCTTCAGAATAGCAATTCTCTGAACAAGAGCACTCAATCTCTCAGCCCGTTTTCTCGGTGCTCAAGACCCAAGCGCCTTCAATGTTCAAGATCGACGACCTGCTACTCCGACCTACAAATTCTCTCCGATCGTCGGTATACTATGTTCTCTGTTGCTTATTTCAAATTCTGTATTTGTGCTTCAACCTTTGTACAATCTTTTCGAAATATAGAATTGCCCAACGAAAACGGTCAAGGACCATGGGCCTTGGAGTAGGAGCCGTTACAGACTTCGAACCAAGTAAAAAAGAAAACTTGTTAGCGTCGTGCTTTCATTCGGTACTTATTTCCGCTGTGCATATTCTTCTTATCCGAAAAAATTCGTATCGATATTCACACCCCCTTCTATCGATTCTAAACGATCCCACGAGTGGTATCAGAGCGGGTGTCTCAAATCTGGTGCAACCACCGATTGAGCAAATTTTCGTATTTCTTTTAAATTTATTTTAACATTCGAGAACTTTCTTGTTCATCGAGGTTAGTGCAACACCACTAGTTTTTTTTCTATTTCTTTCCTACCGCACTACTAATCCAAGACTCAGTCTTGGGATATAGTTTTCTGTGCTTGCAATTTTTTTTCAGATTTAAAATTTTCAATGGCTATGCAAGAAGGCTACAACACCACCAGACCTCCACTCTTCTCAGGAGAAGACTTCTCCTATTGGAAGAGTAGGATGGAAATCCACCTAAAAACCCAGGTGGATATGTGGATCATCATCCAGTCAGGACTGGAGATCCCCAAAAATGCACAAGGTGAGGTGCAAGGGTATTTTGAGTGGGACAGCAGCACAGCTTCACGCAAGGATCCAGGAGCTGATGAACGGACTACACACAATAGGTCATAAGGTTGAAAACCGTGACCTAATAAGGTACACCTTGAACTCATTTCTAAGGAACTCGCTGTGGGAATCTATGGTAGATGCATACAAAGTTTGTAGGAATCTTTTTGACATAAAATTAAATAAATTATTTTCTGAGCTAGAACTACATGAGCAAACTAACGCTACAATGATCGAGAAGGGTATAACTTTTCTTGCAGGAAAAATTCTAGGAAGACCACAGAAAAAGAAGCTATAGTCGATACTCGAGTTCGACTCTGATTCAGAGTCCGACGACGAATGAATCGATCATCCGGAATTGGTCCGGATGGCCCACAACTACTATAAGTTGCTGAAGAGCCAAAAGAACAAGAAGAAGATGGCTCAGAAAAAGGATGATCCAGCTGAACCCTCAACAAGTCAGAAGACCAAGGGCAATGTAACCTGTTATGGGTGCAACAAGAAGGGTCACTTCAAATCGCAGTGTCCCAACTTGAAGGAAAACAAGAAGATAAGGAGGAAGAAGGCACTTCAAGCCACGTGGGATGAATCATCCTCGGAGGATGAAGAAGAAGCCCCGCATTCCAACCTCCTCGCGCTGACTGCCTCGGAAGATCTCGACTCCGAAACGAAATCAGAATCGGAACCTGAAGAAGACGTCGGCACCGGAAAGCTCTTCTAAGGCAGTTAGCACGAGGAGGTTGGAATGCGGGGCTTCTTCTTCATCCTCTGAGGATGATTCGGAAAGAAAGAGAAGGGTGTAGCTTTTGTTGTAGAGAAAGAAAGAAAGAAGAAGAAGGAAAAGAAAAAGGTTGTCTACTCATCATCCGATTCGGAAGAATCGAGTGCCTCTATGGATAGCGATCAAGAGACATATGTGGTAAGAAAAATGAGAAAAGTCTTTAAAAGTTTTTCTAACAAATCTTATGGTAGGAAAAGTTCAAGGAGCAAGGGCAAGGCAAAAGAGGTCATTTGCTACAATTGCCATAAAGAAGGGCATATGAAGAATGAATGCCCACATTTGAAGAAAAGAGAAGAAAAGAAGAAGGATGAGAAGAAGAAATCAATGGAAAAAGGAGAGAAGACCACAAGTCTAAAGGCAACATGGGATGATTCGTCATCATCGGAGGAGGAAGAAAACCATGTGTCTCATTTTGCATTGATGGGAGTGGACAACCTAGAGTCATCCGAAGATGAGAGGAGCTCAAGTAGCGAAGATGAAGGGAGCACAAGTGAAGGGGGAGGCTCAACTTCGGAATCGGATGTCTCGGTAAGTGAGGTATACAACTTACCCACTTCTACTCTTGTAAAAATAATTTCTAGCACTAATGATGATTTGGCTAAGGCTAGAATGAAGATTAAGGACTTGAGAAATGAACTTTACATGCTAAAGTTAGAATCCATGAAAATTAAGAATAATGTGCATGTTTCTTCTTCCATTTCAAATGACTCATGTCTAGAAAAGGAAAATAAGGAGTTAAGGGAAAAAGTAGAAAACCTCACTAAGGCCCTTGGAAAGTTTAAAATTGGCTCGAAAAACCTTGACATGATTATAAATAGTCAAAGAGTCGTGTATAACAAGGCCGGGATAGGGTATAGACCCAAAACCAAGGAAGTGACTTTTGTTTCTCTTATGGGAAGAAAGGGTGCCCTAGGAAGAAAATTATTAGAGGAAATGTAAAGAAGGCATGAGTACCTAAGAAATACTTGAATGATGTTTGTGGATCTAGCATTTGGGTACCAAAAGATTGTATTTTTCGTGTTGTGTAGGTAAAAGAGAAGAAGGGCTCAAAAATATGGATAGTGGATAGCGGGTGCTCAAGGCATATGACCGTTGATGTAAGAAAATTCTCCACCATTAGCTATCTAAAAGAAGGAACGGTGTCTTTCGGGAATAGTGGAAAATTCAAGATAATAGGTAGGGGCACAATTGAGGTATCTCCTACAATCACAATTCATAAAGTACTTCTAATTAAGGATATGGAATTTAACTTGCTTAGTGTGAGTCAACTATGTGATTCCGGGTATAGGGTTGAGTTCCATGCAAGAAAATATTTAATTAGACACAATAATTCCGAAAATATCATGCTAGAATGATATAGGGAAGCAAATCTTTATTTCTTAATCTTTCTTATGTTTCTAATATTTCTACCAAGTGTCTCATATCCAAAGAAGAAGAAGGATGACTATGACATCGGAGGCTTGGTCACATCAACATGAGAATCATAGCAAGAGTGGCCAAGATGGAATTAGTGAAGGGGCTACCCATGATCAAGTATGAAAAGAACAAAATATGTGATGCATGTCAAGAGGGCAAGCAATCTAAGTCATCACATAAAGGTAAAACCTTAACTAGTACTTCGTTGCGTTTGGAGTTATTGCATTTAGATTTATTTGATTGTCATAGTACTCCTTCAATAGTAGGAAGTAAATATGGCTTGGTAATTGTCGATGATTTTTCTAGATATACTTGGGTTTATTTCATGAAACATAAGGATGAAACTTTAGACATATTTGTAGGTTTTAGTAAATGGGTTGAGAATGAGAGGCATCTCAAAATCAACCGAATTAGAAGTGATCATCGTAGAGAGTTTGAAAATTCAAACTTCTCACATTTTGTCTAGAGAATGGGTACAAACATGAATTTTCATGTCCAAAAACCCCACAACAAAATGGTGTGGTAGAAAGAAGGAATAGGGCTTTACAAGAAGCGGCTAGGACTATGCTTAATGCCTATTCCTTACCTAGCTATTTTTGGGCGGAAGCGGTAAATACACTTTGTTACATCCAAAACCGAGTCTTGATTCATAGGTTTTTAGGAAAAAACCCTTTTGAATTGTGGAATGGGAGAATTCCACAAATTCACTATTTTAGGATTTTTGGGTGTAAGGTGTATATTTTAAACACTAAGGATGATTTGAGAAAATTTGAGTCTAAGGCGGATGAAGGGATCTTAGTTGGATACTCATCTACTAGTAAAGGGTATAGAGTGTATAACAAAAAAACTAGAGTAATTGAGGAATCATCCAATGTGGATTTTGATGAGTCTACTAGCACTTACCCTAGGAAGTCCTTCATTGACAAGGATACAGAAGAAAAACAAAATATTACCCAAGAAAAGCAAGATTTACATTTAGGGGGCATTAATCAAGGGGGAGGGAGAAGTGCATTGGAAGATGAAAAAGACAATGATAATCATGTCATAAATGAGCCTATAACCTCTAGGCCTCTAAGACAATATCAAGATCATCCCGTTGACCAAATAGTTAGAGATGTTAACTAAGGAGTAAGGACTAGATCCTACTTTAGAGATCATGCTAGTCAAATTGCATTAATTTCACAACTTGAGCCAAAATCAATTGATGAAGCTTTAGGTTATGTGGATTGGGTTCTAGCTATGCAAGAAGAGTTGAATCAATTTGAAAGAAGTGAAGTGTGGGAGTTAGCTCCTAGACCTAATGATAGTACCATTGTAACCACAAGATGGGTCTTTAGGAACAAATTAGATGATCAAGGGAAAATTACTAGGAACAAGGCTACGTTGGTAGCAAGGGGATTCAATTAAGTCGAGGGTCTTGACTATGATGAGACATATGCTCCCGTAGCAAGATTAGAGTCCATCCAGATTTTATTAGCATATGTCGCTCACATGGATTTCAAACTTCATCAAATGGATGTGAAATCGGCTAACTCTTACTTTAAGGCCGTGATCTTTGATCGCTTTCGATGGGCAATCACTATAATTCTCCTCCGAAAACATTTGGAAGGAGAGATCGAGTATAAGTATGAGGAGGATAGTAACAACAGTACTATCTCCTTGAATATGAGTGCAAGTACAAAAGTAAACTACATATATCGACACCAAATGTAGTAGTTGGAGCGTAGTAGTCGAAGAGCCTTTCAACGTAGTAGTAGTAGAACTTGCACGAGTAGCAATAGTGAAACCGAGATTGAGTAATGAGCAAACGTTATTCAAAATTCAATTCTCGAGCCTCTTCTTATAGTTGAACCCATCTTGATAATTCTAGAATTTACGATTCTGTCAACTGATCCTACTGATCCGTCGACGGAACCCCAATGCATCTTCCCAGGGTCGAGTCCAGCTTTGTGATCCGAAATCATCTTGATCCATCAACTGAACCATCCTTTCTGTCGACGAAACCCAAGCTGCCTTTCTGATCGATATGGCTAACTTGGATGCTGCATCAGAAATTAATTATCCGTTGATTGATAAAACCTTTTTAGTCGACAAAACTAGGAATTTCCTTTTCTCCTCTGATTCAGCCTGAGCTTGTCGTAATAAGACTTTGATCCATCGATTGATCAAGTCTATCAGTTGATAGAACCAATCTTTCCTATTGGGTTCTGTTTCAGAATTCGTTGTTCTGGATTTACAAGGAACCATCGACGGGACCACTTTATCTGTCGATAGAATAGTGTTTGTTCATGCAAAACAGTATTAGTACAAATATATATATTTTATCATGCAAAACAGAGTTGGAACAATTGTATGCATGGAAGAATCCTGATTTTGTTTTCAGTGCGATCTCAATTTAGGTTTATGAAATAACCCTAAATTGGATTAGCGCCTAGGTCTCAATTGAGACTCATCCTTATTGGTCATTGCACTCCAGTTACTTACCTTACTTACCATGTCTAATTTTTTGTGCTTGATGTATGATCCCTAACCCATCAGGTTTTTCCTCGCGTCAATGTCGAGTCTACACTGACCCACCCAGTCCTCGTGCCAGATGTCCAATCCTATCCAGTCTTTCTACCAGTCTAGTTCTCCTAACCCATCTGGACTTTCTACCTAGTGTCTAGTCCTCCAAATCCATCAAAATAGTCCTGTTTGCATACTCAATCAAGCGCGCGCGCACACACACACACACACACACATACACACACACATATATATATATAGAAAATACCTAAGTGGGTTGAGGTTGTTGAGCTTGTATATAAATTGACCAAGAAGTTGGTGACTTCTGGACCTATGTGTTTGTCCAGAATGCACTGATAATCAAAACTTACATTTTAGTGTATGACAATACACTAAAATGTAAGTTTTGATTATCAGTGCATTTTGGACAAACACATAGGTCCAGAAGTCACCAACTTCTTGGTCAATTTATATACAAGCTCAACAACCTCAACCCACTTAGGTATTTTCTCGATATTTGAAAATAAAACTAGGTCATTTGAGTGATGGATTATCGATTCAAGAGCATCAGAACATTTGATGGATGATATATCTTTACTCCATAACATTGTGCCATGACAAGATGAGTCAAATAGCCATATTGCTAACAGAACGATGGCTAAAATCACTAGCGTTCAAACATATGTTTGAAAAATCTTCTTTATGCTCCCACATTAGATTAATTTATTATCCATTTGTAAATTGACTCATGATTTAAAAATCGTGCTAAATTCTCCTTGTATCATTGTGAATTTCAAGATATGAAGATAGGAAAGATGATTGGCAGTGTTAAGTTGTGTTCAGGACTATGTTATTCACAAGATTCTACCTCTACCTAGTTGTCAAATGACCTTTAGTAAATGTGTCGAAATAATGTTATGGCACCAAAGGTTAGGCCATTGAAATTATGCTTATCTTGCCAGGTTATTTCCAAATCTCTTTCTTAATGAAAAAGTATGTTCTTTTCAATGTGAGATTTGCCAACTTTCTAAACATACATAGTCCTCTTCCCAAAAAATTTGCTATAAACCATCCAAACCTTTCACACTCATTCACAACAATGTTTAGGGCCCATCCTGAATCAAAAATCTCATAGGAAATCGCTGGTTCATAACCTTTGTTGATGATCATACACGACTCACCTAGTTGTGTCTAATGAAATAAAAATCTAAGATCAATCAGATATTCAAAAAATTATTTGTCATGATCCAAATGCAATTCCATACATCCATCCAAGTACTCAAAATTGACAATGCAAAAGAGTACTTCACCTCAAACCTAGGAGCATTTCTTAACTCCAAAGGTATCATTCATTTCAGTTTTTGAGTCGACACTCTACAACAAAATGGAGTTGCCCAATGTAAAAACAGACATTTCCTGGAAATAACTCATTCTCTAATATTTTCCTTCAACGTACCCACAATATTCTAGGGCGATGTTGTCTCTACTGCCACATACCTCATCAATCATATGTCATCGTACATCATCAACTTCCAAAGCCCAGTTCAACATCTTCTCTAGTATTTCACACACACCAATCTTCTTCAATCACTCCCACACACCAAAATCTTTGGGTACTCATCCTTTGTCCACATCCACAAACATCATCAGGGCAAACTTAACCCTCATTCAGCCAAATGCATTTTTCTTGGATATTCATCCCTTCAAAAGGGATACAAATGCTACTCACCTACAACCAAGAAATCCTACATCTCCATGGATGTCACATTCTTTGAAAATCAACGATACTACCCCAAGTCTGATATTCAAGAGGAGAACTTGAGAGAATATCATCTCAAAGAGCTTGAGATAATCCCTGACACAAACACTATATACAAACATCATGCCTGGGCCTACTCTTGACATAAACACAACACCTACCGAACCTAATACACTAGAAGAAGTTCGTGTATATACGAAAAATACGCTCAGCACAAGTCCAAAAGTTGAAACTAGATCCAAATCCTACTAACACTCATACAGGTACGACCTTAAATCATGAGTCTAAATTACCTACAACAGATGATCTAGAGATACCAATTGCTTTAAGGAAAGTCAAATCATGCAGATTGACCGACATTTCATTTCAGAGAATGTGACAAATAGAAATATGGAACTCTAATATATTTCATCTTGACATCAAATAGCTGGCATTCTTACAAAGGAACTCTAATATATTTCATCTTGGGACCAAGTGCATGTTGACATGGATGCGGGTTCGTAATTTTAAAATTAATTACGTGCAGCGGAAGGTTTAGCATAAATAATTTCTCAAATTATTTAATCACACATCTAAGCATGCAATTTTATCTTGTGTAGACATGATCATATATTTAAAATTTTGCAGAAACGTAAACTAATTTACGTATTACCTCGCGTAACTCGAAGGAAGGGACGAGATCCAACCGTAAGCGTCTCTTGGAAGCTCCGCCTCTATTCGCGTCCACGCCGAGTATCTTCGGGATGACTTCGCAAAGCCACGAGTTTCGTGTTCTCGAGAACTACTAGATTCTCCGAGAACATGACAAGAAAAACCAAGAGAGAAGTCGAAAGACTAACCACAAAAGAATGGCCGGAATCAAAATTCTGGCGAAGCAAAAGAAGAGGCTTGCGGCAAACTCTAATTCCGGCAGCACCTTCTTCCGGCCAAGAGATGGCCGAAGCTTCCTTCTCCGGCAGCAGGTTGTGGTCGACAGGGAAAGGGCAGGGGCGGCCGGCTGGTGCTCCTTCTTGGGTCTGGTTGGCACAATGCAAGAAGGGGAGAAGAGAAGGAGAGAAAGAGAGGGAGAGAGCCTATGCCTTCATCTCTTCGATTATTTTTCAAGCCTTGCCTTGGGTCCTTTATATAGTAGCCTCTCAACCATCAAGCCTCTCAAATATGGAATAACTTATTCCATCATGCCAAGTTTGATTTTATATCATGGTTAAAATCATATTTTAATTCATGATAAAAATCAATCAAGTCTCTTCTCTCCTATGGAATAAATTTCCTTATCATGGTAAATCAATCCATGATTGATTTTATAAAATAAACCAATCTATGGTTCATTTTAATTTCCATGAAGAAATAAACCAAACTTGGTTTATTTTATAAATTGATCCAAAAACTTAGTTCTCTCTCTTTGTTGTGGTCGGCCAAGCAAAGAGGATGGAGGCCCTCATTGGCCGGCTCATCCAAGCCACGCCCCAATGAATTAAACTTATTTAATTCATCTATTAAGTCTTCAAAAGACTTAGCCATTTTACGCTTCCGATGCGTCTCTGAAAAATTTAGATTCGACTTATCATTTGGCTCAACCAAACCTAATCTCTCTTGATTGGAAAATCCAATTTTCAACTCGTTTTAAATCCCTCGGATTACTCGTAGTGCGTGTGACTAAATAGGCTTTCGATTTATGTTGGCCGTCTATAATTAATCAATTATAGAACGATCATGAGTGGCACCTAGTAGTACATCATGATCCCCAATTAATCGAAAGATCAACGGTTGACCTCAGAAATAATTCTGAAACCCTTCAGCAGCTATAATGAATCATGCTCATTCCCTTCACCATCTTATACCCACTTAGTACAGGACATGGTCTATGTGTGTCAGTCCCCACTAGGCTGACTACGTCACACCTAGCCCAAGTAACGTTTTCTCGTCCTACGGATTCTAATTACTCTCATGTATTTAAGAGATTCATACTCTGAACATGTCATGCTCTCACCAAAGGCTTCGAGTAACAATCTGACGATAGGCCTCAGGTATACATCTCCTCGCAAGGAGTGATGAATCCTTTGTAGGCTGTTCAAACATCTTCGGGCACTTCGGCTTATACCCAATCATCCTGGGTCCACACCTCCTTGGAGATGCTTGCTTAAGATGTCAAAGTATAAGTCTCCATGACCAAGATGACTTGAACATAGCAAGTCAAAGGAACATCGCACTTAAGCTGCAGTAAGTGTTGGATCGAGAGAACCGATAGAGGGGGGGTGAATATCGGAAATCGTTCGGATTTAGATAGAGAATTTGCACAGCGGAAGATAAAAATCAAAACATGCAAACACAGTAATTTTTACTTGGTTCGGAGCCTAGGTCGACTCCTACTCCAAGGCCCACGGTCGTTGACCGTTTTCTGTGGGCAATTCTATAAGTTCGCAAATCAGTTTACAGTATTGAGTTACAAATATAGCACAGTAAACTTAACAAGTAAAAAAGCTCTTCTTTTACCGACGTCTGATGTAGGTTGTCTTTTTCGGAGCAGCGGGACGTCGTCGGCTTGAGTTGAGAGGTTTCCAGAGCGAGGCGCAAGAGCAGAAGAGCGTAGAAGCGTTGAATCAAGTGTTGCCTTGAGCCTTGGGGTCGAGGGCCCTTTATATAGCCCTGGGGGCGCCCGGGACGTCGGGGGCGCCCCCCCCCCCCCACGTGTCAGTTGATCCGGAAGTTGCTCGGTCAGCTTCTGAACCCTTTACATTCAGGATCAGCTTTGACTGGGGCGCCCGGAGTGCTCGGGGCGCCCGTATTGACCGGGTCAAACTTTCATCTATTGGCTTCGAGGGGAACTGCTTCGGTAGTTGGCGCAGGGGGCGCCCGGGACGCTGGGGGTGCCCGGGAGCAGCGGGGGCGCCCGGGAGCACGGGGGCGCCCCACCCAGCAGCTGTTCGAAACCTTCTTTACTTACATTGTTTTGTATGCACCTTGGGGGCGCCCGGGACACTCCGGGCGCCCTACTCAGCCACTGCCTCACTCCTTTGAGGCTCTCTGAGCTGCAGACACTCGTTCCTTTGGTCCTGCATCCAGGGTTAGTCCAAAACAACATAAAATAATAATGTGTTAGTTTATACAGCCTTAGCTGTCTTGGTTCTGACTTTGGGTCTCCAAAATGGAGCCCTAGGTCGAACCGACGCCTACTGTTCCCTCTCGACGGGGAACGCGTCCTCACTTACTCCTCTCGGGAGAATGTACCTGATGCCAACCGCTCCTTTGGTTGGACTTTTGCCTGGCGGTCCTTTGACAGGTCTTGGATACCGAGCTGTCCTTGGCCCGGTGCATAGCATTCCTTCGCTAGGGCTTCACTCCCAAGCTGTCCTTCGCCTGGCGCCTAGCAGTCCTTTGCTAGGGCTTTTTTACCCTGGCATTCCTTCGCCAGTGCTTAGCAGTCCTTCGCTAGGGCTTTTCACCCTGGCATTCCTTCGCCAGTGCCTAGCAGTCCTTCGCTAGGGCTTTTTACCCTGGCATTCCTTCGCCAGTGCCTAGCATTCCTTCGCTAGGGCTTTTTACCCTGCACACTAGAGTGACATGTTAGATAACAAGTAAGACTTAACTTTTGAACCTTGTTGCCATTATCAAAACACAGGTTTGACTTGGGTGCTTTCTGCACCATCAATCTCCCCCTTTTTGATTTATGGCAACCCTAGTTCAAAAAGTTAAGTTTAATCAAAGCATGTAAAAATATTTTGTTCCCTCCCCCTAGAAGGACTCTCCCCCTAGATTTTTCAAAAATTCGTGGGGTTCTATGAAATTTTTTTTTTACTTAGAGTTATTTTCAACAGAAGGATTTTTGCACTTTTGAAAACTTAGGTTTAGGTACTTTTGAAAACTTAGGTTTAAAGTACTCAAAAGTCTTTGAAAGCTTTAACTTAAGTACTTAGTAAGATTTAAAAACTTAAGTACTTAGTATGATTTGAAAAACTTTAGTAAATTTGAGAAGCTTAAGTACTTAGAAATTTATGAAAAATTACTTAAGTACTTAGTAAGATTTAAAAACTTAAGTACTTAGTAAGATTTGAAAAACTTTAGTAAATTTTTGAGAAGCTTAAGTACTTAGAAATTTTTGAAAAATTTAAGTACTTAGAAAATTTTTGAAAAGCTTAAGTACTTAGAAATTTTTTGAAAAGCTTAAGTAAGAAAATTTTGACGAGCTTGTGCTTTGAAAAAGTTAGTACTTTATTTGAAACTTGATACTTTTTGAATAAAGGATAGAGTTTTTGAAGAAATTTTGAGCTAGAAAATTTTAAACTCTCTCCTTTTCTATCTCTCCCCCTTTGCCATATATAAAAAAAATAGATAAATATAGCAGGAATTAAATTGTAGAACGGAAATAAATTTTATAAAGGAAAATATTTGCATGATTTTGCTGTACTGAACCAATTCATGATAAGACTTAAACCAAATCAGTTAATTTTCTCTTGTAGGGACCTGTCTAACCCAAATTATCTACTTACTAACTGTTATAAATTGTAGTTTTTGCTAGGGTTAGTCAAGTTAAGTGTTTTTGTTCAAATTAGATTTTCTAAACTTGACACTTAACTTGATTGTTGTGTAAGTTGTATTTAGTGCCCCAATTACTGCAGATGTACTGACTTAAAGCATCTTGAATTAAGACAAAGACCTAAGTATCTCAACCCTTTCTAGGTTATCAATCAAAAGTACCCTAAGGTGCTTGTGAGATGCTGACTTCTAAATCTATAGGTGCATACAGTTCTAGGGTTAGGGCCTAGGCTAAGTCCATTTGCAAAAAAAAACCTTAGTTTTGAAAAGGGATAGTTTTGAAATAAAACTAAGTCGGAAAAGATTTTAAAAAAACTGATTTTAAAAACAATAATTTTTCAAAATTCTTTTAGAAACTGATTTTTAAATTAAATAAAGCGAAAAAAAATCAAAAGTAGAGTTAATCTATTCTACAGAGCACAATCCTAACTGCCTTCTTAGTGAGTTGAACTCAGACTCAGGTAAGGGTTTTGTGAATATATCAGCTAAGTTGGATTTTAAGTCTATATGTTTAAGTACTATTTCACCCCTGGCTACATGGTCTCTTACGAAGTGATGTTTAACTTCTATGTGTTTTATTCTGGAATGTTGGATTGGGTTCTTAGTTAGATTAATTGAACTTATATTGTCAATAAATACTTGAGTTTGGGTGTAGTTGAGCTGGAAGTCCTTAAGAGTGTGCATCATCCATAAAAGTTGTGCTACACACTCTCCTAAGGCTACATATTCAGCTTCAGTTGTGGACAGAGCTACACAGTGTTGTTTTCTGCTGCACCAACTTACTAGACTATTTCCTAACAGTTGGCAGCTTCCACTTGTGCTCTTTCTATCTAATCTACAACCAGCATAGTCAGAATCCAATTATCCTGACAAATTGAAGGTTGAGGTTCTAGGATACCAAATCCCTACATTTAGGGTGCCCTTTACATATCTTAGTATTCTTTTTAGGGCTGCTAAGTGAGTTTCTTTAGCACAGGTTTGGTATCTAGCACACATCCCTATAACAAAAAGAATGTCAGGTCTGCTGGCTGTAAGGTACAGTAGACTACCTATCATACTTCTATATAGTTTAAGGTCTACTGGCTTACCATCAGGGTCACTATCTATTTTTACATTAGTGGCCATGGGGGTACTTATGCTTTTAGAGTTATCCATTTTAAATTTCTTTATTAACTCTTTAGCATATTTGGATTGATGGATGTAGTTTCCATCTCTAGTTTGTTTGATTTGTAGTCCTAGGAAAAAGGTAAGCTCACCAACTAAGCTCATTTCAAATTCATTTTCCATTATCTTGACAAATTCTTTTAGGAAGTTTGTGTTGGTGGATCCAAAGATTATGTCATCTACGTAAATTTGGGCAATAAATATATCTTTTCCTAGGGTTTTAATAAATAAGGTTGAGTCAATTTGTCCTTGTTTAAATTCTTTGGAAGTTAAGTAGGTTGATAAACGTTCATACCAAGCCCTAGGTGCTTGTTTTAACCCATATAGTGCTTTAGTTAATTTGTAAACGTGGTTAGGTTTGTCTAAGTCCTCAAACCCAGGGGGTTGTCCTACATAAACTTCTTCTTTAATGAATCCATTTAGGAAGGCTGACTTTACATCCATTTGGTATAGCTTAAATCCTTTGTGGGATGCAAAGGCTAACAACATTCTAATGGACTCAAGTCTAGCTACTGGGGCATATGTTTCATCGTAATCTAATCCCTCTACTTGGCTGAATCCCTTAGCTACTAAGCGGGCTTTATTTCTAACTATTTCACCTTGATCATTTAGCTTATTCCTAAAGACCCACTTAGTGTCAATGATGGATTTGCCTTCAGGTTTTGGCACTAGTTCCCAGACTTGGTTCCTCTCAAATTGGGTTAATTCTTCTTGCATAGCTATGATCCAATCAGGGTCAGGTAGGGCTTCATCTATAGTTTTGGGTTCTATTTTTGATATCATAGCTATTTGACTAAGGTTTCTATAGGAGGATCTAGTCCTGACTCCTAGAG
Source organism: Boesenbergia rotunda (assembly GCA_024364735.1). NCBI lineage: Eukaryota > Viridiplantae > Streptophyta > Magnoliopsida > Zingiberales > Zingiberaceae > Boesenbergia > Boesenbergia rotunda. The sequence continues at coordinate 53,646 of JAGFNQ010004262.1, read as the reverse complement.
TTGGATCACCCATAATTTGATCGGTTGGGTGACTGAGTCTGGGTTTCTTGGTTCTTCTAGAACTTAGTTCAGCCTCAGGTCTGGCTGGTCGGTTTGGTTCACTATTTGATTCGACTCTTTGAGCTGGTTCATTTGTTGGTTCGATAATTGGTTCAGTTAACTCATTAATTGGTTCAATAGTTAGTTCGTTTAAGGGTTCAATTAAAGGTTCACTAGTTTGTTCATTATTTTCTTGATCAGAATTTGATGAAGTTAGGTCTGGATTATCAGATGTTGAGTTGACTTCTTCATCAAATATTAAGTTTGTTGTTTCTTCAATTTTCTTAGTTTGTTTGTTGTAAACTCTATAGGCTCTACTTGTGGTTGAGTATCCTAGGAAGATACCTGGGTTAATTTGGACTGAAATTTCCCTAAGTAGTCTTTGGTGTTTAGGATATGGACTTTGCATCCAAAGACCCTTAGGTAGTGTAGATTTGGGAGCCTATGGTAGTACAGTTCATAGGGTGTTTTGTTGTGTCGCTTGTTAATCAGAACCCTATTTTGGATGTAACAAGCCGTACTAATCGCTTCTGCCCAATATTGGTTTGCTAAGTTAAATTCATTGAGCATAGCCCTAGCGGCTTCCTGTAAAGTTCTATTTCTTCTTTCGACTATGCCATTTTGTTGGGGGGTTCTAGGACATGAAAATTCATGTAAATACCCATTGACCTTACAAAATTCCTCGAACCGTTGATTTTCAAATTCTCCCCCGTGGTCACTCCTAAGTCTTTTAATTTTAGTATCGTTTTGATTTTCAATTAATTTACAGAAATCATTAAATAGGTTTAGGGTTTCATCTTTGGTTTTTAGAAACCTAACCCAAATGAACCTAGAATAATCATCAACTATTACTAAGCAGTATCGATTCCCGCTTAGTGACTTGGCTCCATGTGAATCAAATAGGTCAAGGTGCAGGAGCTCAAGTGTGGTTTGAGTTAGGTCAGATTAGATTACTTTGTGATTAGATTTGGTTTGTTTACCTTGATTACATGATTTACATATTAGGTTTTCATTGTTTTTAATTTTGGGGATTTCTTTGATTAGGCCAAGTTGGGTGACTTTTGAGATAGTCCTCAGATTAGTGTGACCTAGTCTCCTATGCCAGAGGTTCGATTGTTCTAATTGAGTTAACATATATTTGGGTACTGAGGGAAGGTTTATAGTGTATACATTATTTTTCCTAGTGCCCTTAAGTATGATTTCTGAGTCTTGTACATTTCTAATCAGACAGTTAGAATTGTTGAAGGTGACTATATAACCAGAATCACATAACTGACTTATGCTAACCAAGTTAAATTTGAAGTTTTCAACCAAAAGAACTTTCTTAATAATAAAGTCAGATTTAAGCTCAATATTACCTGACCCAATTACCTTGAGTGTAGCATTGTTACCAAATGCTACTGAGCCTAGGTTCTTGAACTTGAGTTTGGTGAACTTCAATTTATCTCCAGTCATGTGTCTGGAGCAACCGCTATCCAACATCCATTGGTCCAAATCTTTATGTTCCTACACATAAAGAGTTTTATTGATTTGTATCCAATTAGAGTCAGGAATAGCTTAAATTGAGTTTCACTGCCTAGTCTGTCTCACCCAAATCTAAGGTTTTCAACCACGTTAGCCTTATAGGTTTTGTGAGACAGGTTTTGATAAGTAAAATTTAATTTGAAAAATTATTATTTATTTTGAAAACCTTAAATTAATTTTTGAAAATAGTTAAATTTATTTTGAAAGAAAATGTTTGAATCTATACTTAACTGAAAATTATGTTAGATTTGAATTTGACAAAAAGTAATTTGAATTTGAAATTCAAAAATTGGCTTCCAGGTCTTGGCGAGGCACTAGGCCTTCTTTGGCCGTAGCCTTATTGGATCATCAACCCTTTCCTTGACAAAGCCATTTAATGGAATTTCATTTTTAAAATTAATCTTTGAAAAAGTTCTGGTCTAACTAGTTTGGGTTTTGGATCGGTAGCTTCGGCTAGTTTCACAAGTCTAAAGAGACCAAGTAAACTTGATCTTATTAGAATTGGTTTCCCTAACGTACTATCATCTCACCTCCACCCAATACTATGTTGTCAAGTTTCAGTTAAGTTTGTTTAGTCCTTAAACTAACCTAAGTCTAAGCATTGTAAATTGTAGAAATTTAAATAAACAATCAATCAAGCAGATTACAAGAATTAAATTTTATTTAACAATAAATATAGTTTTCAATTTGGCTCCCCCTGGACTATAGCCACGATAATGATTAGGCAAGATGTGAATCTTGTCCTTGGGGATCCAATACTGATTTGATCCAGTTGGTTTGTTCAGGTACAGTTTAGGTACCCATGCCTGAACTTTACTTCTGGACTGATTCAGTACAGCAATGTAAGATCTTTGTCGGGATTTGGTTCTATAGCCAAGTCCTGATCGATTTAGAACGGACTTCTGTTTTCCAAGAATCATGTCAAGACCCTTGGAACCAGAAGTGAATCGTTCTAAAGCTAATCTAAGATCCTTAACCTGAGTTTTCAGGGAGGAGTTCTCTTTCTCAAGTTTTTCAACTTGAGTAGGAGTTCCTTCTTGAACCTTCTCGGTTAAGGGTTTAGAATCAGCTCCCTCTTTTAGGAGCTTTACTTCCTGTCGGAGGGATTCGATTCGGAGTTTGGCTTTCGCCAAGTCTCGAGAAAGATATGAAATAAGTTCATTTAACTGACTTCTATTGAAACCACTTACCTTGATTTCGCCGTGGCCGTCCTCTGAAAAGGTTAGTCTGCCGTCGTCCTGTTCTCATTCTGACTCGGTCTCGACTTCTTCTGAGGCGGTCAGAGCTAGTAGGTTTGACTGGGGTGCTTCTTTTTCTTCTTCTGAGGAAGATTCGTCCCAGGTTGCTTGGAGTGCTTTCTTTCTTCTTGACTTTTTGGTCTTCTTTAGGTTTGGACACTCTGTCTTGTAGTGGCCCTTCTTCTTGCACTCGTAGTAAGTCACGTTAGGCTTGTTTTTGTCATTTGTGGGTTCAGCTGGTTCGTCCTTTCTTCGGTTGACCTTCCTTCTGTTGGTTTGGTTCTTCAATTCTTTATAGTAGCTTCGGGCCAATCGGACCAGCTTAGGTCGATCTCCTTCTTCGTCTTCTGAGTCTGAGTCTGAGTTAGACTCGGGTTCAGGTTGAAGTTTCTTCTTTGTTGACTTTCCAGTTTTTCCTGCAACAAAGGCAATACCTTTCTCGGCCACATTGCAGTTAGTCTGTTCATGAAGTTCTAATTCGGAAAATATTTCATCTAGTTTAATTTTTGAGAGATCCCTGGAAACCTTGTATGCATCTACCATAGATGCCCACAAGGTGTTTCTAGGGAAAGCATTTAGAGCATACCTTATTAGGTCACGGTTTTCGACCTTGTGACCTATAGTGTGAAGACCGTTCATTAATTCTTGGATTCGTGCGTGAAGCTGGGCTGCTGTTTCGTTGTCGGCCATCTTGATGGTATACAATTTGTTCAGGAGCAGATCTCTCTTACTGATCCGAGTGTCTGATGTTCCTTCGTGCAGCTCGATCAATTTTGCCCACAGCTCCTTAGCACTGTTGAAGGGGCCCACCCGGTTCAGCTCCTCTTTTGTTAAGCCACATTGAAGGGTCTGAGTCGCCTTTGCATCTGCTTCGATTCTTCGTTTCAGAGCGGTGTCCCACTCTGTGTAGCTTTGAGGAACTCCTTCAGCATTTGTGGGAATCTCCAGTCCGGACTGGATGATAATCCACATGTCCGCCTGAGTTTTCAGGTGGACTTCCATTCGACTTTTCCAGTAGGAAAAGTCTTCTCCACTGAAAAGTGGAGGTCTGGCGGTGCTGAATTCTTCTTGCATGGCCATTTAATCTTAAAAAAAAAAATAACTAACAAGAAAAAATTTCCCAAGACTTGGTCTTGGATTAGTAGTGCGGGATAAGGAAAATAAAATATCGAGGGGTGTTGCACCAACCTCGATTAACGAAAGAAATTCGAATGAAAAATTTAGAAGAAATTTAAACGAGAAAAAGAAGAAAAAAATCCGAAAAATATTAAAACTAGTGGTTGCACCAAATTTGAACTTCCCTGCTCTGATACCACTTGTTGGATCGAGAGAACCGATAGAGGGGGAGTGAATATCGGAAATCGTTCGGATTTAGATAGAGAATTTGCACAGCGAAAGATAAAAAACAAAACACGCAAACACAGTGATTTTTACTTGGTTCGGAGCCTAGGTCGACTCCTACTCCAAGGCCCACGATCGTTGACCGTTTTCTGCGGGCAATTCTATAAGTTCGCAAATCAGTTTACAGTATTGAGTTACAAATATAGCACAGCAAACTTAACAAGTAAAAAAGCTCTTCTTTTACCGACGTCTGATGTAGGTTGTCTTTTTCGGAGCAGCGGGATGTCGTCGGCTCGAGTTGAGAGGTTTCCGGAGCGAGGTGCAAGAGCAAAAGAGCGTAGAAGCGTTGAATCAAGTGTTGCCTTGAGCCTTGGGGTCGAGGGCCCTTTATATAGCCCTGGGGGCGCCCGGGACGTCGGGGCGCCCCCCCCCACGTGTCAGTTGATCCGGAAGTTGCTCGGTCAGTTCTGATCCCTTTACATTCGGGATCAGCTTTGACCAGGGGCGCCCGGAGCGCTCGGGGCCGCCCGTATTGACCGGGTCAACTTTCATCTGTTGGCTTCGAGGGAGCTGCTTTGGTAGGTTGGCGCAGGGGGCGCCCGGGACGCTGGGGCGCTTCGAGGCAGCGGGGGCGCCCCGCCAGCAGCTGTTCGAGCCTTCCTTACTTACATTGTTTTGTATGCACCTTGGGGCGCCCGGGACACTCCGGGTGCCCTACTCAGCCACTGCCTCACTCCTTTGAGGCTCTCTGAGCTGCAGACACTCGTTCCTTTGGTCCTGCATCCAGGGTTAGTCCAAACAACATAAATAATAATGTGTTAGTTTATACAGCCTTAGCTGTCTTGGTTCTGAACTTTGGGTCTCCAAAATGGAGCCCTAGGTCGAACCGACGCCTACTGTTCCTCTCGACGGGAACGCGTCCTCACCTACTCCTCTCGGGAGAATGTACCTGATGCCAACCGCTCCATTGGTTGGACTTTTGCCTGGCGTCCTTGACAGGTTTGGATACCGAGCTGTCCTTCGCCCGGGCCTAGCATTCCTTCGCTAGGGCTTCACTCCCAAGCTGTCCTTCGCCTGGCGCCTAGCAGTCCTTGCTAGGGGCTTTTCACCCTGGCATTCCTTCGCCAGTGCCTAGCAGTCCTTCACTAGGGCTTTTCACCCTGTCATTCCTTCGCCAGTGCCTAGCAGTCCATCGCTAGGGCTTTTTACCCTGGCATTCCTTCGCCAGTGCCTAGCAGTCCTTCGCTAGGGCTTTTACCCTGCACACTAGAGTGACATGTTAGATAACAAGTAAGACTTAACTTTTGAACCCTGTTGCCATNGCTAGAGAGGGGGGGTGAATATAGCCAATCACTTTTCTTTGAAACTTAACAAGTTTCCTACACTCAACTTATCAGTAGCACAGCGGAAGAAACAAAAGGAAATGAAGCAGTGCAGTAAACGAAAACAGAAACCAAAAACAAACAACCACAATTAGCAAGATCGCTAACAAAGAGGGTTTACAAGGTTCGGGGATAACTTGCCCCTACTCCTTGGCGTGCCCTTAAGTTGGGCAATCCCTTGATCGTCGGCAGATCAAGCCCCGGTTATCACCGGATAGAAAGCAACCTCCTTCTCGGTGGAGAAACCTCTCCACAGTGTTTCAATCACAGATAAAGTTTAAGCACAAAGAAACAGCTAGAAGGATCTTACTCAAACACTTAGGAAGGACAAGAACACATCAAGCTTCCCTGAGCTCCACCCAGTGGCGATCTCACGCAAGAACCCTTCTTCGTGTCTTCCCACTGTCGGACTCCAAGCTCCTTGTTCTCTCCTTCAAGCGCTCAAGTAATGAATGATTGCTTCTCGAAATCAGTAGCTTGCTCAAAGTAATGAAGCTTCAAGAACATAGCAAGCTTGTCAATGGAGAACTCAAGGCGCAGCAAGAAGATTAGTTCCAGAACTCTGCTTCCACGAAGCTAACTTCTGCGCTTTTGATTCTCCACACAGCACCAGGTGACAACATCCTCCGTAGCCTCCAGCTACCACACTGCCAACGCCAGCTACCACTGAGCCCTCTCTGGTCTTCCTGAGATGCCCTCAGCCAAGCCCCAGTCTCGGCTCCAGTCTGCAGCTCGGCCGTTGCAACCTGAAATGGAGAATCGGACAAACCTGCTCCAAGGAAAGCCTCCATTGACCTCTCCTTGAGTGTTTGAATCCTCCCCTGTCACCTGCAGCTTAATTAGAGTGTTAGAACAGCGTATCATACAGTAAATTAAATATCAGATGTAAGTGGCAGCAAATCGGATATGGTCAGACGCGATCAGAGCGTCTGACAGTGCAATTTGAATTAAAGTGATCGGTCACCGGACCGATCCAGGGCGTGTGGGTCGGTCACCAGACCGATCCACTGCTTCGCTGGGATTTCCAGCTCTCGCGGCTATACACACCTGATCGGTCACCGGACCGATCAGAGTGAAGCTTGATCGGTCACCAGACCGATCAGAGTGAAGCCTGATCGGTCACCCAGACCGATCAGGACAGATGAACAGTGATTTTTTAATCAGATCCAAAGTCCCTGATCGGTCACCGGACCGATCCAGGACTTGATCAGCAAGGGAACTCACTCACCGTCCGCTCCCTGATCGGTCACCAGACCGATCAGTAGCAAGGCAGTGAGGAAGGAGCCTGCTCCCTGATCGGTCACCGGTCCGATCAGGAGCCACACAGTAGGTTCCCAACCTCACTGTGTGCTCCCTGATCGGTCACCAGTCCGATCAGACATCGCTGGATCGGTCACCAGACCGATCCACGAAGGAGCAGCGTGCCAATGTCCCTGATCGGTCACCAGACCGATCCAGGGACTCAAACCTAGCCCTCCAAGCTAGGAATTCATCCACCTTAGCCCTCCAAGCTAAGGATTTTTCCATCTAACCCTCCAAGTTGGGAATTTGCACCTAACCCTCCAAGTTATGACTTTTCACCTAGCCCTCCAAGCTAGGACTTTTCACCCAACCGTTCCGAGTTAGAACATCATCCAACCTAGCCCTCCAAGCTAGGCACCTGACCCTCCAAGCCAGGACTTTTGCACCTAATTCTCCAGGATGGGAATTTGCACCTAACCCTCCAAGTTAGGACTTTTCACCTAGCCCTCCAAGCTAGGACTTTTCACCCAACTTTTCACCTAGCCCTCCAGGATGGGAGTTGTATCTATTGATGACAAACTTCGAGAGACACGTATAAGATGGTATGTGTTCGTATCAGAAGTTCCAGATCGAAACATATTTTGATATTGGCACAAAGAGTTCAAAGTTAAGTATTGTTTATGATCTAATATGTTTCATTGAGTGTGCAAGAAAGTCTTAGTGTAACTAGACACGAAGTTCTGATCTGCAAGGTTGGACATGAAGTCTTGGCCGAGGCATGGGCATCAAAGACCTAGTGAGTAAAGCTGGGCATGAATACCTGACCGAAAGTTAGACACCGAAGACCTGTTAGTAAAGTTGGGCATGAAGACCTGACCGAGGGTTGGGCACGAAGGCCTAGTTCAGAAGACTGGGCACAAAGACCTGGTTCAAAAGACTGGGCACGAAGACCTGACCGGAGGTTGGACATCGAAGTCCTGGTCGGGGACTGGGCAAAAGACTTAGCCAAGCGAGGACAACAAACAGGAGTCGAGATGGGTCGAGGTATAGATGACACGAGTTCCGGAGTCATTGGAGGCTGAGCAAAAGTCTAACCGGAGGTGTCGGTTGGCTAACAGGTAACTTCTCCAGAGTGGAGTAGGTGAGGACACGTTTCCCAAAAGAGGGAACAGTAGGCATCGGTATGACCTAAGTTTCAATCGAAACCTGAAAGTCAGGATCGGACAACACTAGCTGTCATTGCATGTATTTTCTTTTGCATATTATCTGTTATACTAACCCTGTGTTGCAGGTAACCGAAAAGGCGACTAGCGACACTCAGGCACCCGAGAGAGACTCGGGTGCCCCAGAACACAGGCACCTGAGAGGGACTCGGGTGCCTGTTTTCATGTGACTCAGCCAAGGCTCGACTTAGTTGGCGCACGTACATTGAGTGGAGGCTAAACGTCAACAACACAGGCGCTCGAGAGTAGTTAGGCATCCGAATGCGGCTAAGCCTTAGACCAAGCAGGGATAAGGCAGCGGCCGGATCACAGTAACACGGGCGCCCATGAGGCCTATATGGTCACCCATGTGACCCCATATAAGAGTTCTTCCACCAGAGACTCAGAACAATGCTTTCATAACTGGTGCTCATCTGCGTGTTGCGTAAACAATCTTCCTACGATGACAAAATGTGGCTTTCACAACAACATGTTGTTCCCTTCATTCTATTTGAAGTTGTCGGTATTTGTTGTGTTATTCTTGTTCTTAACATTCATATTCTTATTTCTCCTACTCATTTCACAGATTGATAGTGATTGCTCAAAGTAAACGGTCGGCTTGGCCTCACGGTATCCCAAGGTTCGCACCCCATTAGGAGGAAAACTTCCGGCAAATACGCCGTAGCTAGGGATCAATATAATATGATATAGAGCTCAATGATATAAATGTCATCTTAATCAGCTAAGACTTGATTATTATGATTTATTTGGTGTGTTATGTGGGATCGGTTTGAATCGAAAGAGAGAGGGTGAATATCGATCGTCAATTTTTCGAAAAAACTTAGAGTAGTTTGCGCAGCGGAAAAGCAAAACAACGCTAACACGTTTATTTTTTACTTGGTTCGGAGTCGCAGTCAGCTCCTACTCCAAGGCCCACAGTCCTTGACCGATTACGACAGGCAATTCAATATTGCATAAAATTATTACAATCTAAAGTTCGAATATAGAATTAAAAATACACCACTTAACAAAAATTACACCGACGACCGGAAGATTAGAATGTCGGAGTCGCGGGTCGTCGTTGATGCTTGAGTCTTGAGCACGGAGCGTTTAGAGCAGAGCACTTGAAAGAATGCGTAGAAGAAAGTTGTGTTTAAAGTCAAGGGGGTGAACCCCTTTATATAGTGGTCGCTGGGGCGTTTGTGTTGAAGGGGGCGCCCGACACGTGGCCCATTCTGCGCGAAACTCAATCCGCAAACTTGGCCAGCACTTATCCCTTCAACTAGGGCGCCTGTATGAACACATGCGCCTCACTTGCTTATGTGGCAACTTGCTTCGATTGAGCCTAGAATCATCCCTGTCTGGGGCGCCTGTCTCAACACAGGTGCCTGGTCAAACAGGCGCCTGGGAGCAGAAAACTTTATCCCTTTGTTCCTGCAACCAGGGTTAGTTCCAAATCACAAATAATATATAAATGATATAAATTTAAGCATGATTAACAACCTGAGCTGTCTTCGTTCTGACTTTGGGCTTCCCAAATGGAACCCTAGGTCGAACCGACGCCTAATGTTTCCTCCTACGGGAAACGCGTCCTCACCTACTTCTCTCAGGAGAGTTTACCTATTTGCCAACCGGCTCCAACGGTTGGACTTTTGCCCAATCCCCCGGATCAGGTCTTTGTGCCCAGTTCGCGACCAGGACTTATTGCCTAGCTTCACTCACCAAGTCTTCGGTGCCCAGTCCACAACCAGGACTTATTGTCCAACCTTATGTCAGGACTTAGGTGCCCATGCCAGCCTGCGGCCAGGACTTAGTGCCCAATTCTTAGAATCAGGACTTCGTGCCTAGTGTACTTAGGACTTTTCCTGCACACTCGAGTAGCATTGTTAGTTCACAATAAAACCTTAACTTATGAACTCTTTGCCATTATCAAAACACAGGTTTGACTTTGGTGCTTCCGACACCAACAATCTCTCCCTTTATGATTTATGGCAACACGATTCAAAAAGTTAAGTTAACAAGCATTTAAAGCGCATGTCTAACAAGAAAAAAAAAACCAATCACTTTTTACAAAACTATTGAGCTCCCCCTGAAATATAACTTCACCCCCTGAAATTTTTAATGAGATGTAGTTTTTCAAAAAATGTCTAAGTGTTAACATTTGACTGAGTGTTTTTCAAACCAAAGCAAAGTATTTGCAAAAGAAAATTTTTGCACTTAGACAATTTTTAAAAAAGGTTTGAAGCCCAAATTTTACTTAGAAAAATTTTCACCAAAAAAACTTTGCAACACAAAATCCACTTAAAACAAATTGTTGTGCAAACTTTTTACTTAGCAAAATTTCTGTTAAGCCAATTTTTGCAAACAATTTTTAATTAGAAAATTTTCACAAAATTTTGCTTAAAAAGTTTCAACTTTTGCACAACAGATTTTGCACACTTGGAAAAAATTTACTTAAAGACCATTTGGTGTACTTTGAAGAATTTGCTTGAGAACAGTTTGTGCATTCGTAAAACACTTTGTGTACTTTGAAAAAATTTGCTTAAAACATTTTGTGCACTTTAAAAAACAGTTAGTGCATTTTGAAAAATTTTTACTTGGAAAAAACTTTTTAAGAAATTTTTCTTTGTTCACTAATAAAAACTTTTACTTAGAAAAACTTGTCTAAAGAAAAATGCACTAAGAAATTCTGAAAAAAATGCACTTAAAGGTTCAACTTTATTTTTTGAAAGAAAAAAATTTTAAAATTTGAAAATTAAAAATTTTCTCTCTTTTCTCCTCTCTCCACCTTTGCCATATATAAAAAAAATAGAAAACTAATTGCAAATTACTTTTAAATCAGAGTTAGTAAGAAAAATTTTCAGTTTGTATTGAACTAACTCTAGTGAACTCAAGCAACAAAAAAGACCAAATCAATTTAACCGATCTTGTTCGAGTCATGTCTAACCTAGTTAGCTACTTACAAACTGTTACATAATAGCAGCTTTCACTAGAGTTAATCAAGTTAAGTGATCTGATCAAGTTAGATTTTCTAAGCTTGAACACTTAACTTGATTGCCCCAATTACTGTAGATACACTGACTTAAAGCATCTTGAATTAAGGCATAGACCTAAGTATCTTAACCTAGTCTAGGTTATCAATCAAAATACCCTAAGGTGCTTGTGAGATGATGACTGCTAGATCTATAGGTGCATGCAATTCTAAGACCTAGGCTAAGTCCATTTGCGTAAAAACTCTAGTTTTGAAGGGGGTAAGTTTTTGAAAAATTCTAAGTCGGAAAATCGTTTCAAATTTCAAGATTTAGTAAAAGAAATGATTTTTAAAATAATTAAAGGCTTATTTTCGAAAAATATGAATAAAAAAAGATTAAAAAAAATTTAGAACAGTTATATTCTACTAAGCACAACCCTAACTTATGATTCAAATATGAAGCAGGTAATTCAGTAGATAAATGATTAGCCAAAATATGAAGCAGATAAATAGCCAAATATAAAATAAATAAGTGAAAGTCAACCGGTCAACACCAGAATCAAGCCAAGTCAACACCAAGTCAACCCTACCAAGTAGGGAAAGTCAAACAGTCAGAAATATGGTCAAATAAAGAAAAACACCACTCATGTCTAGGAGGATGGGCCAGGGGGCCAGAATGGACCGGGGTTCCACGACCGGAACATGGACATCATCTCTTCATGTCGGGCCTGGTTCGCTTCGCGTTCGACCTGTAGTGCATCCATATACTCGACTTGGTGAGCCTCTACCTCCTCTCGGAGACTGTGGACCTCCGTTTGGAGACCGTGGACATCCGTCTCAATCCGTGCTAAGCGTTGGTCCGTCGTCAGTGGTGGAGGCTCTCGTAACTGCTCCTCGATCTCGGCTGTGAGCTCGGCTATGTCGACCTCTACCTTCTCGTCCAAGTCAACCTGGTGTCGAGCCCTCTGTCGTATCCACGATAACACCCCGGTGGCCGAGATATCTATGCCCGCTAAAGAAAATTTCCTAGCCCCTAGCTCATCGAATTCGGTCATCGGGATAACCTCCCCAGCAGTGATGTCGCGACCATGGTGATGTAGGAGGGAAGTGATAATGTGACAGTAGGGCGTGCGCACTCGGGAATGGGTGGATATACTCGACGCGTAAATGATCGTCTGGAACATGTGAAGACCAATGTTTATGTCCAGATGGTGGATCATCGCATAGAGGAGGAAGATGTGGAAAGGCCGCATGGTCGCGACATCCCGAGTGGTCAATAGAAGAATGCAGCGGGCCATAACTCTATAGAGAGCGTAGTCCTGGATGCGGAGATCGACAGACTAAAATCTCTGTACCGTCGGGTCTTGCGTATCTCTGAAAAATAGGAGTAGAGAGTGTCCAGGGTGATATGCGAATAGGGGGCATCGAAGGGTAAGTCTGTAGGAGGATAACAACAAAAAGTGGACTGAGAGGGTCGTAGTCCAAGAAACCTGTTAAACAGAGTGGGTGTGATAGTAAGTGGGATGCCCTGTACAGTGGTAGTGTAACACAGGTCAACAAGTTTGACCAAGTCATTATAGAATTTAGTGCATAGGGTTGTGTTGATAGAATGGGTACAATAAACAAGTTGGTCAAGTTGATAAAAGGTAATTGCATCTATAGCGGTAGGGCGAGATTGAACAAAGAAACTTTTATTTAAGAAGCTGGTCTTAATTGGTTTATAGGTGGTCTGTACGAATTTATTAAACAAGGCCAAGGTCGGGAACCTAGGGTTTGGGCTAGGCTCGGCCCCTGGGATAGTTTGCGTAACTCGACGTTTTCTAAACAGGTAGGAAAAAAATTATGCATTTATTAAAAGAAATAAAGAAAAATTAACTAGAAATGCATAATTAGATCATACCGGGGCAGCATTGTGAAAGTAGGGTGATTGAGGGCAAGTGAAGAGCTTTCGGGCGCCTTAGAAGGAAGAGGAATAGAAGGGGAGTTTGTTTGGTGTGGCAAATGAGCTTAGGGTGAAGGCTTTATATAAGGTTTCATGGGCGCCCGTGAGGGCTCTAGGGCGCCCGTGACAGCTGAGGCGCCCGAGAGCTTCTCGGGCGCCTGAGTCAGTGTAGTTAGACCCTTTTGGCAGGTTTGACTGCCTTGAAGTACGAAAAAGACTGGGGCGCCTGTAAGGTCTCGGGCGCCCGTGTTAACCAAGTTTGACCGTTGATTAGGTTTGACCATTGACCAGATTTAACTATTGACCAGATTTGACCAATCAATAATTAAGTCAATCAAGTCCTAGATCTTAGAATTATGTTCAAGACTTTAGTTTGATGAGTTAATTTTGAAAAAAAATGAAGTAACTTTAATTTTTGAAAAATTGGTGAGAAAAAAATGTAGAGTTAATTTTTTTTTAAAATGAATTATTTTTAGAAAATATGTTGGATTAATTGAGAAAAAAATTTTGAATTACTTTTGAAAAAAATTGAATTAAAAAAATTTGACATACATTATTGGGTCTTAGACATCTCACCCAGTTCTATGTTACAAAATAGGTTTCTTTATCTCTTTTGTGAGATGTATTATTTTTATCTTTGAATTAATGTTAAATCTAAGATTTAGTTAAAACTTGTGTTAGATTCAAATTTATCAAATAGTAAATTGAATTTGAGTTTTGATAATCGGCTTTCAGGCTTGGCGAGGCATTGAGGCATTCTTTGGCTGTAGCCTTATTGGAGCAACAACCCTTTCTTTGACAAAGTCTTTTATCAAAAGTTCATTTTCAAATTACTTTTTGAAAAATTTTGGTCTAACTAGTTTAGGTTTTGGATTGGTAGCTTCGGCTAGTTACACCCAACTAAACAGACCATATAGGATACACCTTATCTTACATGACCTTATTAGCAGGGCTTCCCTAACGTACTATCATCTCACCTCCACCTAATACTAGGTTGTTCAAGTTTTAAGTAATTCTTTTGTCATTAAACTAACCAATCCTAATTCTTAAGCATAATAAAAAAATAAACATGCAACACACAATTAAAGCAAACAATTATCTAAGTAAAGTCAGAATTGGAGTAATACTCCAAATTTTCGAAATCAGCAAGATTGTGAATTAAATTTTCTAGCATATTAACTTTACGTTTCAGTGCTTCATTTTCCTGTTCTAATTTTCTGAAATTTGTCTTAACTAATTTATATGATTCAATCACGTTATTTGAGGCAAACACTGGATTTTCAAATAATGTGAATTTACCTTTGTCGATTGTTTGTCCAGTACACTTGAGGGTTCCATTTGTTGTAGGTGGGCGAAGGTCGATTCTTGCGAGTGGGGCACTGATTCTTGTAATGTCCTATTTCGCTGCACTTAAAATATATTATATGATTTTTAAATTTTGAATTTATCATGTTACCGTTTGATTCCTCATTTGGAATCTCCGCCTTGATTTTAGCCGTCTTTCTTTTACTTGTTGTTTTCTCAGCTTCTTGTAGTAGTCACTAGCCCACTGGACCAGTTTGGGATGATCCTCTTCATCGTCGTCTGATTCTGAGTCTGAGTCAGACTTAGGTACTGGTTGAGGCTTCTTTTTCTGAGTTCTTCCTTGAGTTTTCCCTGCAATAGAAATTATACCTTCCTCGACCATTGCAGTATTAGTTTGCTCATTTAATTTTAATTCTGAAAAAGATTCAAAATTATTTACCAATTTTGTCTCGGCAGACTCGTCTTCTGGTTCGATTTCGAAGTCGGGTACGGATTCTATCTCATCAGAGTCATCTTCTGATCCGAAGTCGATTTCGAAGTCGGGTACTGAGTCCGTCTCAGCTACTTGTGCTTGAGCCTAGAGTGCAACATAGCTTACCTGATCTTCTTCTGCATCTCAGTTTCCTTAATGTAGGTTGATTAACCTTTGCCAAATTTCTTTAGCACATGCGAAGGGTTCGACTAGTCTGGGTTGTTCATTGGTTAGGTCACACTGAAGGATTGCAGTCGCCCTAGCATCTGTCTCAATCCTGTTGAGCGTTGGTTCATCCAGTTTGTCCCACACAATTAATAATCCATTTTCTGCGGGAAAAGAGAATCTCGTTTGGATTATCATCCATATTTTCATATGGGTCTTCAGATGAGCTTCCATTTGACTTCTCTAACAACTGAAATTTTCGTCAGAGAAAAGCGGTGGACAAGCACTGTTCCACTCTTGATTGACCATTTGAATTTTTAAACTGAAAAAGGACAAAAAACTTATTCCAAGACTAAGTCTTGGATTAGTAGTGCGGGAGAAAAAAATAGTTGAAAAAAATCGAGTGGTGTTGCACCAAGCTCGATTAACGAGAAAAATACGAGTGAAAAAAAATATTTAAGATTTAAAAAATCTGAAAAAAATGCTCAATTGGTGGTTGCACCAAGTTTGAGCCACCCGCTCTGATACCACATGTGGGATCGGTTTAAATCGATAGAGGGGGTGAATATCGATCGTCAATTTTTCAGAAAAACATAGAATAGTTTACGCAGCGGAAAAGTAAAACAACACTAACACGTTTGTTTTTACTTGATTCGGAGTCGCAGACGGCTCCTACTCCAAGGCCCACGGTCCTTGACCGTTTACGACGGGCAATTTTATATTGTGTAAAATTATTACAATCTAAAGTTCGAATATAGAATTAAAAATACAGCACTTAACAAAAATTATACTGACGACAGGAAGATTAGAATGTCGGAGCCGCGGGTCGTCGTTGGCGCTTGAGTCTTGAGCACGGAGCGTTTGGAGCATAGCGTTTGAAAGAATGCGTAGAAGAAAGTTGTGTTTGAAGCAAGGAGATGAACCCCTTTATATAGTGGTCGCTGGGGCGCCTATGTTGAAGGGG
Organism: Boesenbergia rotunda; assembly: GCA_024364735.1. NCBI lineage: Eukaryota > Viridiplantae > Streptophyta > Magnoliopsida > Zingiberales > Zingiberaceae > Boesenbergia > Boesenbergia rotunda. Next base: position 37,859 of record JAGFNQ010004262.1, on the reverse strand, counting down.
GCGCCTAACACGTGGCCAATTCTGCGCGAAACTCAATCCGCAAACTTGGTCAGCGCTTATCCCTTCAACTGGGGCGCCTGTATGAACACAGGCGCTTCACTTGCTTATGTGGCAGCTTGCTTCGATTGAGCTTGGAATCAACCTTGTCTGGGGCGCCTGTCTCACCACATGTGCCTGGTCAAACAAGCGCCTGATACCAATAAGGCACCTGGGAGCAGAAAACTTTATCCCTTCATTCCTGCAACCAGAGTTAGTTACAAAACACAAATAACATATAAATGATATGAATTTAAGCATGATTAACAGTCTGAGCTATCTTGGTTCTGACTTTGGGCTTCCCAAATGGAACCCTAGGTCGAACCGACGCCTAATGTTCCCTCCTACGGGGAACGCATCCTCACCTACTCCTCTCAGGAGAGTTTACCTGTTTGCCAACCGGCTCCTCCGGTTGGACTTTTGCCCAATCCCTCGGATCAGGTCTTCGTGCCCAGTCCGCGACCAGGACTTATTGTCCAGCTTCACTCACCAGGTCTTTGATGCCTAGTCCATGACCAAGACCAACCTTATGTCAAGACTTAGGTGTCTAACTCGCGGCCAAGACTTAGTGCCCAATTCTTAGAACCAGGACTTCGTGTCTAGTGTACCTTGGATTTTTCCTACATACTCGAGTAGCATTGTTAGTTCACAATAAAATCTTAACTTCTGAACTCTTTATCATTATCAAAATACAAGTTTGACTTTGGTACTTCTAGCACCAACATGTTATACCTCATCTCATGCGATAATAGTATAACGATCATACTCTTGTTTACTTGGATGTAAAATTTGACCGTGGGATGATCAAATCTTGGATTTTTTTTAGTCTTAAAAAGTATTTAAAATAAAAAAAGAAATGAACTTTGCTGTTAATTTTTGATACTTCTAAATTTATTAAAAAATTATAAAGGTGGATACCAGCAAGGATCCTCTGGTCCCAAAATTCCTGATCTATTCCTGATCTACACTAAAATTACGGTCGGATCGTGATTACGATCCGGTCGCAATTTGTTTCGATCCCCTCTAGGGTTTACCGTGCCCCTCAGGTTATAGTTTGGGTTCGGGCGGGTGGCCTCCGGCCACCCGACAGCCTAAACCCTAAATCTAAAACCCTAAACCCTAAATCCGGATTTAGGGATTAGGCCGTCAGGGTGGCCTCCAGCCATCCGTCCGAACCCAAACTATAACCTGAGGGGCACGGTGAACCCTAGAGGGGATCGAAACAAATTGCGGCCGGATCGCAATCACGATCCGACCGCAATTTTAGTGTGGATCAAGGATGGACCAGGAATTTTGGGACCAGAGGATGTGGATACAATGTCAAAGAGTTTTGAGATAAATGAAGTTCGTAATAGGTGATTCCTTAGTCTTCAATATTTTTGTTAATTTTTTTTTAAAAAATTAATTTATAAGGTTGGGAATGTTGGACGATCAGATCGTCTCTATAATAATTTCCTATAGGCCATTAGGAAAAATTAGAAAGCACTCATGATGGATGGTCCAGAAGCTCAACGTCTTAGGATTCGTGTCTTATTTGGAAAAAAATATTTATGCAAAATACGTTGTAACTAGAAATTAAACCATGGATAACTGGAATGATAATTAATCTTTTCGCTGGCCTATAGTTTTAGGGGTTTGTTAATCTATTAAAAAATATTGGATCAGGTAGTAGACAAACCAGGGGTGATCAGTCCGAACCCATAGAAGTTTTTCATTGGTCGTCAGGGTAAATTGGGAAGCGCTCGCGATAGGCGGTCTAAAAATCCAGTGTCCCAGGGTTCGCGTCACATTTGGAGAAAAATTCTTATAAAATACATCATAGTTAGAGATTGAACTGTGAATATATGGTATAATGACTAAGCGTCCTATCACTTGACAAGATTAATATAAAAAAAATAAATTATGGGAATTATTAAATCAGATATATGATTAACGGGTGAGAAATTTTAATATAGATATTGATCAGCAAGATGATGAATTAATATAAGAAAAATAAAGCCCAACATGACATTTTATTTTTTTTTATAAAAAAGGCACGATATTACCTTTATTAGTCAAATTGACATTAATTTTATTAAATTTCTCATAAAAACAATAGTGCCAGTCATGAATTTGAGAACTTTGGATTACCATAAAACTAAGAGCCATGAAATTGCTGACAAGAAAAAAACAATGGAAGAGAGACAAGTAGCTTTCCTAAGTTCAGTTGCTGTTGTCATGCTTGGCCGTCGCTCTTTTCCATTATCTTCATCATGTAACCGTATACTAATCGATTATCCTTTGGCTGGACACAAAGGTCCATCAGATTATATATTAAAATTTTTAAATAAATAAACTTTTATTGTACCAACAAATTAATATTAAATTATATTTGATTTTGAATAATCTTCTTTATGTGATTATCTGATATCTAATAACCACATAATTAAAACTATACATTATAATTTAAACCAAATACATAGAAAGACAGCAAACCTTTCTATGAAACTAATAAGAGGGCGAATCAATAAATGTTGGGCAATTTACCAAAGGATGTATCCAACTATTCGTAATTATCGAAAGGAGTACCATGGTTTCTATTATACCAAAGGGCACATCCCATATAGTGAAGTTACTTTTATACCCCTCCCGCCAAAGAATGACTTTATCAAACACAGTTTCGAGACAACCGAACCACTTTATCAATAAAATATTAATTTATGGTTCAGATGGGTAGCAGTCGAATTTTTCTCAGCCAATATATATATGTGAAATGATTTGCACAAGTCGAATGATCACGAATGTACGTATATATTGCTTCCTTGCACAACTCGATTCATCACCAAAGCACCTGAGGAAAATAGGTTGTCGAAGGAGAAAAAGGAAGCAACAAAATAGGTTGTCGAAGGAGAAAAAGGAAGCAACAGATTGGTAACTAAGAGAAATAGGAATGTACGTATGATTGTCATCTTTGATATGGTATCAGATATAGTTTTAATCAAGTTAAACTCTTTGTACTATTTTATTTTGGAGGAGGCTTAGGGTGATATGCATTACATGATATCAGGCCCTGAGAGTGCATGATGTCATTAGATTTCAGGCAATAGGAGAGGCTGAAAAATTTTGTTTCAGGCCCTCGGAGGGACTGAAATAAAAGAAATTCAGGCCCTCCCAGGACCTGGCCTGAATTTATTTTATTTCAGGTCCAGGGAGGGGCTGAAATCAAATGATTTCAGGCCCTCCCTGGGCCTGAAATGTAATGATTCAGGCCCGGAGTGGGCCTGAAAGGAAATGATTTCAGGCCCTGCCTGGGCCTGAAATAATTTTATTTCAGGCCCGACCGGGGCCTGAAATAAAATGATTTCAGGCCCTGGTGGGGCCTGAAATCAAATCCCTGGGCCTGAATCAAATGATTTCAGGCCCTCAGGGGCTCCTAGGGCCTTTATTATCAGTTTCAAAGTTTGATAAAGTTAATTGTAATTTTTTTCAGGGATGATAATGTTGTTGACGAAATTCTCTCTGAGATATGGAATACTCTTGATGATAATGTGGCTATGGGGAAAGGATTAGAAATAACTAGTAATAATATTCCATTATCTTCCCAGTATGGTGATAATAGCATTACAAGGAATTTGGCAATTGATCTAAATGAAGAAGCAAATAATTTAGAAGATGAGGGTTTGAATTCTTCTACAAGAGTAGTTGAAATCTTTCAGCCAACCTGGAGTGGGGAGGAAGAAATTGAAATCCGGAATGCAGAAGAATTTGTACCCAGTACAAGTGTACTAGAATTCCAAGCTGATGATATGCAGATTGAGCAATATGAATTCCCCCCAGATCAGTACAGTGACCTAGAGGAGGAGTTTCCATTAGCTGAAGATCCATATATTTTGAATTCTCGATTGCTTGCTGGGCCAATTCGAGAGCTAGAGGCAAGAGATGAGCATGAATTTTTTGTGGGGCAGATATTTCCATCTAGAGAAGAATTCAAGAATGCACTTGTTAAACATGCGATGGTTAAGCATATGAGATATAACCCAGTTGACACCCGGAAAAACAGAGTTAAAGCAGTGTGTTTTAACCAACCATGTACATGGAGAGTAGTAGGAAGGGGGGAAGTAGAGTTCACTGTTACAAATATATAAAGGAACACCAATGTCGAAGTGTTAGGGAAAGTGTTGATCATCATACATGCTCTTCATCATTTGTTGCTTCTTTTGTTGAAGAGCAATTTCTTCATAATGAACAATACAAACCAAGTATGATTATTTCAGATATTAAAGCTAGATTTGGAGTGACGATATCATACATAAAAGCATACATAGCTAGGGAGAAAGCATTGAAAAAGGTTGTTGGAGATTATGATGAGGCATACAGAGATCTCCCACAATATCTGCGTGAGTTAAGAGCTAGAGATCCTGAAACTTATGTGGCACTATGCACGAATGGTGACAATCAGTTCCAGAGGTGTTTTTGGGCTTTTGGTGCTTGCCGAAGGGTGTTCAGGTCTTATTTGCGTAGACTTATCGGAATTGATGCGACACACCTAAGAGGAAAGTATCCAGGAGTATTGTTGATTGCAACGACGATTGATGGTAATGACAATGTTCTCCCAGTTGTCTTTGCAATAGCTGAAGTAGAATGTGGGTCTGCTTGGGAGTGGTTTTTGGATCATACAAAGAGGTTCTTTGCTGTTGATGATCACTCACTCACCATAGTATCAGATAGACATCGGGGCATTATATCAGCAGTCAGAAAAGTATTCACAAACGCGCATCATGCTTTTTGTTGCCACCACATGTCTTGTAATATGGTAACTGATACTGGAAGTAGAGCTGGTGTAGGTTTGTTTTGGGCAGCAGCACGAGCCAACACAACACTCCAATATGATATGATAATGCAGACAATGCTCGAAAAACATCCAGATGCTCATAAGTGGCTTCAGAACATTGACCATAAAAGGTGGAAAAATGCACACTTTACTGGGAGAAGGTACAGTATGTTTACCACGAATTGTGTGGAGAGCTTGAATGCTTTGTTTAAGTCTACACGTGAGCTTCCCATAAATAGGTTAATTGATAATACAAGAAGAAAGGTAGCTCAATGGTTCTATAACCGTAGAGAGGAAGTTTCCAAATGGCATGTTGTTTTGACACCTCATGCTACAAAAGAAATGGAATCAAGGAGAGAGAAAGCTAGAGCTTATAAGGTTCACCCTTACTCTCAATCAGAAATGGAGGTAGAAACATGGGGCACTTCATACATTGTTGATTTGGAAAAAAACTTTTGTCATTGTGGGGAGTTTCAAATTTCAGGACTCCCTTGCTCACATGCTATAGCTGTAATAGTTCACAGGAATATCTATACACTCCGATATTGTGAGCATTATTTTTATTCTGAAACTTGGAAGTGGAGTTTACATGGATCGTATTTACCCTTGTAGAAGCAAGCAGTTTTGGCCTAGTGGAGTAAACAACATTACAGTTCGATGTCCCCGTAGCCTTGTGCAGCCTGGTAGACGAAAGAAGGCACGGATTGAGTCAAGAGACAATGGCAAGGTGAAACTTAAATGCAGCCGGTGGCAAACAACTTGGCCATAATAAAAGGACATGTAGAATGCCGCCAGCCCCAAGGTCTTGAGTTAATTGGTTTATGAATTGCAGAAATTTTCTGATGGAAGTGTTTATTTTGTAAGGAGGGATAACTGAATGTATAGTATTTCTTTAAAAAAACTAGTTGTTAATGTTGTGACTTATAGAAGTATTTCAATATTATGATACATTTTACCTTGTGTTATAAGCCAGGAATATATCAGAATCGAAGTCGTATCATTTGTAAACCCAAAATAATGTTATTTCAGGAACTTGAAGTCCTGTGTTTTCTGAAAATCTGTTGTTTAACCCCCTCTGATTTTGCTTTGTTAAATGAGTGTTGTGTGCCAACTGATACTGTATCAACACAGTTTTAGATAATAATTAGGACTTTGTTTGGGAGACGAAAAATAGCATTATCCTAGCTAAAATACCAATAATTAGGTAAAGTCTGAGGAACTGATAATGAGGTTTGAAAAATCCAAATATGCTAGGTCCATCATACAAACCTCCTGATGTGCCAAATTCTGATAAATGAGGTTTTGATGTTAATGGAATTCAATTGTGGTGTGCAATGTGTATTTAGGTACTCTCCTTCTTGTTTATCTTTAAAAATGTGGTCACAACATGTTCATTTATTTAAAAGATTGGCGTATAAAAATTTAATCATACTGTAAATAATTTTTTTGCAACCAGAGGCGTGGGCTTGAAACAATATGTTTCAGGCCCAGCTTGGGCCTGAAATGATATGCATTTCAGGCCCAGTGTGGGCCTGAATATAACTCATTTCAGGCCCAAGCTGGGCCTGAAATAACTCATTTCAGTCCCAGATAGGGCCTGAAATAATATCATTTCAGGCCCTTCTTGGGCCTGAAATACTAGCATTTCAGGGCCAGTTGGGCCTGAAATAAATCATTTCAGGCCCCTCTGGGCCTGAANGAATTTTCTCAATTTGTATATCATTCCTACTTATAATCTCTCTGATCAGATGATAGCGGCGAAGCACATGTTTGGATCGCTGATGAGACCTTGGTTCCTTTGCTTGTGCAATAGCTCCATTGTTGTCGCAGTAAACCGGTATTGCTTCATCAATGGTTGGAACCACACCAAGTTCTGAGACAAACTTCTTGATCCAGACTGCTTCCTTTGCTACTTCTGAAGCTGCAATATATTCTGCTTCCGTGGTAGAATTCGCTACGGTGTCTTTCTTGGAACTCTTCCAACTTATTGCGCCTCCATTCAAAATAAATACGTATCTGGACTGAGAATCTGTATACCCACGTATTACCATATCACTTTCTCCATATATTAGGAACACATCCTTAGTGTTTCTTAAGTACTTGAGGATTGTCTTGACAGCCGCCCAATGATCCATTCCTGGATCAGACTGGTATCTGCTTGTGACGCTCAGAGCATACGATACATCGGGCCTAGTACATAACATAGCATACATGATAGATCCTATCGCGGATGCATAAGGAATCTTATTCATGCAAATCCTCTCGTCTTCTGTGCGCGGACACATAGACTTCGAAAGGTTGATCCCATGCCTGATGGGAAGGTAACCTTTCTTGGATTCCGACATGCTAAACCTTTCTAGCACTCGGTCTATATATGTAGACTGCGAAAGACCAAGCAACCGTTTTGATCTATCTCTATAGATTCTAATCCCAAGGATATAGGTTGCTTCTCCCAGGTCTTTCATGGAGAAAGTTTTGGACAACCAAATTTTAACTGACTGTAAGACTGATATATCGTTTCCTATAAGTAATATGTCATCGACATATAACACTAGGAATACGACTGCACTCCCACTAACCTTCTTGTACACACAAGGTTCGTCAGGATTTTGTGAGAAATCATACTCTTTGATTATCTCATCAAAACGGATGTTCCAGCTCCTGGATGCTTGCTTTAGTCCATATATGGATCGTCGAAGCTTGCATACTTTGGTTTTATTAACCGATGTGAAACCTTTCAGGTTGTATCATGTATACATCCTCAAGCAGGTTTCCATTAAGGAAAGTTGTTTTCACATCCATTTGTCATATCTCATAATCATAATGAGCTGCTATGGCTAGGAGTATCCGAATGGATTTAAGCATAGCTACTGGCGAATAGGTTTCGTCATAATCAATTCCTTGTTTCTGACGATATCCTTTTGCCACTACTCTAGCCTTAAAGGTAACAACATTACCTTCCATGTCGGTTTTCTTCTTGAAAACCCACTTGCACCCTATGGGCTTAATCCCTTCAGGTGGGTTAACCAAGTCTCATACTTGATTTTTGTACATGGAATTCATTTCCGACTTCATGGCTTCAAGCCATTTATCCCTTTCTGAATTTTTCAGAACATCTTCATAACTGATAGGTTCATCATCATTAATGAGTAACACGTCGTTCGATTCACTTATGAGAAATCTGTATCTCTCTGGAATATTGCGTGTCCTATCAGACCTACGAAGAAGTGGTGTTGTTTTAGGTTCAACTGATAGCTCATCAATATGAGTTATTGGTTGTGAGTCTAGACTAGGTGTCTCTGTAATGTCTATTGGAGTTTCTTAAACTTTTTCAAGTTCAATGCTACTCCCACTGTTTTCTTGTAAAAGAAATTCTTTTTCTAGAAATACAGCATGCCTTGAAACAAACACCTTTTGTTCCAAGGGATGATAGAATTGGTAACCTTTCGTTTCCTTAGGGTATCCAATAAATAGACATTTATCAGACTTAGCATCCAATTTGACTGATACAGTCCGCTTTACATAAGCAGGACAACCCCATATCTTTAGGTGAGATAAATGAGGTTTCTTACTATTCCACGTCTCATATGGAGTAGTAGAGACTACCTTGGTCGGGACTCTGTTTAGTAAGTAAACAGCTGTCTTAAGCGCATAGCCCCAAAAGGATTTTGGAAGAGTTGCATGATTCATCATAGATCTAACCATGTCCATCAAGGTTCGGTTACGCCTCTCAAATACACCATTATGCTGTGGTGTATATGGCGGAGTCCATTGAGACAATATCCCATTGTCCCTAAGATAATCTGGAAACTCTTGACTTAAGTATTCACCACCCCGATCGGATCGAAGTATCTTAATACTTTTGCCAAGTTGTTTCTCAACTTCACTTCTGAACTCTTTGAATTTCTCAAAAGCTTCAGATTTGTGTTTCATTAAGAACACATACCCGAATCATGAGTGATCATCGATAAAGGTAATGAAGTAGCTATAGCCTCCTTGTGCAAGAGTTGACATTGATCCACATACATCAGTATGTATTAGACCAAGCAATTCTCCCACTAGTTTACCTTTTTCGGAAAAGGGTAATTTGGTCATCTTGCCTTTTAAGCATGATTTGCATGTATCAAATGAATCAGGTTCAAATGATTCCAGAATTCCACATCGGTGTAATTTGGTAATGTGTTTCTTGTTTACATGGCCAAGACGACAATGTCACGTATAGGAGTCTATTTGATTATCTATTCGAGCACGTTTGTTGCTAACTTAGATATTGAAAACGTCACCGGATAAATCTAACATGTAGATACCATTGCATAAAGTTCCGGTCCCATAAAGAACACCATTTAAAGTTATGTAACAGCAATTGTTACTAAAAGTTAAATGATAACCCTTTTCATTCAAGCATGAAATAGATACAATGTTCTTTATTAATGAAAGAACAAAATAACAATTATCCAATTCTAAGACAAGTCCAGTAGGGAGCTTTAGCAAATATGTTCCGATGGCAACAGCAGCAATCTTTGCTCCATTTCCAACTCGCAAATTTGCTTCTCCCTTGACGAGTCCTCTTCTATTCCTTAGCCCCTGTATGTCATTACATATATGTGAGCTACACCCAGTATCAAGTACCCAGGTGTACGAGGAAATAGAGTGACATTCAATAACGAAGATACCTGAAGAGGATGGGGCATCGGGATGCCTTCTTCTTCAAGGACTCAAGATAAACCTTGCAGTTTCTTCGCCAGTGGCCCTCCTTGCCGCAGTGATGGCAAGTGCCTTTTGGTGCCTTTTCAATCTTTTTGGCCCTTTTCTTCCTTCCCTTATTTTGTTCTTTGGGCTTCCTCTTAGAGTCTTTCTTTGAGGAACCAACTAACAGTACCGTCTTCTGATCCTGCTTTACAGAAGGCTCTACAGTCTTCAGCAGGTTAAGCAACTCAGGAATGGTAGTTTCCAGTTTGTTCATCCGATAGTTCATCACAAACTGTGAGTAACTCTTGGCAAACAATGCAGAATTAAGTCAATACTTAGTTCGTGATCCATTGCAAATCCGAGTGTGCCTAGTCGCTCAATGTACCCCAACATCTTCAACACAAACTGTGAAATAGAAGTGCCTTCTTGCATCTTAGAGGTGAAGAGGAGTCTGGAGACCTCAAACCTTTCGGATCTCACCTGCTCGTCAAACAGCTCATGAAGATGGAAGACGATGGTATGAGCATCCATATGCTCATGCTGCTTTTGTAGCTCAGGTACCATAGCGGCCAGCATGATGCAACTCGCAAGTTCAGAATCGGCCACATGCTTTTGATAGGCCACTAACTGGTCTGGAGTTGCATCTTCAAGAGGATGGTTGGGAAGTTGTTCTTCAAGGACACAAGCAAGCTTTTCTGCCTTGAGGACTATCCTCAGGTTTCAAAGCCAGTCCATGAAGTTTGGCCCAGTCAGCTTATTGGTGTCCAAAATGGAACGCAAATTCAGAGAAGACATGATCAGGTGATTATCCTAGAAATACAAATTGAGGTTATATGATGAGAATGATAAAGAATGCATCAATATACATTAATTAAATCCTATTTATTTTTTGAATTGAATAACCCTTTTTTTATCAATTCGGGAGATCGTAGAAACATCTCCAAATAGGTTGATATCCAACCATAGATAAGAACAATCATGGCTAGAGTCCATCAAGTTATTCTTAGCTATGAAGGTAGGTAATTATACCAATTACATATTATACATATGTAACTATCACATTATGCTATCAACTAATTGAATGTTTGCATAAATCATTGGGTTGTTAACTCATTAACAAGTATGCAACAATATACATAGCACCCAACTGCACCTCTCATTACATCGACCTTGGCTGTGGCACAACAAATCGATGCTCTAAGCTTAAGGTTGGCCTATTAATCAAGAAATAGTTTTAATATGGTTGGAGCTCATTCAACCGTTTAGTCAGGCTTGGATGTGTCCAACAACCAAAACTAAGGATTGACTTCTGACTCCAACTATATTAATCATAAACTAATTCCATGGTTTCAACATGTTGAGGTTCAAGCCGGGCATGGATGTGTCCATCAACCCAAACAAGAAACAAAACTCTGGTTCTAACCATATTAATGGAAGGTGTTGGCCTTAATATTTTGTAAGGGGTTATGGGTCTCAACCTTTTCTTTTATGCACATTCATGACATATAATTATGTCATGTTCTAATGATTTCCTTAATAAAGTATGTATGTGACTTAATTTATCAAGTCACATTAATTGAATTAGGAACCGAATTTCCTAATTCTAATTTCATACTTTATTCAAGGAATTGTTTTGGGAAACAATTTCCTAAATTATCATAATCAATTTCGGAAATAATATGTTTAAGACTTTGATTTCTCTAAATCAAATCTTATTAAATTAAGAGACAGATTCTCTTAATTCAACCACATATTATTTTCATGAAAATCTTATTTAAGGAAATATACTCTATAGGAAATAATTTTCCTAATTAATTTTGGAGACAATAATATGTAAGAGCATCACCTCATAAATCAAATAAGGAAATTATCGTTTGAGAATAACCTCAAAAATTTCCAAGATTTGATCACATATTTTATTTATGGAAAATTAATATTAATAACTTAATTTGGACGGCTCCCCGAGGTTCAATCCAAAATAAGAATTTGACAGTTTAAATTCAATTTAGGAAATTTAATTATAACAACTAACTTTAAATTGGACAGCTCCCCGAGGCTCAATCCAAAATAAAGAATTTTGTAAATAATTTAATTTCCAATTATGAATTTAAATGTCAATTAATATTCCCATAATTTGTCTAGACTTTCTTGAAAGAAAGTGCCCAAAATTCTGAGCTTTCCATAAATGGAAAGTTTCCAAAAATAAAAGGTTTTCAGAATAATTGTAAGTTTTTGGTACAAAGAAAACTTATGTTTTTCCAAAATTAGAAAATTTCCAAAATTGGAAAGTTTTCAAAATTGGAAAGTTTTCACAATTATCATAAAATTTCAGAAACAGAGATATTTCAAAAGTTTACGAAATTTCATGAGGATTTTCAAACTTTGAAATTCCTAAATCAAAATTTTACCATAATTGGAAAGTTTCCATAATTGGAAAATTTTCCAAAATTGAGATCATGACAAAGCTTTCCGCAAAAACAGTTATATGATTATGTTGAACACAAACCACGCTCTGATACCACTGTTAGGACCAGGTGCATGTTGACATGGATGTGGATTCGTAATTTTAAAATTAATTACGTGCAGCGGAAGGTTTAGCATAAATAATTTCTCAAATTATTTAACCACACATCTAAGCATGCAATTTTATCTTGTGTAGATATGATCATATATTTAAAATTTTGGAGAAACGTAAACTAATTTATGTATTACCTCGCGTAACTCGAAGGAAGGGACGAGATCCAACCGTAAGCGTCCCTTGGAAGCTCCACCTCTATTCGGGTCCACGCCGAGTATCTTCGAGATGACTTCGCAAAGCCACGAGTTTCGTGTTCTCGAGAACTACTAGATTCTCCGAGAATGCGATGAGAAAAACCAAGAGAGAAGTCGGAAGACTAACCAGAAAAGGATGGCCGGAATCAAAATTCCGGCGAAGCAAAAGAAGATGCTTGCAGCAAACTCTAATTCCGGCAGCACCTTCTTCCGGCCAAGAGATGGTCGGAACTTCCTTCTCCGGCAGCAGGTGGTAGTCGACAGGGAAAGGGGAGGGGCGGCCGGCTGGTGCTCCTTCTTGGGGCTGGTTGGCGCACGGCAAGAAGGGGAGAAGAGAAGGAGAGAAAGAGAGGGAGAGAGCCTATGCCTTCATCACTTCGATTATTTCCCAATCCTTGCCTTGGGTCCATTATATAGTGGCCTCTCAACCATCATGCCTCTCAAATATGGAATAACTTATTCCATCATGCCAAGTTTGATTTTATATCATGGTTAAAATCATATTTTAATTCATGATAAAAATCAATCAAGTCTCTTCTATCTTATGGAATAAATTTCCTTATCATGGTAAATCAATCCATGATTGATTTTATAAAATAAACCAATCCATGGTTCATTTTAATTTCCATGAAAAATAAACCAAACCTTGGTTTATTATATAAAAATTTATATCATCCATAATTTTATAAAACAAACCACACTTGGTTTATTTTATAAATTGAACCAAAAACTTAGTTCTCTCCCTTTGTTGTGGCCGGCCAAGTAAACAGGATGGAGGCCCTCTTTGGCCGGTCCATCCAAGCCAAGCCCCAATGAATTAAACTTATTTAATTCATCTATTAAGTCTTCAAAAGACTTAGCCATTTTACGCTTCCGATGCGTCTCTGAAAAATTCAGATTCGACTTATCGTTTGGCTCAACCAAACTTAACAATTGCACATGTAGAGATAATCACTAGTTGTGAATTCATCACAAATTCTCTCATGCTGTGAATTGTATTGCGGACATTCAGTAAATGAGTTTAAGATCTCAAACAAATACACAAACATGCATGCTCAAATAGTGAATATTCATTTATTAAAATAAATGATTACAATCATAAGACGATTGCCTTAGGACACTTCTCTCATATCACTAACAGGTCTTCTAGCAATGGTCGGTCATTGTCGAGTCATAGCAGAACCATAGCAGGAAGATGAGGAAGCAGAAGATCGCAGGTGCTCAAGCATAGTCGTAAGTTGTGCTCTTTTTAGCTCTCGACCTGACTGTCCTTATAAAGGGCATTTGAGGCATCTTAGTTCCCAATTGAGGCACCCCAAATCAAGGAAAGTCTATACACAATCCGAAGCCTGTGTCATCACTGCTTATCCTCTAGAAGGTGCCTCAGTCTCGAAGTGAAGTGCCTCAGTTCCCAATTGAGGCATCTCGGATGGTTAAAAACTTTATCCATCGTGCAGGTTCACGAAGGCGCCTTTACTTCCTTGAAGGCACCTCCAGTCCCAACAGAGACACCTTAGGTCCTACAAGGCGCCTCGAGTACCGTTCATCCGAGACTATTTTTACAGTTTGAATCCTGTAAAATCATGTTAGTCCAAAACAAAATATACCCAGCAAACAAAGGTTAGTAAAAGCACAATATTGACTAAATAATTTCAATGTTATCTTTCCAAGATTAGGATCTAATTAAGGTCTTAACTTAGAACTCTAAAATGGTTCTAAGCTGGACTATGCCCAAAGTCGCTATCTGGGACTCATCCTCACAAAAATTCGCTACTCTAGTGACTTACCTCACTTATCTAGTGCAGATATACTTAGCTTCTAAACTCACCAGGTCTTAAGTCAACTATCAGGTCCTGCGGACCCAGCTGAACTTCATGCTAAGTATTACACCAACTTGGGCTTCAGCTAGTTTTCAGGCCCCACGGACCCAACTGGACTTCCTGCCAAGACTCAACTACCCAGGACTTCAGCTTGGTGTCAAGTCCTACACCTTTCAATCCTGCACACTCAGTAACAAGGTTAGAAAATAATTGATCTAACTTTAACTTATTTGTCATTCATCAAAATACAAGTTTGATCATTAGTGTGAACTGCACCAATAATATCTTTATCTCTATACCCACGGAGTCCATTCAGACTCACCGCCGTTACTTGTATTATTATTTTCAGGTTAATAGAGACATACTCAGAGTCGCCAAGAGAGAACCCGGTAGTCAATCCCTACTCGTCGAGCGTGATTTGCTTTGTATTTCTTTTGGTGCACATGTATTTACTTTTATTCTCATGGTCGTGTGATATGTCTTTTATTTGTGTGGAGTATATGATTGTGTGCCCCGAATGGGCTTGCCTGGTTTCTTTTGATGCCATAAGTCATACTGATACTCACCTGGTAAGTCTGTGGTGATTGTGTGATGTGTTTCTTATTTGTTTCTTTTTGTTACCAACTGTGTGGACTGTATGTGGTCGTGTGCCCTTGTATATAGGATCCATATGTTGCCCATATCGGGGAGATACTATTCTATTTTCGTCGAAAATGTGGATCCTGGAGCGTGACATGATCAATATCATATTTTTGCTCCAATAATAATAGTGGATTCACTTGCCTATGTTGTATTAATAGGTGTTATTGATGAGCATAAATTTGATACCTTTTTATTCTTATTTTTATGCTCATTCACTTGCTTTTATCAATTCACATTTACATTGTTATGCTGCTTTCTTAGCTTTTATCAGCATATTTCATATTTTTAGTTCGGAGATATATTTTTCTCCTATTTTCACTTTCAGGGAGCATTTTAGAGAAAAATAGACAAGAAAGAGGAGAAAAAGGGAGCAAGAAGACAAACACGACCGGTCATGACCTCGGAGGCACAACTCCTACAGCTTTCATGGCTGGGTCATGCCCTCGGCATGACCCATGCACACTCTTATCTAAGGTTGCACCCCCTAGCACAGCGTACAGATCACTGGGGCAGGGTCGTGCTCCACTACACTACCCGTGCCTTACATTCCAGCCCTGGTCGTGCCACCCAGGCATGGCCATGCCCCAGCCATGTATCTAGCTCAAGACCTGGTCGTGCCAAGCAGGCACAGCCAAGCTCATGTCGTACTCCCCTCGTCGAGAGTGGCACGGCCTGACCATGCCACCCAGTAGGGCCATGCCTTGGTCGTGCAACCCCAACCGTGTGTGGCATGGTTGGGTCATGGCACACCACACGGCCTATGCCACAAGGCCGTGTTAGGGGTCGTATATTGGAGTATAAAAGGGTATCCCTGTCCCTTTGCATGGAGAGGAAGTTTCCCCTTTATGGAGAACCATTTCTATGCTCTCCCCCATCATTCTGGTCATCTCCAATTGTTGGATCGGAGTAAATCGATAGAGGGGGGTGAATATCAATCTTAAAATTTTTTAGATAAGTAGAGCGATTACGCAGCGGAAAACAAGAAAACAATCGCTAACACAAGTTCTTTTTACTTGGTTCGGAGTCGCGGTCGGCTCCTACTCCAAGGCCCACTGTCCTTGACTGTTTACATTGGGCAATTCTATATTCGTAAAGATCTTTTACAAGTTCGAGTACAGATATAGAATTGAAATTGAAAGTACAACACTTTTCATAATTTAAATGTTACTGACGCACAAGGTAGATGGAAGTTCGGAGCAGCGGGTCATCGTCGGCGCTTAAATCACGAGGTCGGAGCGTAATGCTTGAACGAAAGTGTTGAGAGCGATGTGAGCAAGATGTCTTGAAGCCTTGGGGGTGAACCCCTATTTATAGCAGCCATAGGGGTGCCTATATTGATGGGGGCGCCTGACACATGGCCTCTCCTGCGAGAACTCCAATCCGCAAGCTAGGTCAGTGGTTATCCCCTTCAATGAGGCGCCTGAGCTGACTAGGGCGCCTGTGTTAACACAAGTGCCTGGGCTGACTTGGTCCAGAGGCTTCGTGTTGCTGACTTGGTCCAGAGGCTTCGTGGTAGTTTGCTTTGATGCATGGTTTTGTTTTTGCCTTGCACTTGGGTGCCTGTATCCATACGGGTGCCTAGCCTAGTGAGGTGCATCACTCCATTGAGGCGCCTGAGCTGCAGAAACACCGTTCTTCATTCCCTGCAACCACGATTAGTTCCAAAACACAAGAGGCAGATATAATGATAAGTTTCAACCATTGTTTACAACCTTAGCTATCTTGGTTCTGACTTTGAGTCTCCCAAATGGAACCCTAGGTCGAACCGACGCCTAATGTTCCCTCCTACAGGGAACGCATCCTCACCTACTCCTCTCGGGGGAATTTACATTTTTGCCAACCGGCTCCTCCGGTTGGACTTTTGCCCAATCCTCCGATCAGGTCTTCGTGCCCAGTCTGCGACAAGGACTTCTTGCCCAACTTTTGGTCAGGTCTTCGGTGCCCAGCCCTTTGCCAGGACTTCTTGCCCAGCCCTTTTCCAGGACTTCTTGCCCAGTCCTCGACCAGGACTTCTTGCCCAGCCCTTTGCCAGGACTTCTTGCCTAGTGTACCTAGGACTTTCCTGCACACTTAGTAAGTTTGTTAGATCATAACAACACCTTAATTTCTAAGCCCTTTGCCATTATCAAAACACAGGTTTGACTTTGGTGCTTCCGACACCAATAATCTCCCCCTTTTTGATTTATGGCAACACGGTTCAAAAAGTTAAGTTAAAAAAAGATAGCATATTTAACAAGCAAAGAATTCGTAAAAAAAAGTTCCAGTTTTCTCCCCCTGAAACAAATATTCTCCCCCTGAGTTTTTCAATGATATGTGGGTTTTTGTAAACATTCTAAGTGCTTTAGATTTGACTAAGTGCTGAAGTATTTATTTTTTGCAAGCTTTCTATACATAGAAAATTTTCCAAAAAGTTTTGCAAGTTTTTCGCACTTAGAAAATTTTTCAAAAAGTTTTTGCAAGTTTTTCATACTTAGAAAATTTTCCAAAAAGTTTTGCATGTTTTTCACACTTAGAAAATGCAAGTTTTTCATACTTAGAAAATTTCCTGAAAATACTTTGTGCAACAAAAACACTTAGAGAAACAAATTTTCACTTAGAACCATTTACGTACTTAGAAAATTTTGAGGTGCTTTAGAAAATACTTAGAAATACTTAGTTTTGAAATGCTTAGATTTGAAATACTTAGATTTGAAATACCTAGAAACATTTTTAAGCAATTAGATATTTACTTTACTTTTTGAAAAAGAGAACAAAAATTTTGAAAAAATTTCTCCTTTCCTTTCTCTCCCCCTTTGCCATATATCAAAAAAAAATTGATACTAATTACAACAGGTAAATTAGAGCTAGAAAATAAAATTGGAATTCTGTATTGAACCAACTCTAATAACTTTAAGCATAAACTGGACCAAACCAAATTAAACCGATGTTGTTCGGGTCCTGTCTAACCAGTTAGCTACTTACTAACTGTTATAAATAGTAGCTTTTGCTAGGGTTAGTCAAGTTAAGTGTTCTGATCAAGTTAGACACTTAACCTGATTGTTGTTCAACTTGTATTTATTGCCCCAATTACTGCAGATGCATTGACTTAAAGCATCTTGAATCAAGGCATAGACCTAAGCATCTCAACCCAGTCTAGGTTATCAATCAAAAGTACCCTAAGGTGCTTGTGAGATGCTGCCTTCTTGATCTATAGGTGCTTGCAGTTCTAGGGTTAGGGCCTAAGCTAAGTCCATTTGCGAAAAAGCCCTAGTTTTGAAGGGGGTAGTTTTTGAAATAAAAAACTAAGTCAGAAAATCATTTTAAATTTCAGAAACTTGATAAATGATAAATTTGCAAAATTTTCAAAGAAAAAAAAAGTTTTTAGGAAACAATATAAATCAGTCCTACTCTACTAAGCACAACCCTAACTGCCTTCTTAGTGAGCTAAACTCAGACTCAGGTAAGGGTTTGGTGAAGATATCAGCTAGGTTAGATTTTGAGTCCACATGTTTAAGTACTATTTCATCCCTGGCAACATGATCCCTTACAAAATGATGTTTAACTTCTATATGTTTTGTTCGGGAATGTTGAATTGGGTTTTTGACAAGTTGATTGAACTAATGTTATTAATATAGACTTGAGTTTGGGTGTAGTCATGCTGGAAGTCCTTAAGAGTGTGCATCATCCACAAAAGTTGTGCTACACATTCTCCTAGGGCAACATATTCTGCTTCTGTTGTGGACAGTGCTACGTAGTGTTGCTTTCTACTACACTAGCTGACTAGGCTATGTCCTAATAGTTGACAATTTCCACTTGTACTTTTTCTATCTAACTTGCACCCAGCATAGTCAGAGTCAGAATATCCTAACAATTCAAAAGTGGAAGTCCTAGGATACCAAATCCCTACATTTAGGGTACCCTTAATGTACCTAAGTACTCTTTTTAGGGTTGCTAAGTGGGATTCCTTAGCACAAGTTTGGTACCTAGCACACATTCCTACAGAAAATAGGATATCAGGTCTACTAGCTTTTAAGTAAAGTAGACTGCCAATCATACTTCGGTATAGTTTAAGATCAACAGGCTTACCTTCAAGGTCACTATCAATTTTAACATTTGTTACCATAGGGGTACTTATGCTTTTGGAGTTATCCATTTTAAATTTCTTTATTAACTCTATAGCATACTTGGATTGGTGAACAAAATTACCGTCTCTAGTCTGTTTAATTTGTAATCCTAAGAAAAAGTTGAGCTCACCTACCAAGCTCATTTCGAATTCACTTTCCATTATTTTTACAAATTCTTTTAAAAAGTTAGAGTTGGTAGATCCAAAAATTATATCATCGACATAAATTTGGGCAATAAAAATATCATTTTCTAAGGTTTTAACAAAAAGGGTGGAGTCAATTTGACCTTGGTTAAATTCCTTAGAAATTAGATAAGTTGATAAACGTTCATACCATGCCCTAGGTGCTTATTTCAACCCATACAGTACTTTTCTAAGTTTAAAGACATATTCAGGTTTTTCTAGGTCCTCAAATCCTGGGGGTTGTCCTACATAGACTTCTTCTTTGATAAACCCATTCAAAAAGATAGACATAACGTCCATTTGGTATAGCTTGAACCCTCTATGGGCTGCAAAGGCTAACAACATTCTAATTGACTCAAGTCTGACTACTGGGGCATAGGTTTCATCATAGTCTAATCCTTCAACTTGACTAAACCCTTTAGCTACTAAGCGGGCTTTATTTTTAACTATTTCCCCTTGATCATTTAATTTATTTCTGAACACCCACTTAGTATCAATAACAGATTTACCTTCAGGTTTAGGTACTAGTTCCCAGACTTGATTTC
Source organism: Boesenbergia rotunda (assembly GCA_024364735.1). Classification (NCBI taxonomy): domain Eukaryota; kingdom Viridiplantae; phylum Streptophyta; class Magnoliopsida; order Zingiberales; family Zingiberaceae; genus Boesenbergia; species Boesenbergia rotunda. The sequence goes on along the minus strand of JAGFNQ010004262.1, from coordinate 18,260 downwards.
TTTCAAATTGGGCTAACTCCTCCTGCATGGCTATGATCCAATCAGGGTCAGGTAGGGCTTCCTCTATAGTTTTAGGTTTAATTTTTGAAATCAACACGATTTGACTAAGATTTCTATAGGAAGACCTAGTTCTGACACCTAAGGTTGGATCACCCACAATTTGATCAGAAGGGTGACTGAGTCTGGGTTTCTTGGTTCTTCTAGTAATAGGTTCATCCTCAAGTCTGCCTGGATGGTTCAGTTCAGTATTTGGTTCAACTACTTGGGTCTGTTCAGTTATGGGTTCAGTTGAGACCTCAGTAGTTGGTTCAAGAATTAGTTCATTTAGAGGTTCAATCAGTGGTTCAATTGTTGGTTCACTGTCTTCCTGGTCATTAATTGATTGGTTCAAATTTTGATTATTAGTTTTTGGTTCAATCTCCTCATCAAAAACTAAGTTAGTTGTTTCTTCAATTTTGTGAGTTTGTTTATTTAAAACCCTATAGCCCAACTAGTTGTTGAGTATCCTAGGAAGATCCCTAGGGTTGACTTGGATTGAAACATACCTAGGCAGTCCTTGGTGTTCAGGATATGGACTTTGCACCCAAAGACTCTTAGGTAGTGTAGGTTGGGCAGTCTATGATAATATAATTCATAAGGTGTTTTATTATGTCTTTTGTTAATTAGAACCCTGTTTTGGATGTAGCATGCTTTGCTTACTGCTTCTGCCCAAAATTGGTTAGCTAAGTTAAATTCATTTAACATGGTTCTAGCGGCTTCTATTCTTTCTTTCCACTATCCCATTTTGTTAGGGGGTTCTAGGGCAGGAAAATTCATGTATGTACCCATTTATTTTACAAAATTCTTCAAATCGTTGATTTTCAAATTCTCCCCCATGATCACTTCTAAGCCTTTTGATTTTAGTATCATTTTGGTTTTCAATCATTTTACATAGGTCAATAAATAAATTTAAAGTTTCATCTTTAGTTTTTATGAACATAACCCAGGTAAACCTAGAGTAATCATCGATAATTACTAAGTAGTACCGATTCCTACTTAGTGACTTGGCTCCATGTGAATCAGATAGGTCAAGGTGCAGGAGCTCAAGGGTGGTTTGGGTTAAGTCTGATTGAATTGATTTGTGACCAGACTTGGTTTGTTTGCCTTGGTTACATGAGTTACAAATTGTGTTTTCAAAATTCTTAATTCTTAGTACACCTTTAATTAAACCAAGTTGGGAAATTTTAGAAATTAGTTTAATGTGAGTGTTACCTAATCTCTTATGCCAGAGGTTGGATTCTTCTAATTGAGTCAAGAGGCATTTTGGTACTAAAAGTAAATTAATGGTATAAACGTTGTTTTTTCTAGTACCCTTAAGCATGACTTCTGAGTCTTGAAGATTTCTAATCAGTCAGTCAGAGTTGGTGAATGTAACTACATAACCAGTATCACATAGTTGACTTATACTAAGCAAATTGAATTTAAAATTATCAACCAAGAGTACTTTCTTAATCACAAAATCAGACTTGAGTTCAATGTTACCTGACCCAATGACTTTGAGTGTAGCATTATTGCCAAATGCTACTGAGCCTAGGTTCTTGAACTTGATTTTGGTGAATTTTAATTTGTCTCCAGTCATGTGTCTGGAGCATCCACTATCCAACATCCATTGGTCCAAATCTTTATGTTCCTACACATAAAGTATTTATTGATTTGGTTCCATTAGAGTTAGGGATAACTTAAATTGATTTTCACAGCCTAGTATGTCTCACCCAATCTAGTGTTATCAATCATGTTAACCTTGTGGGTATTGTGAGACAGGTTTTCAAAAATTAAAGATTTTAATTTTAAAAAAAAACATGGTTAATTTTGAAAGAATTAATTTTGAAATTTTAAAAAATTTATGTTTATTGATTTTGAAAAATGGTTGACTCTAAGATTACTTGAAATTTGGGTTAGATTCAAATTTGACAAAGAGTAAATTGAATTTGAATTTCAAAAATTAGATTCCAGGTCTTAGCGAGGCACAAAGCCTTCTTTGGCTGTAACCTTATTGGATCATCAACCCTTTCCTTGACAAAGCCTTTTAACAAAATTTCATTTTCAAAATTACTTTTTGAGAAATTCTGGTCTAACTAGTTTGGGTCTTGGATCGGTAGCTTCGGCTAGTTCCATCAGACTAAATAGACCAAGTAGAGTATACTTGACCTTATTAGAAGGGCTTCCCTAACGTACTATCATCTCACCTCCACCCAATACTAGGTTGTTCAAGTTTCAAATAAATCATTTTGTCCTTAAACTAACCAGTCCTAAATCTAAGCATGATAATTAAAAATTGCAAAAATAAACAATCAACCATGCAATTAAAAAAAATCACAATTAAAAAATTATCTAATTATGAATATGGTTTTTATATTGGCTCCCCCTGGACTATAGGCTCGATAATGGTTAGGCAAGATGTGAATCTTGTCCTTGGAGATCCAATACTGGTTTGGTCCAGCTTGGTTGTTCAAACAGAGCTTGGGGACCCATGCTTGGACTTGGGTTCTGGGTTGGTTCAATACAGCATAATAAGAGCATTGTCTTGACTTGGTTCGATAACCGAGTCCGGATCGGTTAAGAATGGACTTCTGCTTTCCAAGGATCATGTCAAGACCCATGGAACCCAAAGTGAACCGTTCTAAGCCAACTCTGAGCTCCTTGACTTGAGTTTTCATGGAAGAATTCTCTTCCTCAAACTTTTTAACTTGAGTTGAGTTTCCTTCCTGAACTGGCTCAGTCAAGGACCTCGAGTTGACTTCCTCTTTCAGGAGTTTTACTTCCTGTCGGAGGGACTCAACCCGGATTTTGGCTTTCGCCAAGTTGTGAGATAAATAAGAAATTAATTTTGAAAGTTCATATTCTGAGTAACCTCTTACCGTGATTTGCCTGTTTTCTGAGATTGTTAGTCTTCCGTCGTCTGGTTCCGATTCCGATCCGGAGTCGACGTCTTCCGTAGCGGTTAGGTTGAGTAAATGTGTGTGTGGTACTTCTTCTTCTTCTTCAGAAGAGGATTCATCCCAAGTGGCTTGGAGAGCCTTCTTTCTACGTGCCTTCTTTGTTTCCTTCAGATTGGGGCACTCTGACTTGAAATGTCCCTTTTTGTTGCATTCGTAGCAGGTGACATTAGTCTTGCTCTTTGAGGTTGTTGAAGGTTCTGATGGATCTTCCTTTCTTCGGCTTGATTTCTTTTTGCTCGTTTGGTACTTGAGTTCCTTGTAGTAATCTCGAGCTAGCCGAACTAGCTTGGGTCGATCCCCTTCGCTATCTTCTGATTCTGAGTCTGAGTCGGACTCGGGTGCTGGTTGAGGCTTCTTCTTGGGGACTTTTCCTTGAGATTTTCCTGCAACAAAAGCTATACCTTTCTCAATCAAGGTAGTGTTAGTCTATTCGTGCAGTTCTAATTCGGAAAAAAGTTCATCTAATTTTATTTTAGAAAGGTCCCTGGAAATCTTATAGGCATCTACCATTGATGCCCACAGTGTGTTCCTTGGGAATGCTTTTAAAGTATACCTGATTAGGTCACGGTTCTCGACCTTGTGACCTATCGTATGTAACCCATTCATCAGCTCTTGGATTCTGGCGTGGAGTTGTGCTGCTGATTCTCCTTCGTTCATCTTGATTGTGTAGAGTCTGTTCAGCAACAGATCTCTTTTGCTGATCCTCGTGTCAGAAGTGCCTTCGTGCAGCTCGATCAGCTTGTTCCAAACCTCATTGGCGCTGTTGAAGGGTCCCACCCGGTTTAGTTCCCCTTTGGTCAAACCGCATTGCAATGTTTGGGTCGCCTTTGCATCAGCCTCAATTTTCTTCTTTAGCGAGGCGTCTCATTCAGTATAATGTTGCGCCACTCCTTCTGTGTTCTTGGGAATTTCCAGCCCAGACTGGATGATTATCCACATGTCCACTTGAGTTTTCAGGTGGACTTCCATCCTGCTTTTCCAGTAAGAGAAGTCTTCTCCACTGAAAAAGGAGGTCTGGCTGTGTTGTATCCCTCTTGCATGGCCATTAATATTTTCTAAAAAAAATTAACAAAAACTTATTCCAAGACTGAGTCTTGGATTAGTAGTGCGGGAAGAAAATATAATAATGGAAAAAAAAATCGAGTGGTGTTGCACCAACCTCGATTAACGAGAAAGATTCAAAAAAAATTAAAAATTTCATAAATCCGAAAAAAAAAATCTCAAACTGGTGGTTGCACCAAGTTTTAGCCACCCGCTCTTATACCACTTGTTGGATCGTAGTAAATCGATAGAGAGGGGGTGAATATCGATCTTAATATTTTTCGGATAAGTAGAGCGATTACGCAGCGGAAAACAAGAAAACAATCGCTAACACAAGTTCTTTTTACTTGGTTCGGAGTTACGGTCGGCTCCTTCTCCAAGGCCCACGGTCCTTGACCATTTACGTTGGACAATTCTATAATCGTAAAGATATTTTATAGGTTCGAGTACAGATATACAATTGAAATTGAAAGTACAACACTTTTCGTAATTTAAATGTTACCGACGCCCGAGGTGGATGGAAGTTCGGAGCAGCGGGTCATCGTCGGAGCTTGAATCGCGAGGTTGGAGCATGTCGGAGCGTATCGCTTGAACGAAAGTGTTGAGAACGATGTGAGTGAGATGTCTTGAAGCCTTGGGGGTGAACCCCTATTTATAGCAGCCATAGGGGCGGCTGTATTGATGGGGGCGCCTGACACGTGGCCTCTCCTACGAGAACTCCAATCCACAGGCTCGGTCAGTGCTTATCCCCTTCAATGAGGCGCCTGAGCTGACTGTGGCGCCTGTGTTAACACAGGCGCCTGGGATGACTTAGTCCAGAGGCTTCGTATTGCTGACTTGGTCCAGAGGCTTCGTGGAAGTTTGCTTCGATGGTTTTGTTTTTGCCTTGCACTGGGGCGCCCGTATCCATAAGAGCGCCTAGCCTAGTGAGGCGCCTCACTCCATTGAGGCGCCTGAGCTGCAGAAACACCATTCCTTCGTTACTTGCAACCAAAGTTAGTTCCAAAACACAAGAGGCAAATATAATAATAAGATTCAACCATTGTTTACAGCCTTAGCTGTCTTGGTTCTGACTTTGGGTCTCCCAAATAGAACCCTAGGTCGAACTGACGCCTAATGTTCCCTCCTACGGGAAACGCGTTCTCACCTACTCCTCTCGGGAGAATTTACCTTTTTGCCAACCGGCTCCTCCGGTTGGACTTTTGCCCAATCCTCCGATCAGGTCTTCGTGCCCAGTCCGCAACAAGGACTTCTTGCCCAACTTCCGGTCAGGTCTTCTGTGCCCAGCCCTTTGCCAGGACTTCTTGCCCAGCCCTTTGCCAGGACTTCTTGCCCAGTCCTCGACTAGGACTTCTTGCCCAGTCCTCGACCAGGACTTCCTGCCCATCCCTTTGCCAGGACTTCTTGCCCAGCCCTTTGCCAGGACTTCTTGCCTAGTGTACCTAGGACTTTCCTGCACACTTAGTAAGCTTATTAGATCACAACAACACCTTAACTTCTGAGCCCTTTGCCATTATCAAAACATAGGTTTGACTTTGGTGCTTCCGTCACCAACACCAGTGACTCCATGACAACTCGGACGCTCTCCCATCTCCGTCAAGACTTGGATTGGATCCAAAGACTCAGTATCAAGATCAAATAATCTTCTCCCTCTATTTCTCTAGATTTGCATATGAAGCTTCCCATTTTGTAGTCTTTGTGTCTCTCTTTATGTCTTGCGAGTAGATCTCCATATGTTCTAGGATACGAAGTAGATGTGATGTGTATTTGATGTAAATTCCATTATTTGTGTAATGCCCATAGATTGGTGACATGGTTTGGATTATATTTTGTTTGATTTAATGAATGTTTTAATCTTATTTACTATGGGTTTATGCTTATTGTTGTGTTAATTGAATGGATTGTGATGATCAATGCCCATTTAGGGTGAGAAACACAAAGTTGTATGCCCGGGCAGCCCTCTGTGATAAGAGTATCATTTCAACCAGAAACCTTGAGCACTCCCTTGATTTAGACATTATGTCCACACAAGGACAGATCTAACCCTAACTCAATGGGTCTCCCTTAATCCTATATTAGGAGATGACATGTGTAATTTAGGATAGTATGACTGGGGAACACTAGTGATAGGGAAAATCCTTTAATCAGACATCCTCAATTACCTTGTCTATCTAATGGCACTGGATAGACAATAGGGGCGACACTCTAGTGTGAAGTTGCAACTCACACCGATAATCTAGTTGGACTATCTATGACCCTAGGCCATAGATGTAACACCCCACTAAAATTCCCTTCAATATTATCCCTAATATTGAGTAGGATTGCATGAATGATAGTTAGAGTTGTGGGAATTTTAGTGTAAGTGTTAATAGGCCTTATATGGGCTTTAAATGGTGGAAATCCCTAATGGGTCTTAAATAGCACTTCATTAGTTATCTTAATGGGCCCCATGAGGATAAAAGAAATAACACATCATGTAATGGGCCTTACCTTAGATGGGCTTGCAAAAGAATAAAAATAAAATAAAATAAAATAAAATGATGTAGGAGCCAAGGATTGAACATTGAACCTTAGAGATGATGTAAGCCTTAAGAATGCATATGTAACCAATTCACCTAGCAAGGGAGTGCTATTAGGAGGATAAAGAGAATTGTAGATAGGTGTAAGGATAAGGGAAGTGAAGAGTCACCATGAGAGGAGGCACCATGCCCTTTCACTTGCCCTTCACTTAGTATAAAGAGGTGGGATGAGAAGTGAAGAGGCTTAAGTTATTTTTCTCTTCTTCTCTTCCACCAAGGCCTTTCCCCTCCCCTCTCTTCTTCCTTCTTGGCTGAAAATTCCAAAGGAGTTTTCCTCTTGGAAAACTTCACAAGAGGTCTCCCTCTTGAAGATCCAAGTTCTTCTACAAGGCTACAAAGGCAAGGAGTACTCTAAGGTCAAGAAAGCTTCCTTTTGTTTCTCTATTTGAGGTTTATAACCAAGACAACAAGGGTAAGACTCCCCTCACCTGCAACATAATAGTTATATATGTTTTTGATTCATGTTCTTGTATGTTTTTGGTGATGTGTTGCAAAAATTGTGAAGATTTCCCTATAGGCAAGTTTCGGCCAACATGAGATTTAGGGGTTAGGTTTGTGTTTGATGCTATCTAATGACTCCAATGTTTTCTTGATGTTAAGTTATGAATTATGATGAAAAAAAAAGATGAAGCAAAAGACCCTTAAAGGTTTTGGCCAAGGCTCTCATGAAGCCCTAGACTCTTTGGCCACAAGAAGATGTTTGGGTTCTTTTGACTAGCTAATGTTTTAATTCCTTATTAATGGTTGTTTGAGGGTTTTATATATATTTCTAGGCCATATTTCCCCTCTGAACATGTGGGGTTAATACTCTAAATAAGGGCCAAAAAGAAAGAAAAAGAAGAGTTAAAGATATCATGTTATTTACTAGTGCTTCCTAGTGTTAGAATATGTATTATATGTATGTTATATGAACCAATTGCTCTTGTTTTTGTCATTTTCATGTTGATATGAACCTTAGAAATTTCTGATCAGTTTCTTAAATTGGGTTTTAAGATGGGTTAAGGTCACTACCTCACTTGATAATGCCCCTTTGTAGTAGGATACTCAATGTATGCATGTTGTATGAGTTGTGTGAGGTTGTGTTGTGTTTTTATGCCATGATAACCCTATCTAAATGTTTTGATCAGTAGAATATATGAGAATTAGGATTGAATTAAAGGTATCCATGTTGCATTATGCCATGATAGATGGGAAGAAAAAAAAGAAGAGTTAAAGATGTCATATTACTTACTAATGCTTCCTAGTGTTAGAATATGTATTATATGTATGTTGTATGAACCAATTGCTCTTGTTTTTGTCATTTTCATATTGGTATGAACCTTAGAAGTTTATGATCAGTACCTTAAATTGGGTATTAAGATGGGTTAAGGTCACTACCTCACTTGATGATGTCTCTTGGTACTAGGATATTCAATGTATGCATATTGTATGAGTTGTGTGATGTTGGGTTGTGTTTTTATGCCATGATAACCCTATCTAAATGTTTTGACCAGTAGAGTATATGTTGAATTAGGGTTGAACTAAAGGTATCCATGTTTCATTATGCCATGATAGATGAAAAGAAAAAAAATGGAACAAGTTCCCTAGGTGTATTATTCTTAGTCTTAAATTGAACGTTATGTGTTTTATGAATCATGAATGATAAGTTGGCATGTTATGAATTTCCTTACCATGAAATTATGTTTTCTCCATGTCATGTTCATGCTTGAAAGTTATGATGATATTTATGCTTTGAATGTATTCCCATGACATGTATGACAATATGAATAAAAGAATGTCTAAAGAGCAATTTCTAAGAAAAAAAAAGAAATAATGAACGTTATGCTAAAGAGAAATTGCTATGGAAAGGAAAGGAATCATGTATGCTATTTTACTTTATGTATTGGCTTGTACCGGATCTTGAAAAAGGTCCAAGGGATGGGCACCTTAAGAACGCCCCGGTTCTGGACTACCGAAGTTGTCCCTAGGCTAGAGGTTGCCTAGTACCTTAGTATGTCGGGATTAGCTACCTCGCACTCTACTAAGGGATGCGCGCAAATGATGAATGGGTACAAGCCAGGGATCCCAATGATGATGATATGTTAATGTTCAAGTATTATATTATATATATTTTTCAAAGAGCATCCTTAATGTTTATGCACATATTTATGTTTAATGATATTGCATATGTCATGTTTAATGTTTATGCACATGTTTATGTTTAATGATATTGCATATGCTATGTTGAATGTTTATGCACATGTTTATGTTTAATGATATTGCATATGCTATGTTGAATGTTTATGCACATGTTTAGGTTTAATGATATTGCATATTCTATGTTTAATGTTCATGCACGTGTTTATGCTTAATGATATTGTATATGCTATGTCTAATGTTTATGCACATGATTATGTTTTAAAGATTATGTAAATGTTAAATGCTTTAAGAACTTACTCATGCCATATGTCTTTAATAACGACTCATATGCTTATGTTTTAAGTGTTTATGCTTATGTGCTTTAGATACTTTAAATATTTGTTCATGTTATATGTTTATGTCAAATGATGTAGATTTCTACTTATATGTGACGTACGGATTTTGTGAGTAAGCAAGGAGCTTACTAAGCATATTATGCTTATAGTCTACCTTCTTATGTTGCAGATCAAACTAAAGGTTTCTAAAGAAGGGGAAGCAGCAGGAGGGCATGTGTGTGTGTGTGGCAGTGACTTGGCAGAACGATCCTACTGTTGTCTTACTCTTACTTATGGACTTAATGTTGCTACTTATAAACAACATGTGTTAGTTCTTATGTTTACGCTTACTACTTGTTGGAATTGAAGTTCTTTATGATATGCATGCTTAATGTAGAACTATATACTCACTTGTTAAATATGTCATGCTATGATTCACGTGCTTAAAGTAGTTTAGTTAGAAAGAAAATTTATCCAGTTGCATATGTTCATGATTTAGTATTAGTTCCGCTGCTATATTTACGCTTCATATGCAATAATGTACGAAAAAAAAAGTAATGTGTCACTCATGTAAGGGGCGGGCGTTACAATAGAGACCAAGGCATTATCAACCCATGAACATCAAAGACCATCACATGGAAACCTATGTCGTAGGACATTCTCCTCTCATAGCCTTTTCTCCTCAAAAACCTAGATTTCCTCTCTTCCCTTCTCTACTCTTTCTCCCTCTTAAGCAAGTTTCTGTGCGATCTTCACTCCCTTTCCAATTTGTTTAGATAGCTCACGCTTGTAAACTCCCTAGTGATTGTCAACCTTAGTCTCTATGGATACGATATCTTTTTATTACTTGATGATATTTCATGCACTTGCGGATATCACCATTAAGTTTTTGGCGGAGTTGTCAAGGATTGAGAGTACAACATTAGGCAACTAGCATCTAGAGTTAGACTAGACATTTCTTTTTTCTTAATGTATATATTTATTCGACACTTTTAGTTTACTTGCTCAGTTCATTTTTGCATCTCATTATAGAAAACACAAAAACATAATCAAAATTTGTGTTTTGCCTTTCATACATAAATTAAAAATACAAAAAGATACTTGTTTATATTTTCTTTCCTATTTTATGCATTATTTTTCATAGAAATACCAAAAATACTATTTCTTTCATTCTTGTGGATTCTATTACTATGCATGCGTAGACTTCTTCCTACAAAAACTTTATTGCCTTTTGATCTAGAGATTGACAGAATATTCAGATAACGAAAAAGAGAACAAAATGCACAGTTAGATTTAGAGATCAATCAACCTGCCATGGTAAACAATAATAAGCCACTGAAAGACTATGTAGCTCCCAAATCAGTCTGAGAACTAAATATCATTGTAATTCCTAAATTCCAAGCTAGCAACATTTGTAGGATCGGTGGCATCGATAGGGGGAGTTGAATATCGACTAGACCTTTTTCTTAAAACTTATCGTTCGATCAATCATCTTCTATCAAAAAAGTTAATATGCAGTGGAATAATAAATAAAGAAAATAAAGCAGTAGACACGCGGGATTTATTTACTTAGTTCCCAACCCCCCAGGGTCAGTACATCCAAGGCCATGTACTTGGCGTGAGTCTACTATTGGTTTCCTTTCCGAAATTTTCAGAGGTGGAGAAACCCCATCTTACAGTATGGATTTTCAAGTACAAAGATAAACAAAAAGATAAATTGTAAACTAAAAGCAAACTAAACAAATTGACGATCTCGACCAATCTGGAACTACGAAGCGTCACACACTTTCTCCTAGAGCTTCCTTGGTCGCAGAGCTTCGTCTGGGCGCTTTTGCTTTGCACAAAGTAAATGAGCAGATGTGAAACTTGATGTTTTGATGTGAGGGGTCGAACCTCCTTTTATAGCAGCTTCTTGGGTGCCTGATTAGGGTATGGGGTGCCTCATAAGCGGTCAAACCTGATCCGATCCAGCGAACTCAACACTGGATTAAAACTTGCTTCTCAGGCACTTGATAGCATTTACGCGGATGGTAAGCTTCAGGCGCCTAGTATGTTGGGCACCTGGGATGGACACCCTTAACCCAGGGCGCCTACCACCCAGGGTGCTGTTGAGGTAATCTGTGGTCCGGAGTGACTAAGTGTTTTGATGTTTGAGCAAAGGATTTAAGTTAGGTTTACCCTTGTGTTCTTATATGTGTATGTTGAGTGTGCAGGATGTACAGGTTACACATGTGGACTTGACTGGACGGCCTCAGTACGGTGAAGGGTGGCATGGAGGCAATCTGGAGGCTTGCGTGCGCATCCGAGGGACCTTGGAGAGCAGGGACGATGAGCTGATGGGTGCGGACTTCGAGGCATACGTGAAGGTTGGCATGGAGGCAAGCTGGAGGCTTGCGTGCATCCAAGGGACGGGAGCCGAAGATGAAGAGGGCGCGAAGGCAATAGTCGAGCCTGCGGAGGAGGAGTCAGTCGAGTCATGAGGGTACGAGTGCTGTGTGATTGTACTCGGGAAATCCTAGGGTTCGAGTGTGGAGTGGAATGTACTCAGGAAGGGTGACCTTAGGTAAGTAAGTAGACTAGTCGACTGACCTGAGGGCAGTCGACTAATGAAACTCACAGAAGGGTCTCAGCCTGGGACCAGTCGACTGCCCTGGGGGCAGTCGACTGGTAGGTGGCTGGTGAATTGGCTGAGAATTCGAACGTTGGGGTGCAACGGTCGAATTTCAGTGGCACCAGTCGACTGCCCTTGGGGCAGTCAACTTGTAACGCTCGCCGTTTTTTCCCACACCTCGCGGTGTGGCGAGAGAGGCGATGTTACGCTAAACATTACATGTACTTAGACCATATCTTAATGCAGCGGAATCATCATTTTTTTTCTAAACATGCTTATAATCATGCAACCAACACATGGAACATTCATACATGGCATCATATCATAACTTAACCATTTCATAACTTATTCATAATCATCATAAGCAGTATGTACTTATCCGTAAGAGTAGCATCATAAGTCTTAAGTCATCTAGTAGTCATAACCATAAACGTAATACAAGAATCTTCTGCCAAGTCACTGCCACACACACACATGCTCCTGCCTCCCCTGCGGCTTCCCTTAATAGCTTCTTGGTTGATCTGCGGTACGAGGAAAATAAAACTATAAGCACATAGGCTTAGTAATACCCTTTTCCTACTCACTAAAATCATACGTTGCTTCAACATAAATATATCAAACATCTGACATAACATAACTTCGAGCATAAACATAAGCATAGTCATACATGGCAATAATGAACATACATGAACATGACTTAATATATCAAGCAACGTATACATGACATAAAGCATACCTACATGAACATAAAACATACTTATACATGGCATAATTCTTAGCATACATGAACATAACGCATTACTTATACATGACATGATTCTTAGCATACTTACACATAATGCATACTTATTCATAACATGATTCTTAGCATACTTACACATAATACATACGTATTCATGACATAATTCTTAGCATACTTAAACATAATGCATACTTATTCATGACATACAATATGAGCATAAATACAAGCATAAAATAATCTTACCTTGGCGCGATGCATAACATAGATGTATGAATGAGTCTAATGCATTTACTACATAAGAATGTTTTGTTTTGAAATTATACTTTTCAATACTTAACATAAACATAACATCATTGGAGTCCCCGGCTTGTACCACATACATACTTCATAGCGCGCATCCCTAAGTAAATACAAGGTAGCTAGCCTCGACCTACTAGGGTAAGGACAGCATAGTCGGTAGTCCTAGAACCGGGGCGTTCTTAAGGTGTCCATCTCTGTTGCACAGCTTCGGTAGTGCCAGAACCGTGGACAGCATAGTCGGTAGTCCAGAACCGGGCGTTCTTAAGGTACCCATCCCTTGGACCCTTACTTCGGTCCGGTACAAGCCTTATGCATAAAAATAAACATGCATGCTTCATCTTCATACTTGTCATTCATGCTTATCATTCATACTTATTTCATATCATCGTTATGCCTTCATCATTCATACTTATCATTCATAATTAAGGCATAACCATCATCTTTATTCATGCTTATCATTCTTTGTTCATAACATAGAACATACATACATAATCATGTTTCTAGTCATAATCTTATCCGAGTTCATAAAGCTTGCATGATCATGATACAAAATAAACATACATCTCATACAAGATACATTTTATCTTACATACATGATCCTAGTATCCATCATACGATATGAATGGTAAGCTACATATAAACCTAACACCTACTACTAGGATTCATAGCATTTATCACAAAACATGCATATACCCTCATGAGTCATAATTTCATTATAAGCATTTATCAACATACATGCATTATTCTATTTATCATAATATACTCCTACATAAATTTCATGTATTCATGGTATATGATCTAAATATTCATGATTAAAACATAACATAAAATCAACCATACAAGTCACGTCACATAACACATAAACTAAGGTTTTAGTCATATGGAAGCCCTTACATCATGCTTAACCATGTACTAGCATCATGGGAACTTATAAATATGCATTTATGAGATCTTAACCCAAACCAAACCCTAGGGTTGGGTCTTGGCCGAAAGTCTCAAGGACCATGGGTCCATGGAAAATTTTCCTAGATCATAATTACATCTCTTACCTACATATCATTCCATAGAAAAATTATTTGAATCCTTGATTGGACTTAACTCCAAGTCCTAGACCTAAAACAAGGGTTGGCCGAAAACCCTAGAAGGGTAACAAGCCCATGGAAGAGTTCATTTAACACCATTCTTACCCATGAGGTATCATAAGAATCATATTCATCATGTTTGAAAAGGTTGGAGTTTCCCCTAGCCTCTTGACCTTGATGTGGCCGAAACATATAAGGGTAACAAACCCTTAAAAATTCATGTAAGTCACTATTTTCTTTCATACTATATCATAGTAAGACACACCAAGCCTACTTGAGGAATTAAAATTAATCCCTAGCCCTACACTTGGTGTGGCCGAAACCCTAGATGGGTTTTAGGGCCTCAAAAATTTCCCTAAATTTCAATCTATGCCTTATATCTTATCATGAAACATTTAAGAGCACAAAAAGGAATTTACATCATCCCTAGGCCTAAACCAATGGCCTTGGCCGAAACCCTAGGCTTCACATCATGTGTTCTTCTTTTTTTTTCTCCAACTTACATGTAAACAATATCTAAATCTTATTCAACATCAAGAACAATCATACCACAGGTGAGAAGGTTTTACCTTCCTTGAATCTCGCTTACAAACTTCGAATAGAAGAGAACCTTCTTGTCTCTAAACTTTCTTTAGTCCTTGTATCCTTGTAGGGGCTTTAGATCTTCAAGATGGGGTCCTTGGTGGAACTTTTCTCAAGGGGGAGAGAACTTCAATTTTCGGCCAAGTAAGGAAGAAGAAGGAAATCAAGAAGAGGAGGGAAGTTATAACTTCCTTTCTATTTATACCATTTGAAAAGGGGTGAGTGAAGAGGCATGATGTCTCTTCCCTTGGTGACTCTTCATTTCCTACACCTTCACTAATATCCACTTCATTCCCTCATAGAACTCCCTTGCTAGGTGAATTGGTTAGTGCATGCTTGGTTGTATAAGAGGGCCAGGTTCAATCCTTGGTGCATGCACTAATTTTCTATTTTATTTTTAATTTATTTCCTATCATTTTCGAAAATTCCTTAAAATTCCCCCATAATTATGTTAATATTTTTCATTACAATCCCTCTACTTTTATATTAAATTTTTTCCTAAAACCACCCATAAAAATGGCACTAGAAAATCCCTATAAGGCCCCTTAGTATTTTAGTTTCTTAATTTAAATAAGAGAACCTTGATTTCTAGGCTAAGGTTCGTACTAAGATTTCTAGATTCTTCGGAAAATTATCTAGTCCTGCTTAATATTTTAAGGAAAATATTAAGAGAATTTTCCGGGTCGTTACACGACTGGTAGCAAGGGTTTCAGCCCAAGTCCTATTTATAGAGGACTTCGTGGTGGCTGAGATTCTTGACGAAACTCGCTTGGGTAAAGTGAGTTAATAGTCTTTTGTGATCAAGAAGCGTCCGAAGTGTTGTGGTGAGGTTTCTCCACCCACAATGAGCGACAGATCTAGCCGGAGGTTATCCAGGGGTTGATCCACCGACGGATTCTTGGATTAGTCACCCGTCCGGGGTGGATACCAAGTAAATCAGGTTGTTAGTATTGTTTTCTATTATATTCTTTTGCATATTATTGTTTCCGTTGCGCTAACGACTTTGTAGAGAAACGACCGACAAAGTGCTATTCACCCCCCCCCCCTCTAGCACACCAAGACAATCCATCAGTTGGTGTCAGAGCGAAGGACCGCTCTTAATCGAACTAACCGCCGAGGGAGCACATGCTAGAGGAAGAAGAACATGGAAGATAAGTTGGGGGAAGACATCAACACACCACCATCCTACAATCATGAAGAATTTGGCCATTGGAAGGCAAGGATAGAAAATTGCCTAGGAATGGATTGGGAGTGTAGAATGTTCATTGAAGACCCCTTTGAAATTCCGAGAGACAAGCACGGCAAGAGGCTTCGGCCTAGATATTGGATAGATGAACAACAAGAGCAATCCAGGGCAAACAAAAAGGTAATCAATATTTTGATTGATATTTTGCCTAAAAATGTGTTGAATTGTGTAGGAGAATATAAAAGTGTGTATGAGTTATGGAGCAAACTAGAAGAACTTCACAAGAACCCTACACAAGCCCAACTAGTAGAAGAACCCGAAGAAATAAGCTCAAGGGTCCAAGAAAACCAAAATGAAGGAGAAGTGTCAAGCTCATCAAGTGAGGTTGAAAATTCAAGTGAGGAGCCATTCACCTCATCAAGAGCGAAAGAGGAAGTATCAACATCAAGAGTTGAGGGGGGAAGAGAGACCCTCAACCGTACCGGAACAAGAAGAAGCATCTACATCGTCTAAGGTTGAAGAAGAAGTCAACCTAGCCTCTACCTCCACCAAAGCAAGTAAAAAGGATCACATTACATGCTTTAGTTGCAACGAAAAGGAGCACTACAAGGACAAGTGCCCGAAAGGTAAAGAGGAGGTAAAATATACACTCATTTCAAGTTCTGTTAAAACTAATATAAAGTGTAGGATTAGAGAAGCCCACGAGAAAAGAAAGAAAATCCGGTGCTTTACATGTGGAGAGATGGGGCACTTTCATACCAAGTGTCCTAGAAAAAGTGAGCTAAAGAAAATGGAGCACTTGAGGAGATGGGAGAAAGAAGAAAGGAAGAAGAGAAGAAGCCCACATCAAGGAGAAACTCCAAAGGTAATCAAGTTAACTTCTAACCTTAAGCCAATATGTAATTCAATTTGAAGTTTCTCCTTGCATTGTAAAAATCATATTAATTATCCATCTATGCATGCTAAAATTAACGAAAACTGTTTACTTGTTCATAACCATAGTTTTAGATACAAGGATAGGACTAGGGTTAACCAGGTAGATTATAACATTAGGAAAAGCATGCATTATGATCAACCTAGGACCCTTAGATCTAAGGATCATGGCACTAATCCCAAAAAGGGAAGGAATGTGCCTAGGAAAATGGGTAGTTCTAAGAATGTCCAAAGTGGACATATGGACTACAAGGTTAAAGGTTTAGAAAGGGAAAATCAAGCCTTGAGGGCAAGACTTGATACTTTAGAAAAGGCTCTAGAAAGATTCACGGTTGGATCTAAAGGCTTAGACATGGTGTTGGGTAGCTTAAAACCCAACTATGATAGATCGGGTTTGGGCTACCGGTCTAAGACCTCCAAGGCAAATGGAAAGAAATATGCTAGGGAAGCATATCATGGTAAGGAGGGAAAGTCCAAGGATGGCAAGGGAATGTCATCCAAAGATAAAAAGAGTGATTTAACCAAGGACAAGGTGACCAAGGTTGAGAAGGTCAATTTTATCGGCCAAGAGTCAATGGTGGCACACCGGTGTGGCCTAGTATGGATTGAGTCACCTAGGGAGGTGGCTAGGGCTAAGAGCTCAAGGGGAAGCTCTAGGAGCCTTTGGGGTTCATGGTAAATGGATGTCAAAAGTTTTTCTCCTAGGAAATTAGATGAATTGTGCCAAAAAGGGTTTGAAGACTCGGCTAAGTCTTAATTCTAGGTTTTGGCACATTAAAAGGGAGTTTAGGGAGGAAAATGTGGAAATACGATTGTATTGGGTAAAATTAGGTTTTAATGGGCAAATATCATGTAATTTACTAATAAAAATGAATTGTGACCAAGTATTAGAAGATACATAAAGGAAAAAATCACAATTAGAACTTTTGGGTTGAGTTTAAATGATATATTTTAGAGAAAGTTGAGTTTCATGCCAATCTTGGAATCCGGAGTACATTTGTTTGGAAATGAATTTTTCCCAAGTAGACATTGACCCCAAAAATCTCTCCACGAAATTTCATAATTTTTGGAGATTTGTAGAATTAGTTAGGGATTTCTGAAATTCGACTAAAAAACCTGAAACTCAGGTACCAGTCGACTGCCACAGGGGCAGTCGACTGGTCTGTAGGCTGAAATTGAAATAGGTATATTGGACAATCAAAAATTGTAAATTTGGATTTTAGGATATGGATGTGGATTAAAAGTCTTGATTATGATCACATATTCCTTAAATGAAGTGTTATATCATGAGTTAATAAGGCTTTATTGATATTAAAGGAGGATTGATAAGAGATAAGAAGGAGATTTCTTTTTATTTTGAGGATATTAAAAAGAAAGAATTAAGGACAAATTCCTTGTGTAAATTGATGATGGTTAGAATCGGCAAACATAAGGAATCATAAATTGAGGTCAAAATTGATACAAAGTGTCCATCTTTAAGGAAATTAGAGGATTGTACCAAAGTCAAGCACATTTGATAATCTTAATCAAATCATATTTTTCTAGGATAGGGCATATCCTAGCAAATGTGCTTGCAAACCTTCAGAGTGTTTAAGGTTATGTTGAGTTCTTGTTGGTACTAGGGATAAGGTTGCTTGGGGGCAATCCTTAATGGTGTCCAAGGAAGAAGAGCTTGATTGTTAGGTTGGGTAGAACCTAATTTGAGTCTATGGTGTTAAGTTGGGAAGAACTTCACCATGGGAAAATGAAAATTGGGAGAAGGCATAGGTTAAG